>CAIGQV010003909.1:7075811-7086703 GCA_903798115.1 Danio jaintianensis | reverse complement strand
TTTATCTATCTATCTATCTATCTATCTATCTATCTATCTATCTATCTATCTATCTATCTATCTATCTATCAATTTTTTAAGTCTATCTATCCACATATCACACTGATCCTGTGATGTTTTCTATTTTAATGCAGTGCCTGAATATTTAAGAAATTTAATTCATCATTCACAAACTGTTGTTTTATTGATGTGTGAGTTTATCTTACCAAGCATGCCAATCACTTGCCCAAAAGCATTCACAAGCCTATTGGAGCGCAGTAAGAATGATTCTATAATTTATGAGTCAAACCTTTATGATATTTTTTTTTTTATGTTGAACACAAAAGAAGATATTTTGAAAAATGTTTGTAACTGATAACCAACGATATCCACAGAAGGGAATAAAAGACACTATGAAAGTCAAATGTTACGGTTTTCAGTTTTCCTTTAAAATATCTTCTTTGCGTTCAACAGAAAAAAAGCAACTTCCAAACTAGTTTGGAAAAGGTTAATAAATTATGACTGAAATTTTTGGGTGAACTATCCCTTCAATAAATTAGTAGTAGTGTGCCAAATTGCATAAGGTTATTTTGGGTTCAGACCCTATAATGAAAGAGTGAAAGTTTGTGCTTGTAAATGTTTCTACTCTGCCTAAAAGTGAACAGATTCAAACTCTCAAGTCTTTACTATGCATGACAAAGCGCAGACACTTTGAAAAGAATTGCTGTTCCGGGGAAACACGGTAACAGTCACCGGCTGTGCACACATTCAGATGACTTCTTCAGCTGGACACACAGACCCTCTTTAATCCTCTGCAACACTAACAGTCCCCAGAGGTACAGGTTTCAGATCAGACTTTTTATTTTTTTTAAGGTCCCATGAAGTGTTTTGAAATGTGCATATTTTTATTCAATGTTTGACATAAGCTCAACTGAAAAATGGAGAGGGTGGGTAGTAGCTCCTCCCCTTTTAAAAAACAACAACAGACAATAGCTTTTCGTTTTTAATCAAGCGCATCAAATGAAATGCAAATGAGAAGTGTCTTGAATTAGGCGGGGCATCTCAGATACTAGAGAGCATTTGATTGGTCAAGATTTGATGAGAAACTGAGGTGACGTGAATTATTTTTTTTTCATCCATTTAGGAGGAAGTGACAAATTGCAAGCTTTGGATGTTCATATCAGTTTTATATTTTCTAAAAGCAAATTTTGACACTGTTTTTGAGCCCACTAGCTAATCGATATCCTTAAGGGTGCTTTCACACTACACACTAACACTTTTGGTCTGCATCTGGGTTCGTTTGACGTCAGAGTACGGTACGTTTAGCTAGTGTGAACGTGTCTTCTGAACTCGGGTGTGCACCCGTGAACTGTACCCGAGTCCGCCTGAAAGAGGTGGTCTGGGGTATGGTTCGTGCGAATTCTGTTACGGTTCACTTCTGATATGAATGCAATCGTACCAAATAACAGAAGTGAACCATCAACTGTACAACAAACTGTAGTTTTCATAACTTTAATTCGTGTGTGTTTGTCTGTGTATCACCTACCTTGGCGACAAGCGGGACTGACCCAGTGCAAACAGTGATAATGTCTGCTTGTCTCCACCAAAAACGGCTTCTGCAGACATCACACGATGTTCTGAACGTTTTTAATATTTTTTTGCCGCAGATAGATGCAAGTGGCTCACTGTATTTTGATAACAAAAGCAAAAGATTCAGTAAAAGCAGAATGACCGTGATATGCATACGTCTCCATTTTGGTGCTTTGCTTTCATGGCCGTCACCTAGCAACAGCAATGTGAACACAAACCAGCAAGACAACGTGAACACAAACCAGCCAAGGGGGACTATCAAACTTGGGTTCGGACCAGGCATTCGGACAAAGTGTGAAAGCACCCTAAAACTAACATCTACAAAACTTTATTCTAATTTCACAGGACCTTTAAACAAACAAATTATTTATTAAAAAGAAGAGCTAATCAGTAGTGGCAGTCAATACATTCAGAATGCTATTTCTATGTCAGTGTTGCTTTATACAAGTTTGTCATTATTTGCTTCTCTGTTTTTCTACTTTACTTTGTGTCCTTTTGTGTTACTAGATTGCATCTAATTTGCCAGTTCTGTCGCCGCCTGTCAGTGGCAATTGGGTAACAAGCTGGTGGTCCCTTTAAATACGCCTCTTCCCCTGCACAGGTTTGAGCTGATGTGACTGCTCCGGTCACACAGTTCCAGACACTCTGTTTTCATTGTGACTTTCTTACAATTGTGAGTTTACATCTTGCAATTCTGACTTCTTTCCTCAGAATTGCTACTCACAATTACTTCCTCAGAACTTTATTTTTTTGCAAGTTGCAATTAAACTTTTTTTTTATCTCAGAACTGCAACTCAAATGTATTTCTTGCAATTCTTTCTTTCTTAAAATTCCTACTTTTTGTTCTTGCATTTCTGACCTATTTCCTTACAAAGCAAGCTACTAGCCATTTCTGTCATTTTTATTGAAATTTATTGAAAAGCAATGAATAAAAAGCGTCTCTACACCAAAGAGCACGAGATTACCAAAAACAAAAGCTGTTGTCTTCACCGTATCAAAATCAAGTTTCAAACCAGCAGGTAAGCCGCCCCATTAAGTCACAAATAAACTATTATTTGACTACAAATACAAGGAAGTTTCTTGGTCTGCGCTTCTGTCACACCGCAACACCAAAAACAATGATGTGCTGTCTGCAACTTTTAAAAACACTTCCTACAGCAACACTGTACAGTATGACAAATAAACAACGTCATAGTCCATTTAGCAGAACGGTTCATTTATTAAAGAGCATTCACTCATTTCTACGAGTGATCCGACCTGTCTGCCTCTATATAAACAATAGCTTTTTTTTCCAAATCTACAGCAATCAAACATAATAAGCGGCATCATTTTAAACATTCAAATATTAACATCCTTCAGCAAGCAAGGCGAGCTGTGACGTGATTGCACTCTAGCAAAGTAGGAACTGTGACAGAAATTACAAGTTCCTACATGAAACGGTGCAAGTAACGCTGTGATAACTCAGCAGTCGCTCTTTCAGACTGAACGGCCGGTACTTTAAAGAGACAGACAGAAAGAAGGAAACTGTTTTGACAGATGAACGGCCCTTTGAAGCCCAAGCGGCTCCACGACCAAACTACACACATGCAGGGTTGTTTTACTATCTTAGCGAGGCCATTACATGGACTTGCATTGTTTTTATATCAGGTAATGATAATATCTATTAGGGCTGCAGAATATATAGCATCGATATCACTGTGCAAATCTGCAATAGTGACATCTCACTAAATAACTGAGTAAAACTGAACCCTTACAAGTCTAGCTAAGCATGGGATTTCTGCAGGTTTCACCAAGTCAAATGTAAGACTTTTTAAGACCTTTATGAATGACATTTCAGACTTACAGAGGGTTAAATGCTAAGGATTTTTCTAATGACCAGTGTAGGGTTGTCAAACGTATCGAGTTTGGTACTGAAATTTTTAAAACGTCTATTTTCCACTAACATTTGAGCGCATTCTTAAACACTGCCATGCTCAACATAAATGACTGTGATTGGCCGTGAAGGTCATTGGTTCACCATTCTTCACAGAACTCGATACTTTTGACAACCCAAGGGCAGTGGAAAAGATTTTTACTTGCTCGTTCAAAAAAATACATTTAGTTCATTCTTAGCCATATATTTTTAATAACACAACTTAACTTTTCAACAAAAAACATTGACAAGTTTTAAAAAACTATAATAAACTAAATGCATTCACAACAGTCTGTAAAGGTGAGAGACCTCACCAGGTAGCTATAAACACAACTTTTAACAAATGTGATTGTAAGGAAGATAATTAAACTATACTGTTAAACAGAGTTAATGAATAAAACTTTTGTTAGGAGTTTTATTGAGATGGATTAGTGGTGATTGGATGGGTGTTGGTCATAGACCTGTTTAAAATGATTTAAGACCTACAATATTTCAGTGAATTTAAGACTTTAAGGCCTAAAATTTAGTTTTTGAAATTTGAGACATTTAAAGACCCCACGGACACATTGCGCACACACTTGAATCAATGTTCTGTACAGCATTGTAAAACACATCCTGACTGCTCAAAGTAAAACCGCGATAACCATGCAACACAAAAAGCCAGTCATGGTCTAGAAAAGCTCCAAACAAACGTATAAAAACAACTAATGAAAACTGATCACAGAAGCATTGCTTCAGACGCCTTCGGGGCTTCCTTCATTTTTTTTTTTTATATTTGGTTTGTGCAACTTCGCCTGTAAATACTCCAAGCGGCTTTTAAAAAAACAAATCATTTTTGGAAATGTAAGGCGCTGAAGTACATGGCGTGTTAAAAATAACAAGTTTAATGCTACGGAAAACAAAACAGACTAAATGTGAATGGCTTCGGGAGCAGAATTTAGTGAGACAGGAATGAACTTGTAAAGTGCTTAGCACTGAATTTAGTGAACAATCGCTCAAATTAATGACTGGAGGCAGTGGAGTGCACCTCTGTCACCTGATTTGGAACGCTCTCAGCTCTATACCTCCATCATAACCCAATTATGAGCACACTTCTAATGCTCCTAAAACTCATTAATATGCACCTACCTGCACCAACTGTTACACTTGTCTAGCATGGGAATATCAAAAATGAAAAAGAAAGCACAATAACATGAACAATACTTGCATTTACAAAAATGACTGTAATCAGAAGAGCAAAGTGAAGCTTATGGGGTATTGTGTGTAGAATTTTGAGGAAATAAATGAATTTAATCCATTTTGAAATAAGGCTGTAACATAAAAACATTTGGAAAAAGTGAAGCGCTATGAATACTTTCCGGATGCACTGTATCTTATCTAAATATACACATTTTCTATACATGTATTTACATGGATGCATGCATTTACATATGCAAATGCAAACTTTTATTTTGTATCCAATTAGTCATGATTAATCGTTTAACAGCACTATATGCTACCCAAATATGTCAATTTAAATTGAGCACAAATTTAAAATATCACATTAAATCATGTGAATAAATCATAATGCTACTATGCGTTTAAGAGAATAAAATCATCACTTCCTAGGAGCTTCCAGCAGATGAGGCACTGTAGCTGTGATATTTGTTTGCTACAATATTTTAGATGATGTGACTGAGATTGGTGAAATAATTAGTCCAGTTACAGTCATATCAGTCCCTTTTTTTGAGAGAAACAAATGTGATGCATTTGTCAGGTAGAAACCTTAAGGTACTTGCACACTAATATCCAAAATTTTCGTATGCGTTTTTTTCGTATTCATATTCGAAAAATTCGTCACGTACACAAACCTTGCACATTGAGTCCAATGCGTATTAATTAATCCATTCCGAAAAAACACAAAATATTTCGGAGTCAATTCAAGCAGCAATACTTTGTTCTCCCTTCTCTTCTCCAAAGTAGAAAAAGAAAGAGAAATAGACTACATATTGTGTTCATCCAATACTGCATAGAGAGGAAGGAGAGTTCTCCTCATCAAAGAACTGCACTGGATTATCTCGAATCGCAAAGTTTATTTCAGGAAATCAGTGGAATTTTGATACATTGCTTGTGATGCTTCACACATTTATGTTTATAAACAAATCCGAAACAGAGACTGGCAGTACCAGACATTATAATAGGTGGTGGCCACATTGACGCATCTAAGCAACGGACCGAAACGGACCATAAGGCGTCTAGCTTTCTATTATAATGTCTAAGGGCAGTACGTCAAATGTATGGGGACACAAACACACACATTCTGTCTTTATTTTATGCACTGTGTTTGTCAAAGTTATCTGTGGCTCAAATGACGACATTCACTATTTTGCCTTTTGCTTGTACGGTGGCTTTAAACTGTCAAAACACCTCTCAAATCGATTTTTCTGATACAAATAAAACGGGGGAAAAAATCTGGGTTCGATTTTTTTAATGACGGACGAATGTTTCGGAGGCAGTTTGTCAATACAATTGACACAACGTGAGGTTGAATATATTTTTTTAACGTGCTAAAATTACAGACAAAAATTTCTGATTCAGTGAGCAATAACCCTTAAACCGATCTCAGTAAACTCACCCTCCTTCACTCTCTGCCTCTTCTGAGCTCTGTCCTTCACTTCTAGCTGGGACTCCTGATCTTTTTCTCCTGGTGGGAGTGCGGTGAAGGGGACTTGCCCTGCGAGCGCTGATATCCTCTGCGCTCCGGCCCCTCAGCTGATCTCTAACGTTGTCCTGCAGGTGTGGAAGTGCGTCCTTCAGGGCTTTTACCTCTTCTTTGAGCTCGGACACACAGTGGATCAGAGCGCCCAGTCGATCCAGCACCACAGCCTGCCCCGTCTGCAGACACAAAGGGCCGTCTGTGTGATCCCCAATGCTCCTCTGGTTTAGGACTCTGTCATCGCTTGCTCTGACTTTCCTGAAGTAGACGATGGCCAGGCTGATCCCAGCAGCCCCTGCCAGAGCTCCTAAAGCCAGAGCCCTGCTGTCCGCTTGAGCCATCCTGAACTGAAGATTAAAAAACAGACAGAAAGAAAACACTCTGATTAAACTATAGTTGGGTTTAGGGCTGTGCAATATGACAATATATATATATATATATATATATATATATATATATATCGTATGGATAAAATAAATAGTCTATCATTTCATATCAGGCTCTATCCTTTATTTCGTGGTGTCAAAAATACATTGTTTACGGTTATACTTTTTCAGAATTTATATGAGTGCAATATTGAATGCCATTATGGGGAAGCAGACAAAAACATGAATAACAGCATCATGAGAAAGTTGCATTCTTGAAAGTACAGTGTTTCCATTTTGCCTTTTATTTAGCTATGTTTTATTTTTATGTTGGCTGTAATCATTGGTTTTTGAAAAGAGTTTTATATTTTATTAATATTTACTTTAGGGTTGTCACGATACTGGAATTCGGTACCAATCGATACTGAAGTTTTAAAAACGTCCATTTCCCGCTAACATTTGAGCGCTGTTGAGCACGTTCTTAAACAACGCTGATTTGCCACTGTGTTCACATGCTCAACAGAAATGACTGTCATTGGCCGTGAAGGTCATCAGTTCACCGAGTGTAACTACAGATACAGGGACACTGGAGTGTTTCAAAGTCACATCAGCTGGTTTGTCTATAAGCTGATATACGAGCGATCCGCTGATGAATCGTGGCTTTAAAACACTCCAGTGTCCCTGTATCTGTGGTTACACTCAGTAAACAGCAGTGAGTTCGGTGAACTGATGAGCTTCACGGCCAATCACAGTCATTTCAACTGGATTCAAATGTTAGCAGGAAATGGACGTTTTTAAAATTTCAGTATCGATTGGTACCAAATTCCAGTATCGTGCAACCCTAATTTACTTTACATTTCTACATTTTTAATCAAATATTTTATTAAGAAATAAAGTGAGAAATATGATCACATATGAAGAGGTACATTTTTAAGCACTTTAAAATGTAAAAAGAAAAAAAAATGGAAAAAGACATGTTTTTTACATGACTATATATAAAAAAAATTATAATTTATTGAATTTACGGAAATGGTACTATATTGTCATACTGTATATATCTTTATAATATCTGTATCGTGATATAATATCATATCGCCCAGCCCTAATTTCATTGTTAATTTTTATGCAAACAACATCCAAATGATCCCAAGTGAGAGCTAATTAAATAATAAGATCCTTACATGGTTAGTGAAATAAATGATCAAAAATTCTGACTAAAATTTAGCTGTCAAACTATTTAACAACATAAATAAAGGATTACGTATATATACAAATATTGGTAACCCTTTAGTTTAAGAACCAATTTACACTAATAGCAACGTATTACCTGCCTATTGTTAAGATTTTGGCTGTTTATTAGTACAAGTACATATTCTGCATGATCTTATTCTACATCCCTAAACCTACCTAAAATCTAAACATAACAACTACCTTAATTAATATTAATGAGCAGGAAAAGCTTGAAAAAAATGAATCAAGGCAAAAGTCAATAGTAACGGTTTATCAATAGTGAAAATGTTACCTTAAAATAAAATGTGAACCAAAAAAGTCATATAATTGTAACTAATTATTATTTAAGAATACTTAGGCTAATTTGTTTGAATTCATTTAATTTTATCTGAATCTATTTTCATTTTATTTATTTTTTAAATTAAAATTGTTATTTAATTAGCTTAATATTTATTTAAAGCCTGATTATTTATTTTATTATTTGTAAAGGGCTGTATGATATTGGACAAATCTCACATTGCGATATTTTGCTGCGATTTATTCTGCGATATGAAAATAATTTCACCAGAAGATTTGAAGAGCTCTGTTTAGAAAGATTTCAATAACTTAGTTCGACTAAGGTGATCCGCATAAAATATAATAAGTTACAATTGTACATATGACAGAACAAAAATAAAAGTTAAATAAACGGTGCTTTATGCTTTGTCTGTGGAGTTTAACAGTATTTAAATACAAATTTACAATCAAAATGAACAATCAAACAAAATAACATGCTCATCATTGTATAAATAATAATAACAATACAATCTTTACATTTTAATATTTAATAAATCATCTAATCCAGCAATGTGACTATTGCGGATACACATATTGTAATATCAATGCTCAAACAATATGTTGTTCAGCCACATATATACAGTTTCTTCCCTCAGGCAATCCATCTCATGAACACTTGAATGATAGTAATTATGGAACAAACATCACTACTTGCTATACACTTTTTATACACATAAACACTTATTTAACAACACATTTTACATGCTAATTTGCACATAACAGCTGCCATATAACGTTGTATATAGTAATATACCTGTACATACACTTGTCAATTTGTATATTTGCATTCACTACAACTTTTATTTTTAAAATATATTTATTATCTGTTTTTTGTCCTGTCTCTGTAATTCTGTTGCACTGTAAAAGCTCTGTCACGAAAACAAATTCCTCGTATGTGTGAACATACCTGGCAATAAAGCTCTTTCTGATTCTGATATAGCTAAAAATAATCAAATGAAGAAGATGAAAACCTTGTGTAAGCTGTCAGTCAGTCACCAGCAGTCTAATTTAAGCTAATTAATCCTCTTTTAAACTTTGAAGTGTCTGAACAAAAGTCTAATACACCCTTTCACGGAAATGCTTCCATAAATTACAGCTTATACGGTGTGCAAGGCACTTTATATCAACAAGAACCCGTCATTTTATATAAATTAGAAATACATTAAAAAATAATTCCCCAGGCAAGTTTGAACATGAGAATAAACAAGAGCAGTATTAATGAAAGCAGATAAATATTGTGGGTCAGGATCTCTAATCGCCGTGAAAAGGAGTTTCAAAGTTTACAAAAATAAATAAATCATCGTTTTAAACAGCAAGTAGTGGCAGTCGATACTAATCAGCTGCCAAGGTCTTAACATTCACTATAAGGATCTGCCTATATACACACGTAAAGGAGAAAACAACCTTCTAACAACATTATAGCGGTCGCCATCAGCAAAAACACAAAACATACATTACAAAACAGCGATTTAATAATGTAAACTAGCAGAGTTTACCTGTTTAAACCGTCCTCCACACCGCAGCGGTGCGTCAGCAAAAACAGTCCGTGTCGCTCCAAGGCTCAAAGCTGAAGGTTCCGACTAATGGTAATGAAAAACACTACGTAAACACTTAGTTTTAAAATAATTTGGAATAACAAGGAAAGACGTTTTATATAGGCACAGAAATTAAGAGAGTGGTGTTTTAAACGTACACTCTCAAAAAGCAATGTTTTGTTTTATTCAGTTTTAACATGTGAGCCTTGACATGTTAGAAAGGTGTTGTTACATGTTACATGTGTTGTTGACATGTTACTTATGTCTTTTTTTTATTCATATCTCCTAATTCCAAGCACATTGTTTTTTCTACAAAAGCACATTTTAAAGAGGGACCATCATTATGAAACATATCTACTGTTATGAATATGTTACACATAATATGTTAAGTGGAGAAAATCACAGATCAAAGGACAATATTAATGACCTGCTAATAACAGGCGAAGCAAAGACACAAAGTTCATCGAAATCATTCATTAACAGAGTCAGATTTTGCTCTAAATTTGCACTGCTCATATACACACCACGTTACAGCAACATAAGCAAATGAACTCCAAAACACATGTAGAAATATGTCAAATGATAGTAATTTTACTTGTCATGAATTTAAATTAGGACAAAATATGTGCATAAATATTTCTTGAGCGTAGTCATTTATGCATATTCATAAAAGTAATATTTAAAAATATTGTTTAACCACTGAAGCTTAGTTTAAAGTTTGTAAAACTTACTGTACTGAAGCAGATTGGTGGCCTTCACTGCTTTGAAGCTCAGCGTTTTGCTGTGTTTCTCTCTAGTTTATAAACACAAGTATCTGATCAACCTTGAACTGTGATATTTGTGCCGTTTCTGCTGCTCTGATTGGCTTCTAACATCTTTGCACACTGATTTACTCTACTATAAATACATGTACTGATTAATCATATATTTATAGAAAATATATATATATTTTTTGTCTTGTTTTATGTTAGAAATATTGTTTAATTAAGAATACATTCATTCGAAAAGCAAAAGTAAGATTTTAAGAACTGCATTTTGAAAATAAAAGGTGATTTTTTAAAAAATTGCCAGTGAAGTAATATTAATTACAACACAATTTATGTCCTTGGCTATTTTCCTTGCTGTTTTAAACCAATTTTTTGGAGAAGGGTTATATACTCAATGTATTGACAGACAGACAGACAGACAGACAGACAGACAGACAGACAGACAGACAGACAGACAGACAGACAGACAGACAGACAGACAGA
>CAIGQV010003909.1:7035245-7075801 GCA_903798115.1 Danio jaintianensis | reverse complement strand
AGACAGACAGACAGACAGACAGACAGACAGACAGACAGACAGACAGATAGATAGATAGATAGATAGATAGATAGATAGATATTTTAGTGTCCATGGTCTAGTTTAAGTATCTACCAACAGGGGTCTAACATGGTCATGGTCAATCCTTAGTCAGATTGAACAATTTCAATATTGTTATGATCTTAAATAAACATTACTCGAAAAATACTTAAAGTGTTCTGAAAAGTATTAATTGGCCGAAATGGCTTAAAGATGAATCTTTAACACTCCATGGAATTTTTGCACTACAGAAAAGGTTCCATTGTGGATAAAGGTTCTTTATTTTATTAAAATATGCTGTACACCTAAAAAAAAAAGGAACAGTTCACTTAAATCAGGGGTGTCAAACTCAATTCCTGGAGAAACAGCCCTGCAGAGTTTAGTTCCAGCCCTAATTCAGCACATCAAACAAGGTATCAAATAGGCCTAAAGCACTCAATTAGTTTGAACAGGTGTGTTTAATTAGGGTTGGAACTAAACTGTGCAGAGCTTCGGGAGTTTGACATCTGTGACTTAAATATTCTTTGGGGAACTAAAAATGCTTTATGGCATTACTGTAAAAACCTGCTGCTGCTGAAGTCTGTCCACTTCAATCAAGCTCAGCGAGTTCTTGCTATTGTTTTCTGCTGTAAATTCAGTGAGATCAAACCTGTCTGGTCATTCTCCTCTGACCTTTATACTCACAGAACTGAGGTGATTTTTAATCATTCTGTGTAAACATTAGACACTGTGACGCATGCAAAATCAGCATGAGATCAGAAGTCTCTGAGGTACTCAAACCAGCCCACCTGGCACCAACAAATATTTCCGTTTGACAGTTTCTTCTACATTCTTCAGCTTGATTTGAAAAACACCTGAATATCTTGACCATGTCTTTTTGCATGCTTTTATTCGTTAAGTTGATGTTTGTTAAAAGTCCACTTGACACGCCGTATACACTACATAAATAAGAAAATTACTTTTTCAGTAATGAGGTTTTGCAGGTGTTTTATTCATATTTGTAATTATGCATTGCATCGAGCTTCTGCAGGTAATGTCTGTAAATGTAATGGGTAATGGAGTGGTAATTTTCCTCCAAAACATTAGCTGCTTTTCTAAAAATAAATAAATAAATATTACAGTGTACATATTGGTTTAGATTATTTTCAGGTATATATATATATATATGCATTTCAGTTAAACAATGTAAATTAATAGAAGGCCATAAATACTTTATATGAATTAAACGCATAACAACAAGACAAATGCTCAACAAATGCTTAACAACCAAATATTAGCCAATTACCATATTGATCTGTCCTTGTATTGTTTCCTGTGTTCCTCCCAGTGCTCCCTTGTGCCACACCACAGTTCATTCCCTTTGGTTACCCTTGTACAGTGTTTCTAGTTACTAATTGTCTTCACCGCCTTGTTACCTCATCTGCATGTTTGCCCTGGTGTATTTCATCTTTATTTCTATAGCGCTTTTACAATGTAGATTGTGTCAAAGCAGCTTAACATAGAAGAGTACCGTAAATTGAAACAGTGTCAGTCCAGTTTTCAGAGTTAAGCTCAGTTTAGTTCAGTTCAGTGTGGTTTAATTTTCACTGCTGAAAGTCCAAACACTGAAGAGCAAATCCCTCGATGCGCAGCTCCACAAGTCCCGAACCATGCAAGCCAGTGGCGACAGCGGTGAGGAACGAACTTCACCAATTGGCGAAAGTGAAGGAAAAAAACCTTGAGAGAAACCAGGCTCAGTTGGGCATGACCATTTCTCCTATGGCCAAACGTCTCGTGCAGAGCTGCAGTCTAGGCGTCGGAGGCTGGAGAATGCTGGACGTCCATCGTGGAGAAGCTGCAGGTGGGAGAGGTCACCGGCTGGTGTAGAGGCTGGCCCTTCAGGAAAATGCGAAGACTCGTCTGTCACTGGTGTCTTACAGGAATCAGTCTCATGCTCTCCACTCCTCCATGACCACCACAGCAGCTGCTCAGAATACGGCCTGGTCCAGGATTACTTACTTACTAAAGGATTATAAAAAAGACTAACATAAGAAATTATAATGTCTTTTGGGAAGTGTACCCGGCTCCGGTTGCTCTAAATAATGCAGACTAACAATCCTTTAAAGGATTTGTATTTCAAAAGCATTTGTGTTTTATGTGTATGCTAATGCAAAGAGATGTGTCTTACATCTAGTTTTAAACTGACAGAGTGTGTCTGCTTCCCGAACTGTGCTGGGAAGGCTGTTCCAGAGTTTAGGTGCCAGATATGAAAAAGATCTACCGCCTACAGTTGATTTTGATATTCTGGAAATAATCAATTGTCCAGAATTAATTGAGCGTAGAGGACGTGAGGGGCTATAATACACCAGGAGCTCCTTCAAATACTGGGGAGCTAAGCCGTTCAGGGCTTTGTAGGTAGTCAATAAAAATTTTCTATTTATACGATATTTAATAGGGAGCCAATGCAATGATGAAAGAACTGGAGTAATATGATCATATTTCTTTGTTCTAGAAAGCACTCTAGCAGCTGCATTTTGAACTAGCTGTAGTTAATTAGACCAATAGGGCAACCACCTAGTAACGCATTACACTAGTCTAACCGAGAGGTCATGAAGGCATGAATAAGCTTTTCCGCATCAGACACTGATAGCATATGTCGAAGTTTGACAACATTTTTAAGATGAAAAAATGCAGTTTTACAGATGCTAGAAGTCTGGCCTTCAAACGACAGGTTGCTATCAAAAATCACCCCCATATTTTTGACTGAAGATGAGGACTGAACTAAGAATCCATCATGGGTTAGACAGTGTTTAATCCCCTTTGTGTTGCTGTATTATAGAGCCCTTGTTACTGTTCTTTTTCTGAACTCTCTGTCTAATTAGGGCAACTGAATACAATTTTGTTCCCCATTCTCATTTGGAAAACAGTCAACAAATACTGATCTGCAAATGTAATGACGGGTCCATGGCAACAAAGTAGAGGTTCCAATTACAGCTATTTATTAGAAGAGTGGTCAAACAGGCAGGGGTCAAAATACCAACAAACAACAACAAAAAAGGGGTAATGCAAAACACTAATTCATAAAACAGGATGCTAAACAGGGGGAGGGATGGAGGGCCAGGTCCATGTAGCGCAGGGAGGCCTGGAGTGTGGAGTTGAGGTGGGTTTGGGTCAGCAGGCACTGGTGGGTCTGACATCCCTGGTGGGTCAGGAGGCCCTTGGAAGCATCGGCGGGTCAGACAACCCCGGTGGCTCAAGAGGTCAGGAGGCACGGGCAGTTCAGACAATCCCAGTGGGTCAGGAGGCTCTGGCAGTGATGGCGCTCACTCTTGGAGCTCAGGCGGAGGCCTCGATGACTCTGGCAGCAGTGGAGGCTCTGGCAGTGGTAGCAGTAAAAGCACTGAAGTTGATGGCAGCTCTGGCAACTCAGGCGGTGGCGGCCATAACATTTAAAACCCAGAAGATAAAATTTGCAGACAAAATTATCAGGGTTTTCCCCACAATTAAATCTACCAGATTCTGATGTTGTCTTAACTGATGCTGGTGTGCCTTAAAGGTCCCTTGAAATGTGTTCCAAGACAGTGACAAAATTTGTGCTTAGAAAATATAAAACTGATATAAACATCTAAAGCTTGCAGTTTGACACTTCCACCTAAATTGATCAATGATTTTTTAGGCGGAAGCGACAAACTACAAGCTTTACATGTTTATATCAGTTTTATATATTCTTAACACAAATTTTGTAACTGTTTTGGTGCACACTAGCTTATAGATATCCTAAAAAACTAACAATGCTGATACCAACATAAAAAAACTTCATTTTAATTTCATGGGACCCTTAAGAGGGTAGCACGCCGAATGCGCCATGCTGTTGAGAGTGAAAGTGACGCGCACATTCGCACGTTATTAAATATGACACTGCAAATGGCGCGGCAGAAATTTGAACAGCGTCCTGAGCATAGACTGTAAAAGTCGTAGCTGGGCTATACTAGTAATAAGTATATTACGCCAGCCTGTTATGTTGGACAAAGTGCTAGTCTCCAAATATAGACATCACCAGAGACAATCCATCCTTGCATGCGTGAAATACTGCATGTTATGACAAGTTGTGCTTGCTACACAACTGAAAACGTGCTAGACATAATAGATTTCAAAAGGTTTTTAAGTTTAAAATTGCAGTACTATAAAGTAATATAACGTTTTCTAACCGGTGAGTGAAATGATCTAGTGTTATACGCTAGTGGTCATCTATTCGGTGTGTGTTCTTGACTTAAGGAGGCGTGGCTTTGGACAGCAGGGAGGAACGTGCGTTAGCAATGCTATGATGCTAAATTTGCATATTTCTAGATCGCCTACTGCACCGTTAAAGACAAACAAAGCAGCTCCAGGTCAGGGTTACATACCTTGTCGCACAAGTCTTCTTTGATATAAACACAAAAATCTCATTCTCTGCTCTTGCCAGAAGTTTCCATCCTATCCAGACGCACAAGGGAAAAACTATATAGTTTAAATAACAGGTCGGGAATGCTTTTTTAAAGCCAGGTCTCTGCTAGCACCACAATGGCAGCTTCACGATACTCGTAACACATACGGGCATTGATGCGAAGCTCATCCGTTTTCCATTTTAAAGAGCGTAACGTTAAATTACCCATAATCGATGGAAGTTTGGACTCTTGGAAGTTTGGTTTGTTTTCAGGCCACATAATGGTATTTACATCCCATGAAGTGCCAGAAGCAATTTTGGCCATAACTGTTACCATGGTGTTAATCAAATGATTATGGTTATGTGACATAACTTATGTCGATAATGTTTTGAGAGTATTATCATATATGCAAATAGCAATTTAAAGTCCCCAAGAAATCAAAACTAACCATATGATTTTGTTAGCTCACATTGCTAATTTTGTTGTGAACAATTCATCTGTGCATGTCATTAAGAAAAAAAAATAGTTTGCCCTTGTAATCTTTAATTGAAATCTGAAAATGCACTTCCTGTTTGTTTTCAGTTAAATTCTCATATTATGTATGTCTTAGGAATTGGACGTGGCTAACATATTTAACCACGCCCCTACAACTATTAGTTTTGACAACAAACAGAAATAGTGAGCAGGAGGTGTCTGATAGGTTGTAATAACTCTTCTAAAACCCCTTTCCCGATCTTTCTGAATGAAATGCCTAGTTTACTACATCCAATCAGCTCACAGTAGAAAAAATAAGCCATGCCCACTGTTTTCTTATTTAAAATTCCGTTTAACTGCATCACAATATGAAAAAAAATAAATGATTGCAGCTTCTGGTTCATGTGGACTTTAACGACTCTAGCCGTGTTCGTTTCTCACAGTTCACACACGTTTTATTTTGATAACAGATGTTGCAGTCCGTTCCCCTCGACGCAGACTGGGTTGCCAGGTCTGCTTTAACAAAATGCGACTCACTAAAAATTTTGTCTGTCTGTCTGTCTATCTCTATCTATCTATATTCAATTATTTATTTATTTATTTGGTATAAATTTTAACAAATAGACTAGTTCTGTGTGGGATAACAATTCATCTACAGAAAAAATGCAATAAAGTGAAATTAAATATTAAATTTATATACCAATTCAATTGTTATACCAACTGAAAATGTTGTCTTTGTCAACCTACCAGCTTCCGTATGTTTGGCAGTAAATAAAACTTAAGATCGGGATTTTTTTAATTCTAGAAGAATGCTAATAAAATGTCATCCACAAAAGATTGCATCCCACAACTAGTGCCAAATGAGCTTTTGTGGTTAAAAAGGTTTTTTGTTTGTTTTTTTAAAAGAAAATGATAGATCATTTCACAAGACCCTTATTCTACATCCGAGATCATTTAGAGCCACTTGAAGCTGTTGGGAAAAGAAAAGTTTTAAAGAAATATATTACAATCTTGAGTCCCTTTTTTAAAGTAACTAAATATGTTACTTAGTTATTTTTAAGGAAAGTAATTGTGAAAGCATTGTGTTATTTTTGCTTTTTTCTAAGGATTGTAATATGTTACTTTTAAAAGTAAACACTGATTAAAACTGCCGCTTGAAAGTTCAAACCACTGACTGAGCACTACTGAAGCTTAATATACAAAGAAAAATCCTACGTTTTCCTCAAAAACCTAATCTCTTTTTGGCTGAAGAAAGAATGAAATCAACATATTGGATGACAGGATTACCAAGACATTTTCAATCTGGTGGTGGACTAATTTGGATATGCTGGGTATGTTCTCCCTTTTATAATAGTTTAGATGGAAGATATTGCAAGATTACCACTGGAAAATCTTCAGTCTTGTTTACCAAATTTAGTCAAACCTTTGGAAGAGCATCAGAAAGTTTGGAGAAATACTCTGCAAACAAATGCTGGGTTCCACAACTGATTTGTGCTGGGATAACATGAAGGAAATAAGTTAACTTATTAGTTTTTACAAATTTAAGTTGATTGAACATAAAACAATTAGGTTGACCTCAAAAAATGTATTTTTTTCAGCTTATTTTATATAAGTAATTTGAAC
Source organism: Danio jaintianensis (assembly GCA_903798115.1). Lineage (NCBI taxonomy): Eukaryota > Metazoa > Chordata > Actinopteri > Cypriniformes > Danionidae > Danio > Danio jaintianensis. Next base: position 7,069,262 of record CAIGQV010003909.1, on the reverse strand, counting down.
AAACAGCAAACGTAATTTTTGAGTGATAGATGTACAGCTCTTCAGGACGATATACATGCCTGTAATAAGCCTCAAACAACTTCAATCTCAAATGAACTATTTCTATAGGACTTACCTTTGAATTCCTAAAAGCCAAAAGCACTGAAAAGCATTTCTTTTTGATAACAGCTGGACTCCCCGAGTGGCTGAATATGCAATGAATCATTGCTCTAATATAATACTCTTTATGTATAGTAGAGATTCTAAGGGTGCTTTCACACTAGCACTTTTGGTCTGCACCCGGGTTCGTTTGACGTCAGAGTACGGTACGTTTAGTTAGTGTGAATGTGTCTTCTGAACTCTGGTGCACTGCGGTCACGCCATCTGCGGTTCCGAGAGAGACGGCCACGCTGTCTGCGCTTAAAATTTTAGTGCGCGTCTACTCGGTGTTGCGCGGTAGATTAAAGACGCGTGTGTTTAATGCGCAGCTTTTTATAATCTTGTTTCAGTTTTATTCGCGTAAATTAATTCAAATTAGAGGTAATAAAAAATGGTCACTTTTATTCAGGTTTGGATATATAATAATCATGACTTTCTATGTAGGCTATAATATTATTTCTTTGTTTTGCTGTAATAGTGTTTTATTTGCGGGTTTAAAATGAAATTGATAACACTTAAAAATCCTTACCCGGCTGTCATAACTATTCACATTCGTTTTCAAATTCACAACCTACTATAGGTGTTTACTGAGTAATAATAATTTATTTGTTTATTTGTGTTTTTCTATAAATATTTTCCCTTTTTTCCCTGGAATGTTGCTAAATTAATACACATTTTGAATTAATTATTGTATACATTTTTCTTTTGCTTACCTAAATCACATATCAATTAGTAACATGCCAAATCATGTGAAACACTGCCTTCCTATACAATCATATTTTGAAAAATCATAAAAAAGATAAAATCAAATTGTTTTCAGTCAACTCCACCAGATTCTTGTTCTACATGTCCTAATGTACCACTGTGCTCACATTTCATATCATATTACAGTTTCATTTTTTAATAATAGCACGCTAAAATCATGGAAAATAGTGTTTTTACTCTAGTCATATTTGAAAAATCATTTAAAAAATCAAATCAAATTGTTTTCAGTCCTAAATATTTTTCATATTTTGAAAAATCATAAACAAATAAAATCAAATTGTTTTCAGTCAACTCCACTAGATTCTTGTTCTACATGTCCTAATGTACCACTGTGCTCACATTTCATATCATATTACTGTTTCATTTTTTTAATAACAGCACGCTAAAATCATGGAAAATAGTGTTTTTTTTTTACTGTATAGCCATATTAGAAAAATCATAAAAAAATTAGATCAAATTGTTTTCAGTCAACTCCACCAGATTCTTGTTCTACATGTCCTAATGTACCACTGTGCTCACATTTCATATCATATTGCTGTTTCATTTTTTAATAATAGCACGCTAAAATCATGGAAAATACAGTGTTTTTTACTCTAGTCATATTTTGAAAAAATCATAAAAAAAATAGGAAAATACTAATAACAGAAATAGAAACAGAAATACTAAATCTGATATGTAAACTAAACATATGTTAATGTGGAATTAATCATTAATGTATAATTAGGTAACGTATTAGTGAATACATTAGTTAACATAAACAAATAATGAACAAATGTTAGTTCACATTAGACAATGTTGAATAGTGTACATTTTATAATAATGTTCCTAATTCCCTTAATAAATGTTTTGTTAATGATAAATCTGGTTAGTAAAATGTCCACAAATAGCATGAATAATATCCAAGTTGAGTTTCCATTTTAGCACTCCAAAACAAGCATGTTATTCATGTTTTTGTAGTCTTTACTAACATGATAAATCATTATCATGTTATCATTATTAACAAAGCATTTTAACAAGCAAATTAACATGAACAATGATTATGTGATGCTGAATAAAATCATTGTTAACCTTTCGTTCATGTTAACTCATGTCATGTATTAAATAGCATGTATAAAATAATATGTTTAGTTAACAGTAACAAAGATTAAGTAATGCTTAATAGATGTGTTGTTCACTGTTAATGTAAACAAATGCAATAATTAACATTAATGGTAACAGTATATAATAACTACACACTATGAATCATTTATAAGCATTAGCAAATTCATCATTTGTTAAGCATTAAGTCTATATTAATAAACATTAAGCAGTCTATAAATAAAGCCACAGATGTCATTTCCTTGAATTATAAGCACATCCGGAAAGTATTCATAGCGCTTCACTTTTTCCACATTTTATTATGTTACAGCCTTATTCCAAAATGGATTCAATTAATTTATTTCCTCAACATTCTACACACAATACCCCATAATGACAATGTGAAAAAAGATTTTTTGAAATTGTTGCAAATTTATTAAAAATAAAAAAACCTGAAGAATCACATGTACATAAGTATTCACGGCCTTTGCTCAATACTTTGTTGATGCACCTTTGGCAGCAATTACAGCCTCAAGTCTTTTTGAATATGATGCCACAAGCTTGGCACACCTGTCTTTGGGAATTTTTGCCCATTCCTCTTTGCAGTACCTCTCAAGCTCTATCAGGTTGGATTGGAAGCGACAGTGTACAGCCATTTTCAGTTCAACAGGATTTAGGTCTGGGTTCTGGCAGGGCCACTCAAGGACATTCACCGAGTTGTTGTGAAGCCACTCCATTGATATTTTGGCGGTGTGCTTTGGGTCATTGTCCTGCTGGAAGATGAACCGTCGCCCCAGTCTGAGGTCAAGAGCACTCTGAAGCAGGTTTTACATTTACATTTAGTCATTTAGCTGACGCTTTTATCCAAAGCGACTTACAACTGAGGTTCACAAAAGAAGCAATCAGTACAAGAGGAAACAAAGCATACATAAGTGAAATCGGACTAGTCTTGAGTAGGTAAAACGCAATATACGAGCTAAGTGCAGTCAAGGTTTTTTTTTATTTATTTTTTTATTAGTGGGTCAGGTGTAGACGGAAGAGATGAGTTTTAAGGCGATTTTTAAAGATGGACACAGAGTCTGCCAAATGTGTTGTAAGAGGCAGATCGTTCCACCATCGTGGGACCGATTCAGAGAAAGTGCGAGAGAGTGATTTCTTACCTTTTTGGGACGGCACCATGAGACGACGCTCGTTAGCAGAGCGCAGTGGTCTGGAGGGTAAATATGTCTGTATTAGTGAGTGAAGGTAGGCGGGTGCTAAACCTGTGGTGGTCTTGTAGGATATGAGCAGAGCTTTGAATTCGATGCGGGCGGCTATAGGGAGCCAATGTAACCTGACAAAGAGGGGTGTTACATGCGCTCTTTTCGGTTCCTTGAAGACCACTCTTGCCGCTGCATTCTGTATCATCTGTAGAGGTTTGATAGTGCAGGCCGGGAGTCCAGCGAGTAAAGCATTGCAGTAGTCCAGCCTGGACAGCACCAGAGCTTGTACCAGGATTTGTGCAGCATGCTCTGAGAGAAAAGGTCTGATCTTCCTAATGTTGTAGAGAAGGAATCTGCAGGACCTGGCAGTGTTGGCAATATGATCTGTGAAGGTTAGCTGGTCATCGATTATTCCTCCCAAGTTTTTGGCTGTTCTGGAGGGTGCAATGGTCGATGATCCCAGTTGAACAGAGAGGTTGTGACGGATCTTAGGGTTGGCGGAGATGACGAGAAGTTCAGTTTTCGTAAGGTTCAGTTGTAGGTGATGGTTCCTCATCCAGAGCGAGATGTCACTCAGGCATGCCGAGACGCGTGCTGAAACCGATTGATCATCAGGATGGAACGCAAGGTGAAGCTGTGTGTCGTCCGCATAGCAGTGATAGGAAAAGCCATGCTTTCGAATGACGGATCCCAATGATGTCATGTAGATCGAGAAGAGCAGCGGTCCGAGCACTGAGCCCTGAGGGACGCCGGTCTTGAGATGTTGCGATTCCGAGACTTCACCTTTCCACGATACCCTGAAGGACCTACCTGAGAGGTAAGACTGGAACCATTGGAAAGCCGTATCAGAGATTCCCAAGGTCTTGAGGGTCGAAAGGTTTTCATTCAGGATATCTCTGTAGATTGCTGCATTCATCTGTCCCTCTATCCTGACTAGTCTTCCAGTTCCTGCTGCTGAAAAACATCCCCACAGCATGATGCTGCCACCACCATGCTTCACTGTAGGGATGGTATTAGCCTGGTGATTAGCGGTGCCTGGTTTTCTCCAAACGTAACGCCTGGCATTCACTCCAAAGAGTTCAATTTTAGTCTCATCAGACCAGAGAATTTTGTTTCAGATGCCTTTTGGCAAATTCCAGGCGGGCTGCTATGTGCCCTTCACTAAGGAGTGGCTTCCGTCTGGCCACTCTACCATACAGGCCTGATTGGTGGATTGCTGCACAGAGGGTTGTCCTTCTGTAAGGTTCTCCCCCTCCACAGAAGAACGCTGGAGCTCAGACAGAGTGACCATTGGGTTATTGATCACCTCACTGACTAAGGCCCTTCTCCCCCGATCACTCAGCTTAGATGGCCGGCCAGATCTAGGAAGAGTCCTGGTGGTTCCAAACAACTTCCACTTACGGATGATGGAGGCCACTGTGCTCATTGGAACTTTCAGAGCAGCAGAAATTTTTCTGTAACCTTTCCCAGCCTTGTGCCTCGAGACAATTCCTTTGTCTTCATGCTTGGTTTGCGCTTTGACATGCACTGTCAACCCTGGGACCTTATATAGACAGGTGTATGCCTTTTCAAATCATGTCCAATCAACTGAATTTACCACAGGTGAACTCTAATTAAGCTGCTGAAACATCTCAAGAATGATCAGTGGAAACAGAATGTACCTGAGCTCAATTTAGAGCTTCACAGCAAAGGCTGTGAATACTTATGTACATGTGATTTTTCAGGTTTTTTATTTGTAATAAATTTGCAACAATTTAAAAAAATCTTTTTTCACATTGTCATTATGGGGTATTGTGTGTAGAATGTTGAGGAAATAAATGAATTTAATTCATTTTGGAATAAGGTTGTAACAAAAAAATGTGGAAAAAGTGAAGCGCTATGAATACTTTGCGGATGCACTGTATAATGTGCTTAATTATTGTTTTTTCATACTTTGTTAATGATTAATTTTACTACTAAAATATGTATTGCATTGTTTACAAACCAGTTATTGAAGAGTAGTTAAGATCATTCAGAATGAGTAATTGATTAAACGATTCGAATGAACATATTTGCATCTTGTTTTTTTAGTAATAGTTACTTTTTAGATAAATGCTTTATAAACACAATTTCCCCCGGTTTTGTCACCTAATCTAGTAAGGACTATTTATGCTTTGTAAATCCCTTATAAATGGCAATTAAAGGCTCCATATGAAATGAAAGAGCAAATCTTTGCAATATCTAAAAATAAAATTTTACACCAAAATGAGATTTTACAAAACAATAAAATAATATGATAAAACATTTCAATGTTATTCAGTGCTGTTTAAACTGTAATTTTATTTTTAGATAAGATTGCAAAGATTTATTTTTCCTTTGATAAAGTTGTACAGATAATTTTTTTGTATCTTGAAATGTATTTATTCATTTTGCTGTTAATTTCCTTTTTGTTTTTAAAAAATAATTGTCAAATAAATTAATTGTCATTTATAATGGATTTACAAAGCATAGTCCTCACTTTAGATTAGGTAACAAAACTGGATAAAGTTGAGTTAATAAAGCAATAATTACCACACAAAGTAACTACTAAATGTCTGAAAAACAAGATGTAAAATGTACTTTTGAAAATAGTTTATTAATCATTTACTTATTTTGAATGATATTACAAACCACATACAACTATTCAATAACTGGATTGTAAACAATGCAATACACTATTTAGTGAAATATTAATCATTAATAAAGTATAAAAAACAATCATTAAGCACATTATACATGTGTTCGGATTCAAGAAAATAGCATTTGTAGCTGTATTTATAAACTGCTTACTGATGTCTATATGTAGAGTTAACGCTTAACAAATTATGAACTATTTGCTAATGCTTAATAAATTATTCATATAGTGTATAGTTATTACAAAGTTGCCACATTAACTGATATAACCAGTCAGTCGTGGTCTGGTGGTTAGAGAGTTGGACTTGTAAGCAGAAGGTTGTGGGTTTGAATCTCAGTGACTGAATGACTGAAGTGTCCTTGAGCAAGACACCTTACCCCCGTTTGCTCTGCAGTGATAATTGGCCTCTGCATAATACTTGTAAGTCGCTTTGGATAAAAGCGTCAGCCAAATGACTAAATGTAAATGTAAAATGTAAATATAACCTAATTGTAAAGTGTTATGAAAAAAATTCAATCAAATTGTTTTCTTCCACCACCTTCAGATTTTAAATTTGAATTAATGAAAATTGCAAGAATGAACAGAATACATTTACAATGTGGCATTTTCTAATAGGAATGAACATTTAGTGCAACATATTCAAATGGTCTCAGATAGAACTATGTATATATGTGTTATTTGTGTGTGTAAAAACACATGACTAGAGTAAAAAAACTGTTTTTATTATTATTATTTTATTATTAAAACATGAAACAGTAATGTGTACAGTGGTACATTAGGACATGTAGAACTGGAATCTGGAGTTGACTGAAAACAATTTGATTTTATTTTTTTATGATTTTTCAAAATATGACTAGAGTAAAAAACACTGTATTTTCCATGATTTTAGCGTGCTGTTATTAAAAAATGAAACAGTAATATGATATGAAATGTGAGCACAGTGGTACATTAGGACATGTAGAACAAGAATCTGGTGGAGTTGACTGAAAACAATTTTATTTTATTTTTTTATGATTTTTCTAATATGGCTATACAGTAAAAAACACTATTTTCCATGATTTTAGCGTGCTGTTATTAAAAAACGAAACAGTAATATTATATGAAATGTGAGCACAGTGGTACATTAGGACATGTAGAACAAGAATCTGGTGGAGTTGACAGAAAACAATTTGATTTTGTTTTTTTTATGATTTTTCAAAATATGACTAGAGTAAAAAACACTATTTTTAATGATTTTAGCGTGCTGTTATTAAAAAATGAAACAGTAATATGATATGAAATGTGAGCACAGTGGTACATTAGGACATGTAGAACAAGAATCTGGTGGAGTTGACTGAAAACAATTTGATTTTGTTTTTTTGTCATGATTATTATATATCCAAACCTGAATAAAAAAGTGACCATTTTTTATTACCTCTAATTTTAATTAATTTACGCGAATAAAACTGAAACAAGATTATAAAAAGCTGCGCATTAAACACACGCGTCTTTAATCTACCGCACAACACCGAGTAGACGCGCACTAAAGTTTTAAGCACAGACAGCGTGACCGTCTCTCTCGGAACCGCAGGTGGCGTGACCGCAGTTCGGGTGCGCACCCACGAACCGTACCCGAGTCCGCCTGAAAGAGGTGGTCTGGGGTACGGTTCACGCAAACTCTGGTCCGGTTCACTTCTAGTATGCATGCAATCGTAACAAATAACGGAAGTGAATTGCCAACTTTACAACAAACTATTGTTTTCATAACGTTCATTCGTGTGTGTGTGTGTCTGTGTGTCACATACTATACCTTGGTGACAAGCGGGACTGAGCCAGGGCAAACACAGTGATAATGTCTGCTTGTCTCCTAGAAAAACAGCTTCTGCAGACACTGTGTGGCGTTGTCACATCCCCTGCACGCTCCCGCAGTCCTCACCGCTCACAATCACCTACCACTACACACCACACACGTGAGCCCTCACCCGAGTACTAATCATCATCACCTGCACCTCATTCACACACACACACATAAATACTCACCTCTCTCATTCAGTCACCGACCGGAATCAAAGCCACAAGACCACACTGCCTTCTCCTACGATCTTCATCAGAGTGTCCTGTGCTCCCGACGTTCACTCACCATTCCAACACGGAATACGCTACGAATCAAGGGAAGTTACTATTATCTATCCTTCATCTTCACTGATGCTCTGATATCACCCTTGTCTACGTTCTCACGGAGAACAACCTTCACCATTCGTCTTGAACTCTTGTGTAATTCAAATACGCTGTTAATAAAAGTGCTTCAAGTAATCCTCGTCTTCCTCTCCTTCCTGTGGTCGTGACAGGATTCCGGTCCCACTACAAAAGAAAAGTCTCGGCTGTCACATGGAGGCGACCGCCGGAGCTACAGATTCGTTCGCCGAGACGGTGCAAAATCTCCGGCAAACGCTTCCTTCCGCACCGCAGAGTGCGTTACTCAGTTCAACCACCATTACTAACACCCCTCTCTCTACTCCACTCAGCTACTCCGGCGAACCAAACACCTGCAGCGGCTTTATTCTCCAGTGCTCCCTCTACATCGAGGCCAATTCACATTGCTTCCAAAATGAGGTAGTAAAAGTATCATTTATAATCTCTCTCCTCTCAGGAAGAGCGCTGCAGTGGGCAGATGCCCTGTGGTCCTCAAACAGTCCGGCTCTGGCTTCCTACACCGCATTCACTCAACATCTCCGAGAGGTGTTCTGCGTGGCTCTCACTCCGTTGTCCATCCATGACGAACTTATTAATCTCCACCAAGGTACCACCACCATTCACGAATACACATTAAAATTTTGTACTCTCGCCGCAGGAAGTGGCTGGAATCAAGTGGCGCTCCTCGCAGCTTATAGGCGAGGTCTCCAGTCCGAGGTGCGCCGCCAGATGGCCATTTATGATGACAACGCGAGTTTAGAGACCTTTATCAAGAAAGCCACAACAGTCTCCCAACACCTCTCGGCCTGCCCCGTCTAATCACCCACCGCATTCACCTCACCCGAATGCTCTCCCACTCCATCTCTAACCACCGATGAACCCATGCAAACAGACACTTACCACCTGACTGCCTCGGAACGTCAACGCCGCATACAACATCGGCTCTGCCTCTACTGCGGCGAGGCATCCCCCCTTATCTCCACCTGTCCAGTTCGCCCATCACGACCAATGGTGAGTGCATTCCAGCTAACTCCTGCAGTTTCCGATATACCCCATATCTCTGCAACTTTAATCATTCGTTCCCGTGCTCTCCCTGTGCATGTGCTGGTGGATTCGGGAGCTGCCGGGAACTTCATAGCATCACACTTTGTCCACAAACATCACTTACCCACCGTCCTCAGTGAAACCTGCTTCACCATCACCACTATCCAGAACTCTCCATTGGGCGATGGAAAAATCACCCGGAGGACAAAATCTGTCACTCTCCAGATCTCTCCCCATCACCGGGAAAAACTCATACTTCTGGTCTTGCCGAAAGCCAATGTCGACATAATCCTGGGACGCCCTTGGCTCATCCAGCATCAACCCACCGTTAACTGGAGCACAGGAGAGATTCTGTCTTGGGGACCAGATTGCCATACTCACCTTCCCACCTCACTGAAAACCAACCATCCGACCAGAGCACCGGCACTATCACTCCATACTACCTCCATCGAAAGTCCACCAGTCTGCACGCCATCCACCATCCCAACTGTGTACCACTCCTATCTAGATGTCTTCAGCAAAGAGCGTGCTACACAACTCCCTCCTCACCGGCCCTGTGATTGTAGTATCGACCTGCTACCCAATGCCAAGTTACCGCACGGACGAATCTACCCATTATCCCGTCCTGAGCAGGAAGCGATGGAGGACTACATTCACGAAGCTCTCCAACAGGGGTTCATCAGGCCATCCACCTCGCCCGCTGCATCCAGCTTCTTCTTCGTCGCCAAGAAGGATGGGGGCCTACGACCCTGTATCGACTATCGGGTGCTGAATGAATCGACGGTAAAGTTTGCATATCCCTTGCCACTTGTGCCAGCGGCCCTGGAAGAACTCAGGGAAGCCCGGATCTTCACCAAGCTGGACCTCCGCAGCGCATACAATCTGATTCGTATCCGAGAAGGAGATGAGTGGAAGACCGCCTTCATAACACCTACTGGCCACTACGAGTATCAGGTGATGCCGTACGGCCTAGCAAATAGTCCCTCCATATTCCAAAATTTCATGAACGAAATCTTCAGAGACTTCCTTCACCACTTTGTCATCGTATACATAGATGATATCTTAATCTATTCCCGTAACCTACCCGAACATCAATCTCACGTAACCCAGGTTTTGCAACGGCTGTGACGGCATCACCTGTATCTCAAGGCAGAAAAGTGCACTTTCCATCAGCCCACCATCTCCTTTCTCGGATACGTAATCTCCGCTGCGGGGGTCCGCATGGAGTCCGGCAAGGTAGAGGCCGTGGCCAAATGGGAGGAACCTCACACCATCAAAGAGCTCCAGAGGTTCCTTGGATTTGCTAACTTCTACCGTCGGTTCATTCGGAACTATAGTCTTCTCTCTGCCCCTTTAACATCACTCCTCAAAGGAGGAACCAAGATACTCACTTGGAACCCTGATGCCCGCCAGGCCTTTACTAACCTGAAGGCTAAATTCACCTCGGCTCCCATCCTTAAACACCCCGATCCCACACGACCATTTGTGGTTGAAGTGGATGCAGCGGACGTAGGGGTAGGAGCCATTCTTTCTCAGTGGTCTGGTGAACCCGTAGTTCTCCATCCGTGTGCGTATTTCTCGAAGAAGCTCAGTCCAGCAGAACAGAATTACGGGATCGGAGACCGGGAATTACTAGCCATAAAACTAGCCCTCGAGGAGTGGCGACACTGGCTCGAGGGAGCTCAACATCTCTTCACAGTGGTAACAGATCATAAAAACCTCCAGTACCTCCGTAATGCCCGTAGACTGAATGCCCGACAAGCCCGTTGGTCCCTCTTCTTTGCCAGATTCAACTTCCATATTACCTACCAACCAGGACATAAGAATTATAAAGCGAACACCCTTTCCCGCTTGTACTCATCTGACAATCCCCTTGAACAACCTGAAACCATCCTACCTACCACTGTGTTCCTCGCTCCCATCCTGTGGACTATGGATGAGGAGATTCGTGCCGCCACCCGAGAAGAACCTGCACCACCTGAGCTTCCCACAGGACTAAAAATATGAGCTTAAACTTGATTATCTGATTAAAATTATTTATTCATTCATTCATTCATTTTCTTTTCAGCTTAGTCCCTTTATTAATCTGGGGTCGCCACAGTGGAATGAACCACCAACTTATCCAGCATATGTTTTATGGAGCGGATGCCCTTCCAGCTGCAACCCATCACTAGGAAACACCCATACACTCTCATTCACACACATACAGTTGTGGCCAAAAGTTTTGAGAATTACACAAATATTAGTTTTCACAAACTTTGCTGCTAAACTGCTTTTAGATCTTTGTTTCAGTTGTTTCTGTAATGTACTGAAATATAATTACAAGCACTTCATACGTTTCAAAGGCTTTTATCGACAATTACATGACATTTATGCAAAGAGTCAGTATTTGCAGTGTTGGCCCTTCTTTTTCAGGACCTCTGCAATTCGACTGGGCATGCTCTCAATCAACTTCTGGGCTAAATCCTGACTGATAGCAACCCATCCTTTCATAATCACTTCTTGGAGTTTGTCAGAATTAGTGGGTTTTTGTTTGTCCACCCACCTCTTGAGGATTGACCACAAGTTCTCAATGGGATTAAGATCTGGGGAGTTTCCAGGCCATGGACCCAAAATTTCAACGTTTTGGTCCCCGAGCCACTTAGATATCACTTTTGGCTTATGGCAGGGTGCTCCATCATGCTGGAAAATTCATTGTTGCTGTTGGAGGGTGTTTTGGTACCATTCTTTATTCATGGCTGTGTTTTTGGGCAAAATTGTGAGTGAGCCCACTCCCTTGGATAAGAAGCAACCCCACACATGAATGGTCTCAGGATGCTTTACTGTTGGCATGACACAGGACTGACGGTAGCACTCACCTTTTCTTCTCCAGACTAGCCTTTTTCCAGATGCCCCAAACAATCGGAAAGGGGATTCATCGGAGAATATGACTTTGCCCCAGTCCTCAGCAGTCCATTCGCCATACTTTTTGCAGAAGATCAATCTGTCCCTGATGTTTTATTTGGAGAGAAGTGGCTTCTTTGCTGCCCTTCTTGACACCAGGCCATCTTCCAAAAGTCTTCGCCTTACTGTGCGTGCAGATGCGCTCACACCTGCCTGCTGCCATTCCTGAGCAAGCTCTTCACTGGTGGCACTCCGATCCTGCAGCTCAATCCTCTTTAGGAGACGATCCTGGCGCTTGCTGGACTTTCTTGGATGCCCTGAAGCCTTCTAGAATTGAACCTCTTTCCTTGAAGTTCTTGATGATCCTATAAAATTTTGATTTAGGTGCAATCTTTAGTAGCCACAATATCCTTGCCTGTGAAGCCATTTATATGCAACGCAATGATGGCTGCACGCGTTTCTTTGCAGGTCACCATGGTTAACAATGGAAGAACAATGATTTCAAGCATCACCCTCCTTTTAACATGTCAAGTCTGCCATTCTAACCCAATCAGCCTGACATAATGATCTCCAGCCTTGTGCTCGTCAACATTCTCACCTGAGTTAACAAGACGATTACTGAAATGATCTCAGCAAAGAAGGACTATGCAATTCATCTGATCACTCTTCATAACATTCTGGAGTATATGCAAATTGCTATTATAAAAACTTAAGCAGCAACTTTTCCAATTTCCAATATTTATGTAATTCTCAAAACTTTTGGCCACGACTGTACACTACGGACAATTTAGCTTACCCAATTCACCTATAGCGCATGTCTTTGGACTGTGGGGGAAACCGGAGCACCCGGAGGAAACCCACGCGTGCACAGATTATTGAAGAGGTTAATTAGATGTCAATGCTATGCTAAACTGCAAGCTGTTCCTAAGTCTTAGACCTCTAACTGCATAAAATATGACCCTTTATCTGTACTGTTCTGAAACTAAAGAAAAGTCTGAATTTTTTTAAACAACCAGTTCTTTATTTACTTTATAAGATAAAAAGTAATCTTAAGCTCTGCAGTTTCAAGAAACATTATAGATTTTCTTATCAGATCTATGCAAATCTCATGTGACCTCTGGTGACCTTTGATCTCATTCATTCATTAATTTCCTTCGGCTTAGTCCCTTTATTCATCTGGGGTCGCCACAGCGGAACGAACCACTAACTTATCCAGCATATGTTTTACACAGCGGATGCCCTTCCAGCTGCAACCCAGTGCTGTGAAACATCCATACACACCCATTTACACACATACACTACGGCCAATTTAGTTTATTCAATTCACCTATAGTGCATGTCTTTGAACTGTGGGGGAAATTGGAGAACCTGGAGGAAACCCACGCCAACACGGGGAGAACATGCAAGCTCCACACATAAACGCCAACTGACCCAGCCGGGGCTCGAACCAGTGCCCTTCTTGCTGTGAGGTGACAGTGCTAACCACTGAGCCACCGTGTCGCCACCTTTGATCTCAAAAAGGGCAATTATTTTCACCAAAAGTTGTTGTTGTATCTACACTAAAAAATAATATGACTAATTGGGTAATGAGAACTTATATTACTCCTGTACGATTAAATAAAATCAACCCCAATATCCCTGATCTTTGTTTTAAATTAAATTTTTCCAGATAAAATTTTATTTTGGGTGGAGGTGACTCAATACATTTCTCAATTTATAATGATGGCGTGGGTTTTCTGATGGATGTCCGCTCCAGAATGGATGATGATTATGATTATTAATATAGTTTAATGTTTAAGGGCCAAGACTATATGATGACCATAGTGTCATCCCACTACAGAGTAAAACTGGAATAATATGTGTCATTGCGTTTTCTGTATGCCAAATGATTTTTTCCTCAGGATCTACCTACACTGTAAAAAAAAATTTAAGCCAGTACAACAACAAAAAACCTAATCCTTATTTCCTTTTGCTTTTTCTTGTTCACTCAACTTTTGAAAACATCAGCTGCACTGACCTAAAATTATTTGTCAGTAGTACAAAAAACATTTAGTTGGGTTAACATAAGATTATTAGTTTTCTGGAGAGGTGAACTACTCTGTAAAAAAACTTCTTAAGTTGTGCCAACTGAACATTTTTTTTCTGCAGAACTGGAATACCTGAAGTTGAGTGAACAAAAAAAAACATAATCCTTATTTCCTTTCATTTTTTCTTGTGTACTCAACTTTTGAAAACATCAGCTGCACTGACCTAAAATGTCTGAAGTTGAGTGAACAAAAAACTCTTTTGGAAATTGGTACTAAGAAATAATGCATTATCAGAACAAACAAACATAGTTCAATTGAAAAAAAAAAAAACTAAAACAGAGACAAATGTCAACTAAATATTTATTAGACACAGAATTAGAAACAGGACAGGAGGCAAAACAACAATAACGGTAAACAAGACAAGGATCAAAATATGGCAGGACAAACAGGGAAAAATGCTTTGTAATGCTTCACAGGGAAAAACAAGACTCAGCAAAGAGTCTGTGTGAATGAGGCGTCTTTATAATCCTAGTAATCAGTCCATCATGAGCTTCCAGCTGGGTTCCTCCATTTGAATTATAGTTTGAGCATTTGATTTGTCATTTAATTATTACAGGATTTTACTGAGTTGTTCATGAAAATTAAATATCAAATACATTTGAGAATGCATTTTGATTTATTATTTGATCGTTTGAGCATTTGATTTATCATTTGGGTAGTTGTTTTGAAAGTTCGATTTATTATTTGATATTTTTAGGCATTTGAATTTTCATTTTAATTTTGGTAGGAAAAAACTTCCATATAAATAGACATAACAGTTAAATACAAATTAACAGTCCACATGCGCTAAGCGTTTCTGTTTGTAGAGCGAACTAGGTAAATGTGAGATGAAAATTCACATTAAAAGTCTTTCTGCAGCTGTGTTTTTGGGTTAAAACTGTATGATTCCCCTACAATTTCCATGTCCTGGATTGTGTATTTTGAATATGTATGAAGACAGTTGTGCTTTGTCTACTAAAGAAAGAACAACGATTGATTTAAGTTTAATACAAGCAAGACATTGTATTGCCTTGTGTTGGAAAAATGTTAATCGGCCCTCCATTGGAATTTGGTTGAGAAACCTAATAACATGTTTGGCTCTTGAAAAGCTCACATATGTAATAAGAAAAAAATCCTCTGAATTTTGTGATATCTGGAAGGTGAAATTTGTGAAAAATTGAGATATTGAAGAAGCTTTGGAAGTCTGAAGTTGTGGAATGTGAATTGGTGTTTGATTAGATTTTATTTTATTATTATTATTATTTTTAATGATGATTATTTAATCTTTATTTGTTAGGTTTAGGTTTTGGGGTTTGATTTATTGTAAAACCTTATAAAACCTTGTAATAAATGTTATACCAAAATAATATGACAAAATATTATGACAACAATTTTTTTGTTACTTAAATTTTAATCAAGGGCTGCACGGTGGCGCAATGGGTGGCGGGTGTGTGGAGTCCGGGTGCTCCGGTTTCCCCCACAAGTCCAAAGACATGCGCCATAGGTGAATTGGGTAAGCTAAATTGTCCGTAGTGTATGTGTGTGAATGAGAGTGTATGGGTGTTTCCCAGCACTGGGTTGCAGCTGGAAGGGCATCTGCTGCATAAAACATATGCTGGAGAAGTTGGCGGTATATTCCGCTGTGGTGACCCCAGATTAATAAAGGGACTAAGCTGAAAAGAAAATGAATGAATGAATGAATAAATAATTTTAATCAGATAATCAGGTTTAAGCTCATATTTTTTGTCAGTTTGACTGATGTAAGTTGAAATGAAGTTAATTTGATTGAACAAAAAATGTAAGCAGCAATAACTGTTTACAGTGTAGAATTTGAAAAACAAACTGCAAACATCGACAACTCTTTTTCACAGCAGATTGCCAATTTAAATCACTGGAGTATACAACACACAATCCAACATCAGACCATATTTTCTAATGTAACATATGCTATTTGTGGGAAAATGTGCAGTCACCCATGAGCGCACCCTGAAGCACCTCATAGTGATGGCGAAGCCCATATGAATGCATGAGTCTGCATGCATGGCTAACATTGCTACGTGCAGTTTCACGGACGTGCCTCTTTTCAAGTAAAACACTTCATTGTTCCAATCCAACCTGTATTCGCTCGGCCTATAAATAAACACACATACCAGGCTGAAGCAGAAGGTGCTTTTTACGTGAGATTAAATGATATCTGTCCTCCACCCAAAAGCTCATTCTGATCAAGCCAAAGCTGGCAGATTAATCACCATCCTCGAAGTCACGCCATGTTATTCAAAGACACACACATGCTGAAACTGTATTGGTTCTATGTAAAGATCAGCGGTATCTGAGCATCAGACGCCTGCGGTATGAATGGAAGACTGATGGATAGATAAAGACCCCATTACATAAAGTCATCCAGGATATTTTATATAACTGGAAGCTCTCATGGTGGCTTTGAAAGATGGTAGATATAAGCGTAAAAGGTCAGCTTATGCAACTCCACATATATATTTAAGTATACATTCTGTTGCTATTCAGAGTAACACGATTGTAGTATTATGTCATAGCTGATTGCTTGTTGAGTAGATTGTGAATGACATACAAGTTTTGAAGTCATTTGCTTCTGGAAGTAGTCTTATAGCTCATAAAGGTTATTTAGGTTATGCAGACTTTTCTAAACTGTAAAATGCAATTATTTACTTTAAATAAGCGAGTAAATGCTTTGCATTTGCATGCCATATTCTCTAATGATGAAATAATAGCAAAAACTGAAATGACTAACTAAGGAAATTACTTAAATAAGGAAATAAAACAAAAAATCCCCAAAAAAAAGCATTAAAAATGTAATTATCATTTCATTTTCCTTTGGCTTAGTCCCTTTATTCATCAGGGGTCGGCACAGTGGAATGAATCGCCAACTATTCCAGCATATGTTTTACGCAGCGGGTGCCATTCCAGCTGCAACCCAGTACTGGGAAACACCCATACACTCTCACATTCACACACATACACTACGGCCAATTTAGCTTATTCAATTCACCTATACCGCATGTCTTTGCGGAAACTGGAGCATCCGGAGGAAACCCACGCCAACACTGGGAAAACATGCAAACTCCACACAGAAAAACCAACTGGCCCAGCTGGGGCTCGAACCAGTGACCTTCTTGCTGTGAGGCGACAGTGCTAAACACTGAGCCACCGTGTCGCCTCAAAATGTAATTTCAACAACTAAAAAAATAATCATGGTTTCCACAAACATATTAAGCAGCACAGCTGTTTTTAACATTAATAATATAAAGATATAGTTATAAAAATAGAAAAGATCACGGCACTATAATAATGCAGAAAATTCAGCCTTTTACTCACTGTAAAAACTTTAATTAAAAAAAACTATAATCATATTTTCAAAAACATTTTTAAAGAAATCTTACCGACCCCAGTTTACAATGGTAGCATACATGTAGACACACACACAGAGCAGTAACTTTTACACTTCAAAACACTGGTGTATAATACTATAAATTAATAAAATATGGTCATTTACTGTAAATTAATAAAAAAAAAATAACGGTTTCTACCGTATTTTTAACAGTAAACTTCTGGCAACCACAGCTGCAGTTATTTTTTAACGGATTTTATTTAACAGCAGCGCGTCCTGTTTCTGTAACGACTTATGAAAAGCACATATATACTCTGACATCTATCTGATTTATCTGTTCATGAATGTAAGTGCAGCAGAATGCTAATCACAACCATCAGCTTTTCCAACCTGATCTCGGTGCGAGTTAAAATCAACACTGAACTTCCTGAGGATATTTTCTGCCAAGCAATTTAATTCAATTCAATTCATGTTTATTTCTATAGCGCTTTTACAATGTAGATTGTGTCAAAGCAGCTTAACATAGAAGTTCTACTAAATGTCAGTCCAGTATTCAGAGTTGAAGTTCAGTTTAGTTCAGTTCAGTGTGGTTTAATTTTCACTGCTGAAAGTCCAAACACTGAAGAGCAAATCCATCAATGCGCAGCTCCACAAGTCCCAACCAAGCAAGCCAGTGGCAACAAACGCTTCTAAGATGCATCAATAATTATTTGTTTTGCATGTTTTTAAATTCATACAATTACCCGTTTGACATTCAAGTGCATAAACTGATGATTTCTGATATTTTCAAGAAAAAATCAAACATGCAATTGTCCTCTCCGTGACCCTGTTCTCAAACCCAGTACCCTCATGATGTCATACAGTAAAAAGGATTCGTGTTGGCAGAAAGCCCATATGGGACTGAGAGAGATGAATTGATTGCTTCCTTTTCTCGTTTCCATGCAAAGATGGAGCTGTACGTGCAATATATCATTGGCTTCACATACCACCAGCAGATGATACACATCGACACAGCGTCTGTAAGCCTGTGAAGCAGTGATGATCAAATCATTCTCAGTTATGATTACTGTACATATTGACTCGGTGTCAGATGCTTAACATTCCTTATAGGGGAAATAAAAATGGAAGCGTTCGTCGACAAAGTGAAAGTACAGAGCTATGAAGTGAATGCGGATAGAATGGCTTGAGTCATTTAGTTTTACATTTAATATCTGATGAGAAATGTTCAATCGTTTTGAATTCAGGCTCAAGTATGGCTTCATTGGCAAATCTGAACATTATTTGAGACATTCATTGTCACTGCAGTCTAAAAATACTCACTAACTCTGTTCATAACATTTATTTAAATGAGAATTACATGTAATATCAAAAAAGGTTGTATAAAATAAATAAAAGTAATGGTCAAATTTTTTTATTATGCTTTATAGTTCTAAATGAATTCACGTACTATGATAATTATTAATTTATTTATTTATTTATTTATTGTACTTTTTTTATTATAAGCATTGAAACATTACATGAAGTATTAATACAAATAGTGTCTAACTATAATTGTGTCAAACTACATCCATTATAACAGACAAACCAAGACCAATATAAAAATTGCCAAAAACCCACATCCAGAAATAATAATAAGACAAAAACATAACTAAAGTGCTAAAAAAAAAAAAAAAAATTGGGACACAGTCATCAACTACAGCGGGGGATCAGTACCAGAAAAAACTTCATCCATGAAATTTAACATTAAAGAGCTCCTATTATGGGTTTTTGAAAATGAGCTTCCATGCAGTGTGTAACACAGCACTAAGTGAATGGAAACATCCAGCTGAGGTTTAAATCTGAAAGTGCACCGTGTTTAAAACTACTGATTCTTTAACGAAATAGTCGACTCAAAGTCAAATGAATGAATCGATTTGGGTTCGGATCTTTTGCTTGAACGCGTCGACATTGATATGGTACATCACCAAATATGTAGTTCCAGATCCAGTAAAATGTGAACGCGCTTTCCCTTCAGACACTAGCGGATCGCTGAGGATCACGGGACTGATCATGATGCGAAGATGACGATCACTGACTGATGGAGATTCAGCTGGGGGAAATAAAGGGTTAAAGTTCATTTTCACAACAACACTAGAGTATAGCCAACCGTGTGCTGTGTTTGTTCCTGTCATATTTCTGATGATTGATACAATAACCTACGCTACAGCGCGGGACTCGTCGGCCGTTTGCTATTAGAGGAAGGAGCAGCAGAGACTATTATGTATGGGACTTTGTCAGACTTTGATAGGGACTTTGTCAGTAACTGTTACAGTTCATATGGACCAGTTTTTTCTTCCTCCAGATCATAACATGTAAGTGTAATTAAAATTGATGCCTTGTTTTTTGTAGTTTGCAAAATATGTGTTTAAATGTGTGTTATAAGTTGTAATCGCCCCGCGTGGCTTATAATCACTAATCTATTAAAGATCAGTGCTTGTACCGTATCTCTCAGGTTAAATCTGTATGGGGCTGTTCACATATTGTGTCCAAAACCACGATGAAAACGCGACGCGTCATTCTTCCTTTACAGATTTAAATGCGTTTCTGAACTTGCGATCCTCTGCCGTTTGTCTTTGCTATGGCCACCATCAGCTGTTCCTCACACGCCACTGTGTGGCGCCACTACACAACTTTAGCCACTGTGTGGATTAATACTGAATGTGTGTCATTGTTATTACTTGGGGTTAGGGTTAAGAGTAGAGTAATATGCTGGTGTTTAACTGCATTGCTTTATTGCATTCCTGCATTGGGCTCTCACACACTCTCTGCTACTTCATAGCTGTGGTGGCCATTTCTCTCTGTCTCGCGCTGAACGCAGTCGACCAATCATAACAGACGGGGTCATCGGTCCAATCAGCGCAGATTAGCTTTGTGCTAAGGAGAGGTTTGGGAACAAATGAACAAATCATATGGGAGTCGTTGGGATAATTAGGTAAAAATAAATGCATATTATAAGACAATGAAAGTGTTTTTTGACCTTGCATGCATATCATGCATGTTGAAGACCCCCAAAACCAAACTATAACCTTTTATAATGCAAAATAGGGGCTCTTTAAGTCATTCTTTTTGTTATTAATTTGCGTTAGAGACTTTTTCAAAGTTTCCATAAATAGCACTTTGGTAGACACTTAGCAAATTTCTGTTTATGAATAAAATATTTACCTTGTAAGATGTAAAAAATTAACAACATACTCTAATGTTTTTTGTGTGTGTGAAAAAGAGCAAATGACATCTATTAAAGCGAGCCTGTAATTAACATTTCTTTGCCCAAATAACACGTCACTAACATCAAACCAAAATTTAAGGGAGACATCACAGTTATAGAAAAGGTAAGTCTTCCTCGTGTATATTACAAAATGTGCAAGTATTGTCAACATCCATAAATTTAGATAAAGCTATAATTATTAATTTACTATACAAATATGTTAGCTTGATTACATCATTTACTTATATTTTTTTAATTCAAATGACACGTAATAAAAAAGTGATGATTGCGATGTATTAAAGCGATGACATCATAAACTCTATTTATTGTAATAATTAAAAACATTACTTGAATTAAGGAGAAAATACAGGTTCAAAAAAGCATATACAATTGATTAACAACCTCTAAGATCACAACAGTTCAATCCTTAAAAGTTCCTCAGTTATTATAAAGAAATCAATTTCCCTATGGAGAAAATGAATGGAGTTTTTACAGGTGACTGTTGCACCCTATTGAGCTGATCAAAGAATATTATAATTAATGTTAACAATAAACATGTTTATATAACTAATATTATCATACGTTCACCATTTGATTAACTACAGCGAATAAGATATTGTTTTATTATGGGGTTTTTTAATATGAGTATGCAAATGATGCATTATCGACTTTAATATGTACTCATTTGCATAGATTTCCATAACAGAAAACATTGGATGAAATGGGTTTAAAATTAATTTAGCTGAGATAATAAAGGTTTTAACATAATTTAGAAAATATTGTCAACAGCCAGGAAAAACAATTCTTCAGGGATAGGGATCAAATGTAAAGTTTGGTAACACTGTGAGAAAAAAATAAAATAATGCATTATATTTTGTTCATCTTTGGCACCGGCTTTTTTTTTGTTTTGCTTATTGTCAAAAGTTGAGATGCTTTTTCCAATTTATGTCAGTTCAAATTAATTGGACAAATCTATTGGATAAACAAATTATTACTAAACTTCAAACAATTGTTGCAGCGTATGTACATGCTACTGAAGTGGAGTTTGCATGTACAGTATATACAACATACAGTACTTATATTCATTGTACAAACTGGGTAATAATAGGTACTATTTTTACAGTACAGTTATGTTATATAACAGTACTTTCTTAGATATAATAATAATAATAATAATAATAATAATAATAATAATAATAATAATAATTCCTTACATTTATATAGCGCTTTTCTGGACACTCAAAGCGCTTTACACATTGGGGGGAATCTCCTCATCCACCACCAGTGTGCAGCATCCACCTGGATGATGCAACGGCAGCCATATTGCGCCAGAATGCACACACCTGCTCATTGGTGGAGAGGAGACAGAGTGATGAAGCCAATTATGATATGGGGATGGTTTTGAGGCCATGATGGACAGAGGCCAGTGGGCAAATTTGGCCAGGATGCTGAGGTTAAACCCCTACTCTTTTTAGAAGGACATCCTCTGATTTTTAATGACCCCAGAGAGTCAGGACCTCGGTTTAACGTCTCATCCGAAAGACGGCACTCACTGAGCAGTATAGAGTCCCCATCAATATACTGGGGCGTTAGGACCCACACAGACCGTAGATTGAGCACCCCCTGCTGGTCTCACTAACACCACTTCTGGCAGGAACCTAGCTTTCCCATGTCGTCTCCCATCCAGATACTGACCGGGCGCAGCCCTACTTAGCTTCAGTGGGCGACCATATATGTCAACATTAAGTGCACATCCTATAAACAAAAGTGTAACTGAAGAGTATTTTTCTAGCTCAGTGCAAGAAAACTGCCTTACAACACACAGTTTGTTTTGCTTTTGTATAATTTACAGATGCAAATAGAAAATGTGTAATAAAACTGACACTTAAAAATGTATTTCGGATGATTTATTCACCCTAGTCTAGAAGAAAAAAAGATAGTGTCTTATCTTAAACATTGAAGTCAAAATGATTAGCCCTCCTGTGATTTTTTTTTTCTTTTTCAAATATTTCCCAAATGATGTTTAACAGAGCAAGGATTTTTTCACAGTATTTCCTATAATATTTTTTCTTCTGGAGAAAGTCTTATTTGTTTTATTTTGGCTAGAATAAAAGCAGATTTTAATTTTTTAAAAACCTTTTAAGGTTATACAATGATTTGCCTAATTACCCTAACTTGCCTAATTAACCTAATTAAGCCTTTAAATTGCACTTTAAGCGGAATACTAGTATCTTGAAAAATATCTAGTGAAATATTATGTACTGTCATCATGCAGATAATAAAAGAAGATAAAAGAAATCGGTTATTAGAAATTAGTTACTAAAACTATTACGTTTAGAAATGTGTTGAATAAATCTTCTTCCGGTTAAACTGAAATTGGGGGAAAAATACACAGGGGGGCTAATAATTCAGAGGGGCTAATAATTCTGACTTCAACTGTATGTCCAGCACATTTAAATGCTAAACTCTATTTAACACATTTAAACTCTTGGCTGCTTCTCACTCAGGGCTGTTTATGCTAATAAGGAAGAGCTTGTCACTAATGGACGGGGCTTTCCCCCTCTGATGACACGTACAAAGGGAGAATGTCAATCTAAATGTTTCTGCAGACTGTTTTTATCAAGTGTGATTATAAAAAATAGAAATAATATTTTTTTACCATTAGCGGCTAGCTATATTCACAGACTGCTGCCACACAACTGTGCTTAAACACCTTATAAAAGTGATTTTTGCATAATAGGTCCCCTTTAAAAGTGAATGCTGGCGACAGTGTGCACATGCAGACAAACACCAGCAGAGGGCGCCTGCATTACTGTCATTGACTGTCATCTGCCCAGCCGTCTGCAGGAGATCCTACTGCTGTTTTTCTGGACTGTTTTTAGTCTGTTTTCCTGTGGTTTAGCATTAAACGCTTCAGCTGCCCACAAACAAGACAGGATTCACCGCATATGAATGCGTGTTTGTGTGTGAACGATTATGACAAACTTATTCCGGCGGGAGTCTGGTTACAGACATTCGCAGAGGGTGTTTGTTCATATTGTTTTCAAGTTTGTAGGAGTGTATTAATAGAGTCTGTTATGACAAGCCCTGTGTTAGTTTGAAAGTAATTTGGATTTAGAAAGTCTAAACAACTCTTCTACTGTCATGATGAGCCAAGTTTTTTTTTGGTCATTTCACCTAAAATGACTTCTGGAAGAAAGTCATGTTCTGTTGAAAGCAAAAGAGCAAGCTGTAGTAACGATTTGGCTGTTTTGACTGATAACCAGACAGTTGTTGTCTATATTTGAAGTTAAAATGGTGGACTATCTCTTTAAATTGGTTGTAAATAATTGGTAGTAAAGTTGCTCAAGGTGGCAAAAACACTACATTTTGAGTAATCAAATGATTCTCTAATTTCTTCTTCTAATTTCTAATTTCTGTCTTCTAACTTCACTGTCCCATAAGCCTATATATGTTGAAAAAGTCTGGTAAATTTTAGTAATTTCTTATTTATTTTTGAAATACTGTGAAAAAAATCCTTGCTCTCTTCAACATCATTTGGGAAATATTTGAAAAAAAATATATATATATATATTTTTTTTTTTTTGCTAATAATTTTGACTTCATCTGTATGTTTTTTTTCTTTTAGACTAGGGTGAAGAAAACATCTGAAATACAATACAAAATACAGGTCAGTTTTATTACACATTTTCTATTTGCATCTGTAAATTATACAAAAGCAAAACAAACTGTATGTTTAAAGGCAGTTTTCCTGCACTGAGCCAGAAATATACACTTCAGTTACACTTTAGTTTATAGGATGTGTATTTAATGTTGACTGATCTAAGAAAGTACTGTTATAACATAACTACATAGGTTAAGGTTATGTTCAGGGGTAGATTTAAAAATAGTTCCTATTATCAGTATTGGGGTAACACATTACAAGTAACGCTAATATTACTTTTCTAAGTAACGAGTAAAGTAAAGCATTACTTTTAAAAAATAAGTAATCATATTTGAGTTACTTTTAAAAAAAATGTAACGCGGGTTACTCATTCATTCATTCATTCATTCATTTTCTTTTCGGATTAGTCCCTTTCTTAATCAGGGGTCGCCACAGCGGAATGAACCGCCAACTTATCCAGCATATGTTTTACACAGCAGATGCTCTTCCAGCTGCAACCCAGTATGGGAAAGCTTTTCTTTTGATATCAAAATTATTATGTTGAAGTTCATCACATTATTTTGATAAAAATAATAAAGTGTGTGGTTTTTAATGCTGTTATTAAATTAATTTTTTGTGTATAAAATATTTGCAATTGTAAAAATTAAATACAGTTAATAATTATTTACATTATTATTATTAATTCACTCATTCATTCATTTTCTTTTCGGCTTAGTCCCTTTATTAATCTGGGGTCGCCACAGCGGGATGAACCGCCAACTTATCCAGCATATGTTTTACGCAGCGGATGCCCTTCCAGCTGCAACCCATCACTGGGAAACATTCATACACACTCATTCACACACATACACTACGGACAATTTTAGCTTACCCAATTCACCTGTACCGCGTGTCTTTGGACTTGTGGGGGAAACCGGAGCACCCGGAGGAAACCCACGCGAACACGGGGAGAACATGCAAACTCCACACAGAAATGCCAACTGACCCAGCCGAGGCTCGAACCAGCGACCTTCTTGCTGTGAGGCGAACGTGCTACCCACTGCGCCACCGCGTCGCCCATTACTATTAATCAGTATTGATATTATTATATAATTCATTTAGGCTATTACTGGTTGATTATGCATATATAAATATCAACAAAAACAGTAATTTTGTGAAATATTAATTTAACTCTTATTTTATTTGGAAACCATTACTCTTCTTCAGACTTCGGACTTCGGACTTTAGAAATCCTTCTAACATATACAGATTTTGAATAATTCTGCCATGAATAGAAAATAAAATTTGTTTAAACCCAAAATTGTTTGTAACCGAAATATCTTCGCAGTCATTTTCTGAATAAAAGTATTAGACACAATACAAAATGTACTGACCCCAAATGTTGACATAATCTTTTATTATATCCATAATGTCCATAAAGCTTTTTTATTTTTTAAAGAAATGTTTCTTGAGTAAGGAAACTGCATATTGATTAAATGATTAAAGTTTCTGAAGGCTGACGTGACACTAAAAACGTACGTAATAATCTGGAAATTCAGCTTTTTGCTACAGGATTAATTTACATTTTAAAACATATTCTAATAGAAAACAGTTGTTTTAAATAAAATAACATATTGAACAATATAAATATATTAATCACAGCCTAGGTTAACATACAGTTAAAGTCAAAATCATTAGCCCTCCTGTGATTTTTTTTTTCTTTTGTTTTTTTCAAGTATTTCCCAAATGATGTTTAACAGAGCAAGACGTTTTTCACAGTATTTGCGATAATATTTTTTCTTCTGAAGAAAGTCTTATTTGTTTTATTTTGGCTAGTATTAAAGCAGTTTTTGGCTAGTATTAAACCATTTTAAGGTCAATATTATTAGCCCCCCTAAGCAATATTTTTCTGATATATATGTCTACAGAACAAACCACTGTTATACAATGACTTGCCTAATTACTCTAGTAAAAGTAGTTAAGCCTTTAAATGTCACTTTAAGCTGAATACTAGTATCTTGAAAAATATCTAGTAAATATTATGTGCTGTCATCATGGCAAAAATGAAAGAAATCAGTTATTAGAAATGAGTTATTAAAACTACTATGTTTAGAAATGTGTTGAAAAAAATCTCTCCGTGAAAAGAAATATACAGGGGAGCTAATAATTCTGACGTCTGTACGTGGCCTTGTTCAAAAACATAATAAATAATCCAAATTGTCAACAGCACACATGCGTTTTGTAGTAGAAAAGCACAAAGCGCTGTTGCAGTAACAGCACGTGACATCAGAAAAGATGTACGCCAGTGTCTTTCCTAAACTCCTTTGAGTAATTGAAGCCATGTCTCTTTCTCTGAGGGAAGCAAACATGTGGTCCTGCTGGAGAGAGCTGTGTTTCCTGCTGCATGCCAGTGGTTACAGCTTGGCCTACACACCCTCTGATATTTCTGTCTCGCTCCTCAACCAATCACACTTCAGCAGAGAGACACCAGATACACATTTACTCATGTAGTCTGAAACCCACATGATTTACTTCTTGCAGTGCAAAGGTTTTTTTTAAGTACATCCGAGCTGCTCTTTTCTATTAAATCGACTGTAAATACTATATGTCAGGCTCCACATATGGCAAAAGCAACATAAATTTATTGCATTCTAGTTGTGAATAACAGTCGAAGACAAAATGATTAATCCTCCGGTGAAATTTCAATTCAAGTTTTGCTTAACAGAGATATTTTTTTCTCGTTTTTAAACAAATAGTTTTAATAACTAGTTTCTAATAATAATAACTAATTCTTTTGTCTTTGAGATTGTGACAGTGCATAATATCGTTCTACTTATTTTGCAAGATACTAGTATTTAGCTAGGTGACACGGTGGCTCAGCAAGAAGGTCGCTGGTTCAAGCCTCAGCTGGGTCAGTTGTCATTTTTGTGTGGAGTTTGCATGTTCTCCCCGTGTTGGCGTGGGTTTCCTCCGGGTGCTCCGGTTTCCCCCACAGTCCAAAGACATGCGCTATAGGTGAATTGAATAAACTAAATTGGCCGTAGTTTATGTGTGTGTGTGAATGTGGGAGTGTATGGGTGTTTCCCAGTACTGGGTTGTGGCTGGAAGGGCATCCGTTGCGTAAGACATATGCCGGAATAGTTGGCGGTTCATTCCGCTTTGGCGGCCCCTGATAAATAAGGAACTAAGCCGAAGGAAAATTAATGAATGAATATTATTTAGCTTAAGGTTTAACTAGGTTAATTATGTTAACAAGTTAGGATAATTAGGCAGGTTATTGGATACTCTTAAGGGGGCTAATAATATTGAACTTAAAATTGTTTTTAAAAAAAACAATAAAAACTGCTTTTATTCCAGCTAAACTAAAAGAAATAATTCTTTCCCCAGAAGATGAAATATTATAGGAAATACTGTAAAAATTTCCTTGGTCTGTTAAACATCACTTGATAAATATTTGAAAAAGAATAAAAAAATATATAATAATTTAACTTTGACCACCTCAATTATGTCTTCTTAAAAGGAAAGAACTTAGTCATTATTTACTTGCATAATTAGAACAACACTAGGGCATGTAATTATTTCTTTTATGCACTACAAAAAGATCAAATTTAAAGCATGTCTTCCTCTGGCTCATCCATATAATTGTAGCCAATAGCAACCAGCATTAAGTGTTTTTTGAATTTATTGTATTTTTTTACCTGCAAAATTACCACGCACATGACTTTCTTCTTTTTTTTCAAGTGTTCTGAGGGGTATATGATAGGCTCTGGTGAAAAACAATTCATTCATTTTCCTTCGGCTTAGTCTCTATTTCAGAGGTCACCACAGCGGAATGAACCGCCAACTATTCCAGCATATGTTTTACGCAGCGGATGCCCTTCCAGCCGCAAACAAGTACTGGGAAAAAAAAATAATTCAATGTATTATTTTCATAAAAAATTTAAATGCTCAATACTTATAATAGTTATATGATAATATTGTTATTTAAATTTTTAAGACACATTATCAGTAGTTTATAAAATAAAATTTTTCTAGTATATCAGCAGTACCAGCAGTTCTGTACTTGTGCACTGTAAGTCATTTTTAAAGACATAGTACACCCAAAAATGTGACTTCAGTCATTATTTACTCGCCCTAGTGACGTTTTAATGATGTATTTCATTCTTGCTTTTTTGAACTACATAAAGAGAAATTTTAAAGCATAAAAAAGCATAAAAACTACAAATTTCAAAATCGCAATGCAACACGTATCATATTTGTCAAGTGTTCTGGCATGTATGATAGAATTTTGTGAAATCAAACTGAAATTTTATGTACTTAATTACACAAATAAACTGTCTAAATTATAATATTCTTATTTAAAATTTTGAAGACACATACAGTAGTTAAATTAAACACTTTACTCAAAACACTACTGTATTTGTGGCAAATCCAGAGAACCAATAATCATTTTAAAGTGGCCTCTTTTAAAAAAATTTTTTAGAGCTGTATAAAGTAATAAAGAAACAGTAATAATGTGAAATACCATTATAATTTAAAATAACTGTTTTCCATTTTAATATATTTGAAAATGTCATTATTTCTGTGGTACACTCAAAAAAATGAGGTTGCTGTTTTGGGGACAACCTAATTGTTTTATGTTCAATCCGATACGGTAAATTACCAATTATGTAGTTCCAGATCCGGTAAAATGTGAACGCACCTGTCCCTTTAGACACTAGCGAAGCACGGGGGATCACGGGACTGATCATGATGCGAAGATGACAATCACTGACAGATGGAGTTCATTTTCACAACAACACCACAGTATAGCCAAACTAGTGCTGTGTTTGTTTCTGTCATTTTTCAGATTTTTAATACAATAACCTATGCTGATTCGTCCGCCGTTTGCTATTGAAGGAGTAGCAGAGACTATTATGTATGGGACTTTGTCAGACTTTGACAGGGACTTTGTCAGCAGTCGACCAATCACAACAGACTGAGTCATCTGACCAATCAGCGCAGATTAGCTTCACGCTAAGAAGGGGTCTGGGAACAAATTAATCGCTGAACAAATCGTATGGGAGTTGTTGAGATAATTAGGTAAAAATAAATGCATATTATAAGAAAATGAAAGTGTTTTTTGACCTTGCATGCATATCAGCCTGTTGTTGGAGACCCTCAAAACCAAAATATGACCTTTTATAATGCAAAATAGGGGCTCTTTAATTCCTTCATGTTGTCCCAACACAAATCGATTGTGTGGAACCCAGCGCTTTTTTGCAGTGTACCAAAGCAGAACTTTCAGCATTATTACTCCAGTCTTATAATGTATATATATACATAATATATATTATTAATATAATGTATAGGAACTAATATTTCTATAATGTAAATACAACTGAAGCCACTTCCATCTTTACAATGACCACATAATTATAAATGCAAAGATTTATATGCAGGGCATTGATGAAATTCTTGCCAGCTCAGCGTTTTGGCAGTGAACGGATACAAATTGCTCCAGCAATGTTGTCCTGCTCTAACAGAGCCGCATGGATTTGCACATAGCAGAGCATCTGTTTTCTTTTACATAGCGACTGAATGATGGATCAGACAGTATATGCGCTTCACACACACGCCAAACAGCTGCAGACGAGACTCGACGCCGTCCAGAACGCAGCTTCCTGATGAGGCAATGGATGCAAAACAAAGCAAAAATGATGAAAATTCCTGAGTGAGCCATAGGAGACGCAGACTCAACCTCTGGGGGTTTTTGTGGGCAGATTTCAAGATAACGCTGATAAGAGCAATCAGACAGTGCGTCACAAGCCTTTACCCATCCAATCATAAAAAAGCAGCCAAATTGAACAGGATTTTTTGTTTCTTTCTGAAAGGCAGAAGCCTCAGTAAAGTCTGTACATGAAAATAACATGGGAGTGAATAACTGATGACAGATTTTTCAGTTATGATTCATTTTGATGGTCCTGTTTAGATAATTTTGTCAGGTTTCCACCTGGTTTTAAAGGATTAGTTTACCCAAAAATGAAAATTCTGTTATAAATTTCTCTCCCTCATGTCATTCCAATCTCTTGAGACCTTTGCTCATCTTCTGAACATAAATTAAGATATT
Source organism: Danio jaintianensis (assembly GCA_903798115.1). Taxonomy (NCBI): domain Eukaryota; kingdom Metazoa; phylum Chordata; class Actinopteri; order Cypriniformes; family Danionidae; genus Danio; species Danio jaintianensis. Next base: position 7,038,902 of record CAIGQV010003909.1, on the reverse strand, counting down.
TTAAATGAAATGCGAGAGCTTTCTGATCTAGAAAAGTGCCAAAATATTTCATGTGGCTTCATTGGTATAACTAATTTTACACTGTAAATATTTTAATGACAAAAGTCAAGACAACAAATGTTTATGTTGCTTTAACTTTTTAAAAATTGCTTTAAGTTGCTTTAAATTTAATTAAGTTAATCAGGTTTCAACTGCATTTTTCAACATTTCAACTAAAAACATTAATAATAATAATAATATTGACCATAAAATAAAATTAAAAACTGCTTTTTTTCTAGCCAAAATAAAACAAATAAGACTTTCTCCAGAGGAAAAAATATAATAGGAAATACTATGAAAAATTCCTTGCTCTCTTCATTTGGGAAATATTTGAAAAAAAAAAAAAAAAAAAAAAAAAAAAAAATTCACAGGAGGGCTAATAATTTTGACTTCAATTGTATATTAAGGCAGCAAGAATTTCTATGCAGTGTGCGAAGCTCCAAGAACACATTTGTGTGCCCCAAAAAATTTCAAAACAAATTTTGTTTGCCAATATCTTCTCTTCTGTGTCATTTCAAGAGGCATTTACTACAGACAGTACCACATTTTAGCCATTAGAGTCAGCAGTGCAACATGCAAGTGTTCTGTTGGTGGTAGCAAATACACACCCTGACCTAATGCAGAAAACATGGGTGAATAAAATCACTTTTACAGTTTTTTTGGATCACAATATTGTTCTTGCAGCTTCATATGATTACAGTTAAACTACTGAAGTCACATGGAATGTTTTGACAATGTTTTTGTTCCTTCTTTAAACACCTCAGGACCTTGCTGTCTATACGGAGGAGCTCTCGGATTGCATCCAAAATATCTCAATTTGTGTTATTTGGGATACATTTTTTATTGATTTTTCCACATGAGAGGCCATACAAAATCCTCCAGATGTCATTTACAATAGGGCAAAAGTAAATTCACTTTCCGACCCCATATATCCTGCCCCTTTGTGCAATTATCTTCTCAATTTGGGTTATGAAGACGAAAGAAGGTCTAAGGCATTGGAATGACATGAGGGAGAGGAATTAATAAGAAAATGTTCATTTTTGGGTGAACTAACCCTTTAACACACATTCAGATACATATCTTGCAATCCCTTTTGTGCAGATATTTTCTAGACACTTTCCTCTTTCTTTCACAGTAGTGCTAAAAATAAAGCACAAATTCTACTGTATAAACAAACATGCTATGTGGCCTTTATATAAGCAAGTAGAAAAGCAAGAGAATGAAAAAGGATGTGAATGGCAACTATGCTTGTGACCACAATCTGTGATTTTCATCAGGGATCGCCACAGCGGAATGAACCGCTAACTTATCCAACATATGTTTTACACAGCGGATGCCCTTCCAGCTACAACACAGTACTGGGAAACACCCATTCACACTCAGACACACTCATACACCTGTACCGCATGTCTTTGGACAGTGGGGGAAACCGGAGCACCCAGAGGAAACCCACGCGAACGTGGGGAGAACATGCAAACTCCACACAGAAACGCCAACTGGCCCAGCCGGGGCTCGGACCAGCGATCTTCTTGCAGTGAGGCGACTGTGCTACCCACTGCGCCACCGTGTCACCAAGACAAACAGTTTTTACAGTTTTGTTTGGAAAACAAAAGTGTGTTTTTGGAGATTCATATGATTACAGTTAAACCACTGATGTCCACAAAACTAATTATTTTTACTGTTTTTTGTTTATTTTCTGGACATCTCAGGACCGTTACTGTCGTTGGAGGATGAGGAAGCTCTCTGATTTCATCCAAAATATCTTAATTTGTGTTTTCGACGATGAATGAAGGCCTCAGTGGACTGGAAAGACAAGAGTATTAATATGTAGCCGCAATTCTCTCACAAAAGTAACTTTCTTTTTTCTTTTTTTTTTTAAGAGTGCCAAACTAGCAACTGTCTTTTGGTCAACGTGGCATATTCACATGACTAACTTGAACATATTTCACCCTCACGTGAAATTCCCAGTCATGCAGATTCCTATTGAAATGTTTGCACTTTTCAGGAAAAAAAAAAAATCGCATGTGAGTGCACCTTACTGAGCACTTCTGTCCTTGTGTGAATGTATTTATTTATACAAGACGGATGTTAGCAATGGGCAGATGTGTGAGAGTGGAGTAATGATCTCAAGATTGTGTTTAAAGGGATAGTTCACCTAAAAGTAAAAATTCTGTCACCATTTACAGAACACTTGACTGTATCTATTACATACCCATAGTAAGGAGAAATAATATAAATAATAACCATCAACTATTTGTGTATCATCATTCTTCAAAATAGTGTTGTGTTTGATCGAAAGAAGCACTTATAGGTTTGAAGCAAGTGGAGAGTGAGTAAATGATGACGGAATTTTCAATTTTTGGGTGAACTATCCCTTTAAGATTCCTCATTAAGTGAAACAGCAAGATGCGGTGAAAAAGATCTGCTCGTATGGTTTGGCTGCGGGTGGACACAGATGAACAGTATGTCAGATTACAGGAATGCAGTTCGTGTTAAACCATAAACATCTGCTCGTATACTTGTCTGGATCTTCTTTGGTTCCTTTTATATCGTCCGGCAAATAAACACCATCTTGATTTCCACCATGTGAATGCAGTTTCCAAGTCCTGATAGCTGTTTGGCTCATGGATCAGGAAAACAAATCGTTAAAAGGGCTTGACATCGAACTCAGAAACCCTACTGCTGGTTGTTAAATGAATTGCAGACAGCAATCCATTACTTGTGTGCATGTATCATACAAAAAGAGTCATTTAAAGGGATAGTTCACTCAAAAATGTAAATGTACTCACCATTTACTCACCCTCAAGTGGTTCTAAACCATGAGGCTTTTTTTTCTGTTGAACACAAAAGAAGATATTTTGAAGAATGTTGATAATTGGTAGCCATTGACTTTCATAGTAGTTAAAACAAACACTATGGAGGTCAATGGCTACCAGTTTCCAACATTCTTCAAAATATCTTCTTTTGTGGTCAACAGAAGAAAGAAACTCGTACAGATTTGGAACAACTGGGTGAACAAGGTGAATAAATGATGACTGAACTTTCATTTTTGGGTGAACCGTCCCTTTAATGCCTGGAAAACTCGGTTTCGTTCTTTAATTAGAAATAAATGGGTTTGAAATTGTAGCAATTGACTATACAATTCCACATTGGTGAGAGCAATGTTTAGATGAATACTTAAATATGTGCTGCACATTTTCAATAACAAAATAAACACGACAAAAATGACAGCAGTGAAAAAAACAGCAGCTCAGAAAGCATCCAATCGCCAGCAAAATTACACTTAGGACAGTTTGATTATAAAAAGTATATAGATCTGGCTATATAAGACTATTTGTATATAGCCCTTAATGTCTCTTTTTGGGTTATTTTGAATATTATAAGCATTTGTTTCATGTCACAGAACAGAATAGAGGCTTTTGGTAGTGAGCATATATGTAACAAAACAAAACTAAAGTAGAAAAAAGCACAACTAAAGTAGATCCAGGCAGGTTTTGACTGCATTACAGTTCCATATCACTACGCTGAATGATTTCCGTCACTTTACAGTCTACGAAACAAAAAAACTAAAACTATATTATTTTGAAAATTATAAGCATTTGTTTCACGTCACAAAAC
>CAIGQV010003909.1:6996964-7017896 GCA_903798115.1 Danio jaintianensis | reverse complement strand
TTTACAGCACCATTTATCTTGCTGTATATGTATTTACAGTACTGTATATCTTTACTGTAAAATATAGCCATTTTCACAATGCAACTTAAAATACAGTAATATGTTGCATAACTGTCCTACAGTAAAACACAGTTCATATTACAGTTAAATACAGTTTAATTGACAAAAATCATTAACAGTGTACATCTGTGTATCTATCCAGCATGGTTGCATTTCACCTCTCAGATTCAGTAATGGTAAATGATGTGCATACAAATGAAGTAGAGATGCTGAGGTAGGCAGAAACAGAACGCAGAAAAAGAGACCAGAAAGCAAAACTGAGATAGAATGAAAAAAATGTGTGTGAGAGAGAGAGAGAGAAGTGTGAGGAAGAAGGTGGTGAGCGAGAAGATTTAAAAAAAAAAAAAAAAAAGGGAGAGGAGGGATGGTGTATTTCCTTCACAGTAGGAGAGATTCCACACACTCTTGGTTTTCGTCGTCCTCCCGTGACTGAGCGCTGTCTGTCTCTCCAGGAAATACTGCTGCAGCTCCGGCGGGTCGGGGTTTCAGAAGACCAGAGAATTGGATTTCAACACCGCAGACAGGCAGGGACAGGTGCTGCAGGCGGAGAAAGGAGGAGCAAAGCAAAGCAGAGACACGCTGCACCGCTTCAGAGGAGGAATTCTGAAACAGCTGTCCAGCAGACGTCCTGCCTGCGAGAAGCAAAGCCTCAAGGGCAGAAAGAGCGAGACAGAGAGAGAGAGTGAGAGAGGAGACTAAAACGGCAACACACTGCACCACCCAGAAGCTGACTAACAGTTTAGGTCAAGACACCTTCAGGACGCCAACCGCAGAGTGAGGATAACGGAACCATTCATTTGCAGGTAAAAACTGATTTCTAGCATTGCGTACTGTACGTGCATGAAACAAATGGCTTAAATTACATGCATAAGCTTATGTGTGTATCAGATTTTCTTGTTGCAGTTAAGCTTGTATATGATATTATGATGATATTGAAGTAAGCTGCACAAAAGGTTACTTTAACTTTAACCTTAATGTATTGCAATATTGCATTTACATGTTCAGAGTAAACAAATGTTTCAACCGGATTAAATTGCAAAAGGATTGTAAAGTACAATTGGTAACAATTCACAATGAAGTCTCATTAAAATTAACTTTAAAGTAAACGTTAGTTAATGAATTCAAATCAACTGACTTATTAGTTACTATGTTATTATTAGTTAAAAAATACAACTGTCCATTTAATAAAACAATTATGATTTGTAATGAGATTACTACTATGATTTTAATGCATTATTAGGCATTAACTAAGAGGCTAATATCCTCTAAGATTAATAAAAGCTTTTGTACTGTTCAGTGAGAGTTAAATTAACTAATGTTAACTATCTGAGCCTTATTGCACAGTGTTAATGTACAATAGCCCTATAAATAATATTTCCAATCAATATTTCAGCATGTAGTAGGCCAGATTAACATGTGACAATGTTCATGTTTGAACTGTTAAGCTAATTAACCAATTAAGTCTCCAGTTATTTGGCACTGTTATGAATATTCATTAAAAGCACTCAAAAAAATTAAATAATAAATAATATTCACTGTATTTTGAAGTGTCCACGATATCAAAATTGTGCATTCTCATTATCATATTGAATATCAGCATGTCTACACTGTTAATGATTTTTGTAAATTACACAGTATTTAACTGTAATATGAACTGTATTTTACTGTAGGACAGTTATGCAGTGTGTTACTGTATTTTAAAGTTGCATTATGAAAATGACTGTACATTTTACAGTAAAGATATACTGTAAAACCATATACAGCAACATAAATGGCACTCTGAATGTAAATACAGTATTTTAGCTGTAATTGATTTACAGTAAGTTACTGGCAAACTGCTGCCAGTAAGTTACTGTAGATTCTACAGGACATTGTTAACAGTGTAGACATGCATATGCTCATACGCTGTGTTTCTTGAACGCAACCCTCTAACAGATAACATGAGATTGAGAAATTGTCAAACTCATCTACCATGTGGCTGTTATTTGCTAGTTAGTCTTGTGAAACCGCTTGCACATGGCTGTCATTACAATATGCGAGATCTGGCGCTGCAGAATATGTTGAGCAAATTCCCTCGCACCACAAAACATGGGCCGAGAAGCGCAAGGCAACCCGACACCTGGTTCTTCTTCTTCGACTGCTTGACCAGAGCTTCTAAAATTCCTCGGATACATTCCTGCGTCCAACAGACTTGGATAGCATGCAGAAAGCCAAAGACAACAGCAGCTTAAGAACAGAAGCCTTGGAGGTGGATGACAGGGTGTAAAAAGCACGAAGCTGAGGCGAAAGAGACCTCGCTCCACCCTGGTTCCTCTAAAAGCGGCAGCAAAACCCAGAGTGTAATTAGGGGTTGCTTTATGTAACACACTGGAAACCTCAAATTGGGCCGAGTGCGGTATTTGCCTTTAATCATCTAGAACATTGTCCAACAGGGTCGTTTGCGGTCGGAGGAATTTGAAAGATTGAAAGCTTAGGCCTGAAACACCCAAAAGAGAAGGAAAAACCCTGAACCACCCAAGAGAGGAGAGCTTGACCGGCTGGGATCAGCTAGACATGCATGCTGTGGGAGATTGCACCTGTAAAAAGAGCAGCCAAATAATGCAGATGTGCTTTTAATACAGCATCATCACTGGCTAGGTTTCCATCCAAAGATGGGAATTAAAGCTTAGGCGCAAAACTGGTAAAATCGCATGAAACATTGGCTAATAAAGCATAGTCAAAGAGAACAAAATTGTCCGAAAAAAATACAAATTTGCTCTGGTAGGGCCTTTTTCTTATATACACTGTTAAACTTTGCCACAATGTTACTTACTGCAAAAATGCCCTGTAAAATACCACATACGTTCTTTGCAGTTCACTGCTGTAATATGCACTGCATTGTGGGTCATTTTAAAACTTTTACAGTAACTTACCGCCTATTAGGAATTTGCGGTATTCTACTGTAATCAAAGTAATTAAGTACTGCTACTGTAGTTGAAGACAAAAATGAAACAGTTAATGAAAAAAATCACTTGTTTGGAACTTTTGTTTGGAATTCAGTAGTAAATAATAAAAATAAAGGTTTTGTACTGCTTGTGTAAAATGTAAATTACAGTAAAAGTACTGTGAAAATTGTCAAACTGTAAAATTAAAATGTGGTAAAGGGTATTTTACCATAAAAATAAGTTGCGGTAAGGCTATTGTACTGTGAAATGAAATTGCGGTAGGGCCCTGCTACTGTAAAAAGGGGCAGCTCCGGTAACTTGCTGGCAACAGTGCTGCCAGTAAGTTACCACAAAAATGCAATAAAATATCTAACAGTGTAGTTAATTACTTGCTCTTCAGAAAATAAAATGCAATGTACACGCAGTGGCTTTTGGAGGTGCGAGACACTCTTTGGGACAGTTCTGGGAGGTTAAAATACTGAACCACTTTGATGATGGACTTTGGCTGAGGGATTTTAGAATGAGCAAAACAGCATTGCAGATACTTTTTTTAATAATTATTTTTTAGGGGTTTTTCACCTTTAATTGGGATAGGACAGTGGAGGTTACAGACAGGAAAGTATTGGGAGCAGAGAGAGGGGAAGTGTCAGCAAAGGACCTCGAGCAGGGAATCGAACTCGGGTCGCCGTGAGCACCACAGTGCTATATGTCAGCGCACTTAACCACTAGGCTATTGGCACCAACAGCATTGCAGATTGCAGCATTTTACAATGTGGTCGGCCCCCTGGTTTATCTGTTAATGCTGTCCCACCATGCCTATTTTTTTATTTTTTTTTCAAATGATCTGTAAAAAAAAAAATCTGATGACTTTTTTGATGCACATACTGGAATTTATTTAGTAAATGTGTTTCTATTGTAGTTTATGCACAATTTTTGTAATCTGATAAAAAGTTTCATATGTATTATATGTGCATTTTCAAAATGTATGCGTATCTTGGTGTTTCCATCAGGCATTTTTTATGGGATAGTTCAAAATGCAAATACAAATAGTTGGATGGAAACATAGCTAGCTGCTACTGGCTTCCAGCACGCTTCAGAATATCTAATTTTGCATTTAAAAAAGTAAATGATCACAGAATTTTCTTTTTTGGTGTGAACTATCCCTTTAAGAGATGAAAACAGCTGAATGACAAAACATCCTTCAAATGTAAAACATCATTTTATGTGCATCTTGCTGTTTACATTTAGCATAGTTCAAAATGCCCATAAAAATAGATGGATGAAAACATGGTTACTGGCAACAGCAACTTTTAGGATCGAACCAGCTGATCTGTTCTTTTTCAGCCAAAAAAGGCTATGGCTAAAATAGGTCAGAGGGAGAATTAAAAGGGGTGCAGTTGCGAGGCTGAAGAGAGTCTTAACACATCTCTGTGTGCAGTGGAAATGTCATCATTGCACTTGTTTAAATCACTGGCTCTAATAATAATAATGTGACCCACATACTCACACGTGAGTTATTTCCTGAGTGCCAACACCATGTAATGATATCCACACTCGGACCCTGCAATGCAGCCTCTGATCTCACCTCTCACCCTATTTGGTCTTTATCTTTTTCAAATTTAAAATCTAATTTAAGGTGTGTTACACTTCGCAGGTTTGATTGAATTGAAACTGGTGAGATTGTTCTGTTGGTGTGGTTTATTTGATTAATTGTGAACACTGCTATTCAAAGTGCACACCAAAAAACAAAACAAAAAAATGAAAAGATTAACCTCGGCCTGCTTAAATATGAATGGAACAAACCAAAAACTGTACATGATGTCAAAATGATGTGACCATAAAAAGGACTAAATGCTCCAGCATACATTGTTTTTCTCTTCGTAGTTGCAATACAGACGTTGGAAACTTGCTTCCCATCTCATTTTCTTTTTTTGGTTCAGATGAAATGAAACAAGAGAACCAAACCTCAAGTGTGAACAGACCCTTAGTCTTATTTTGTCTCATTCCAGATGCCACATTTAGACACTTTCTGACACCTATCATCTTAATTTATCACACTCTGTCATATTCAGTCTGTCTAGTTCAGTCCCAGTCTGGCTTGTATGGCTATTTTCTTGTCTTATTTTGCTTATTTGGTTTCATTAGTTAGATTTGTCTCATGTCATTCCAAACTTAGTGTCTATGGCTATTCTTTTGGGCAATTCAATGCATTCCAATGTGCAACTTTTCCATAGTTTTTTTTAATGTAAATACACATTTGATGGATGTGCATGACCATTATGCTCGCGTCTCACATCTTTTGAAGTGCCTTGCACAGGAGTGCCATATTTTTAAGACACCGTGTCAACTTTTGCACGCAGCACTGCTCATTTGTCAGTTCCAGTGGACCAATCGGAAGAACTTGGAGACAGGGCAAGCATGGCGAGCTTCTGTTTACAGTAGCAAGTTGGTAGCAAACTGTTTTATTTGATGCTTGGATGGCAGTTCAAATCTCAATCTTTTAAGCCCAAACCCTAAACTCAATCTGCTTATTCAGTTTCTAGTGCCATGTTTCTCTTAATTGTGGCACATTTAGTGCATTTTCAGTAGCAGTTTATCCTTGTTTTTCCATTTTTCCCCATCTCATTCTGTCTCATTAATTGCAAGTACATTTAAAATGGAATTTTGACTTAGTTTCATGGTGTCAATCCTTAGTGTCTTAGTGTCAATCCATAATTATACAACTTTCCTTCTTCTATAGAACAAAATAGGGCTGGGCGATATTACAAAAATCTCAAATCACAATATAAATCATCTCGTATCCTGATAAGGACATATATCATAGTACCATTTCTGTAAGTTTAATCAATTAATAGTGTATATATATTGACCAAAGGACTAGTTCTTTTTTAAAAATTAAAGTATATACTCACTTTACTCAGAACTTCAGAGCAAATTTGGATTAAAAATGTAGAAATATAAAATAAATATTAATAAATTATTATGCATTTTTCCTAAACTAATGATTACAGATCCAACATAAAAATAAAAAACATCACTAAATAAAATGCAAAATGTAAATATTGTACTTTCAAGATAGCAACTTTCTCACGATGCAGTTATTCACGTTTGTCAATGTGTAATATTGCTGTCATATAAATTATGAAAAAGTATTACCATAAACAATGTATTTTGTAACATAATGATAAAACAATAGAGCATAATATTAAATAATAAACTTCTTAGTTTTTCCATACAATATATATATATATATATATATATACACAACATATACAATATATATGTCCCAACACAAATCAATTAAGTTAACTTAATAGTTTTTACAAATTTGTGTGGACAAAACAAAACTATTAAGTTGTCCCCCAAAAAACATAAAAATTGTGTGGTTTCAACTCTTTTTAATAAGTAGTTTGAACAAGCAGCAAGCATTTTTTAATGATGAAGTCTGTGCCCCAATGTTGCTTGCTTCCCAAACATTCTTTAAAATTGAATGTTTTTTTCCCCCCTTTTATCCATTCACGTTTATAAACGACACCAGTGTGAGCAAATAGAATCATTATTTTCTCTCAATTCACTCCTATTTTCTTCCACTATTAGCTATAGCGCAGTATTCAGCTTATTGGATCTGTCAGATATGCGACACACTGCCGACCTGCTGACATGCACTCCAGAGGGGTGTGTGATGATGACGATTCGGGTCCCCCAGGGGAAAGGGGGGAAGTAGACAGATTCATCTCAGCATCAACAGGGGCGTCAGGCCACTTGGATGTGCAACATTTTCCCCCCTGGACTCATTCCAGACTGTAAATGAAGGCAGGATATGGCCCTGAGATAAACCCATATTAAGAGGGTGTGAGAGGCAGCTGCCCTACTTCTAATTCTCAGCATGGTTGTTGATTGCTGAATTGAATGGCATTGTTTGTTATTGTTTAACATGTCAGGGCATTGAACAAATTATTGGATATCTCACACCTGCTGGGGTTTTAGTTGACTAACCATAGCTTTAACCTTAACCCTAACCCCTTAACCTAACATTAGCATTATTTGGGCTTTGCGTTAAGATTTATTTCACCCGGTCGAGGGGTTCACACACCTGCTTGCTTTGATCATGCCATAACAGCAAACTATATTAGATCTTTAAAATCAGTCAATTAATATATATATATATATATATATATATATATATATATATATATATATATATATATAAATACACTTTTTTAAAAGTTAATTTTGGTTGAATTTCATTGATTAAAAAACATGTATTTGGAGTAGAAACCATTTTTAATTCACAAATTTCTAGTAAATTTCACAGAATATTACAAAGATAACACTTTAAAATAAAGTGTAAGAGATTTCTGTGAATTTTTGGAGATTGTTGAAGTACGTTTTGTAAGAAAATATTTTACAGAAATGTGTTACACTTTATTTTAATGTTAGGTTAGGTTTGAAGTTAGTTGCATGTAATTATGCATAATGTATTGGTTTTACTATAGAAAGTAAATGGAATGTGTAAAACGAACACCATAAAATATATACTGTATATATATTTTATATAAAATACATGAAAGTATTAAAGAGAAGGCATATCTGAAGTCAATGAAATGTTTTTGAAATGTGCACACAAGCACACACACACACACACACACACACACTAGTACAGCTATCTTTATGGGGACTTCCCATAGACGTAATTAATTTTATACTATACAGACTGAAAAAAACATCAGCATTTTTACATTTGTGTGATTTATGAGTCATTTTCTTCAAGGGTCAAAATTTACTGGCATTGCTATACTTGTGGTCCCCAAATTGTAAGGAATACAAGGCACACAGACACAGATATCACACTCATGCAGCCACACATTCTTCAGCCATCCCGATGATGCTTGTCACGTTTAAAAATAGTTTCCGTTCAGTGCTCCAGTGAGGTTTATTTGTGTTTCACTGCATCAGTGTCCAAAAATGCTTTTAAAGCCCTATGAACTCACATGGCGACCTCTGAGCTGGGGGATGAGCAGAATAATGCCATTGATACAGACTCAAACAGATCACATCATTGTCATATACTGTACTGCAGCTCACTTTCATCTCACTCCTGCTGTTTATCAGCTGTGTGATTTGTTAGGACGTTACCGCAGGGGAGTCGTGTATTCTGAGGAAATGGAATTTCTAGTGTTTTGTAAACAGTGTCCTCCCTTTACTGTCTCTATCAGGAGCTTTAGGAGATGTAGATCACCGAGCTGTGACATCGCTCAGACTGTCATCTTAAATACTGCAGTGGCTCCATGTTATCAGATGGTAACGCCAGGGTATTTTAGAGGGGCAGTTCACCTAAAAATAAAAAGTCTGTCATTAATTACTCTCCCTTGTGTCATTTTAATCCTGTGAAACCTGTGTTGATCTACAAAACACAAATTAAGATATTTTAGAGCTCTCTGAGCCTCCACAGACAGCCATTCAGAATGGAGGCAAAAACATTGTCAAAACGGTCCATGTGTCTTCAGTGTATATGACCTAAAATCAAAACCTTGATTAATGGATTATTGATTATAATTATATAATTATATAATTATAATATAATTATTATATAATTATTATATATATAATTATAATTGATTATAATAACTATTATATTATGTTTTACTTATTTGCTTGTTCCACCGACCAGAATTTGTTTTCTAATGAAAGAGTGTACCATTTCAAAAGGTACACTTTTGTACCATTAGGACATTTGTATCTTTAGGGTACACTTTTGTACCTTTAAGGTTCATTTTTGTACCTTTAAGGTACTATGAGGTACACATTTGTACTTTTTGGGTATTAATATGTATCTTTATAAACCTGTTAGGAACAAAAATGCACCTTTTGAAAAGGTACTGCCCCGGTGACACATTTTATACCTTTATTTCTGAGAGTGTAGTTCATTAAGGTCATCGGATCAGTCTTTTTTGCCAGTACCAAAGACCCAGTTAAAGCGAAGAGAGGATCGTTCTTTTGCTGTTATTGCTTCAAAGTGCTGGAATAAGCTTCCACTTCAATTTAGACACGCTCCAATTTTAAATGTTTTTAAAAACCTTCTGAAATTGCATCTTCCTCTTTTGATCTTTCTGAATGTTGAGGGGTTTGGTTTTATGTTATTTGTATACTGTTTGATTTGTCATTTTAATTAATGTTGATTGTATTCAGTACTTTGAGAAAAATGTGCTATTTAAATAAAACTACTATTACTATTCTTTGTGATAAAATAATTGAAGCATTGAATTATTGAATACTTCAAACTGAAATCAAAGCACACATTGCTCGAAATGAAAACATCTTGTGATTAAAAAATTCACATTTCAGTTTTCATGTAAAAAGCTAATTTCTTTATAAAATAAAAAGCATTTTCCACATCAAAGTGAAAAACAACTAGTATCTCTTGCAAACAAAATGACATTTTCAATTGTCATGTGAAAAGAAGAAAATAACTTGTTTCAGTTCTAATGTTATGAAGTTATGAGAATACTTTTACATGCACACAAAAAAATAACGATTTAACAGTTTCTTCTCTAATAACCATGTTACAGTACACAGTGCTCTTGTGAAACCCAAGCCCTGAACTAACACAGACGAGAAAATACTTAAAGTCTGTTTTTTGTGCACACAAATGTATTCTTGTACTTTCATAAAATTATAGCACATAAACAATGTTTTGACAATGTTTTTGGTACCTTTCTGGACTTTGAATGTTTCACGATATCTTAATTTGCGTTTTGAAGTTGAACAAACATCTCAGGGCACTGTAATGACATGAGGGTGAGAAATTAAAGACAGAATTTTCATTTTTGGGTGAACTAATCCTTTAATAGGCTGATATGTCCTACTGGTTTTGGACACAGATGCTGCTTGGTATTGTAAAATGTAGATATTTTATGTGTATTATTTTTAGTATAAGACATTTTATTTTAAGATTTCTAAATGTAAATTAATGTAACTGTAAAAACATCTAGAAACGTTTGAATGGCATGAATGTTTAGCATATCAATTTAGCATATGGAGAGAGTTTCTGATTGGCTGCCTTTAATGAAGGCCACTCTCCTGATTTATTTCTTCTTTTGCAGGACTGAGACGGTTAAAGGGACGGTTCACCCACAAAAAGAAAATGTGCTGTAAATTTCTAGGTGAAATCTTTCTTTAGTAGAAAATTTAATATTTATATATACTATTTAAACAGTCAAACCCGAAATTATTCATATTCTTGACAAATTCTGACTTAATACTTTTTACTTTAGCCACTGAAACTTCAAAACATTTAGATATGGTCTTATAGCCCTTTCCTGACTTGTGAGCAGTCACTTGTGAGCTCCTTTCTCTTAAGCCCTGCTCACACTGTGAGATTTCAGCCACGATTTTGTCATCTAAGACAAATTTGGGAAATCCTAAAAGATTCCTGAAATCCCAGGCTAAAATCTGTGATCTTTGCTCGTTAGTTTGACATGTTCACAGACAGCCGCTTAATGCCCGTTGCGATCAAATTTTTCCTCAGATGAAGTTCTGGCAGTGTGAGAAGATTTTAGACACTTTCCTGCAGTGTGACAACAGCTGCGATGAGCGTCAATCCAAGAACTAATAGGGGTGTCAAATCTGATGACGCAATTCATGCAACATTTTAAATAACCGCGGGGAAATGTCAAAACAGTTTTTTTCTTCCTGGTTTTATTATTGAAACACACTGTGTGCAAAATTGCCGCTACAGATTGTTCACGTTTGCTGTGAGGAATCATTTCATAATGCGGGATAGTGAAAGTGTCACAGATGGATGACGTCAAATACGGGGGAGTTTTCTTCGGTGTTTGCCATGTCTTCATTGTCGTTCAGTCTGACATTATGACAGCTGAGATCTTACAGTGTGACATGGGAGCCATGTTTGTGCAGTCTGACATGCTACAATCGTTTAGGATTATTTAAAAAAAAAAATTTTTATTAAAACAAATAAATCGCACTGTGTGAGCCGGCCTTTAGCCATAACTGTCCACAAACCAACAGCAGAGATCTTCTGTTTTTCACCTGTTGAGTTGATTAAAACAGCTGTTCCCAATGAATCAGGTTAATTAGGATGCTTCAGGACCATTTGAAATGATATAGAACTTTGGATTTTCCCATAGACTGTGACAGTTTGCAAAGGGTATGAATCATTTTAGACATGCCACTTTTTGTTTAAAGGTAAATAAAAGCTGAGAAATATGTTTTTCCACAATGATGCCTCTTGTACATCGTCTTATTCTTATCTTTAGGGAAAAACTTGCTGGTTGAATAAAAGTAACTTTAAGTCCGAATTTGCCAGGGGTATGAATCAATTCGGGCTTGACTGTATATTATATTACATATATTTTTTTTAATGATCTGAAAATGTGGTTCTTGGTGACTCATGAAATGCAAGTTAAAGGCTAGCATTTTGAGAGTCAAAAGCATATAAATGCAAAGCTAAATGAATCCTATTGGCTCCTTATGATACACTGAGGTCTTATGGAGCAAAACAGTCAGTGGAAAACAACTGTACATTGACAGTTTTATCTTTAATCCACAGCCTTGAGAAAGCATGTTAATGACTTACTTTTTCATATAAGGGTAGCAGCATTTTGATTGGTCTCTCTTTCAAACAATACAACAATCAGCGTGAATGTGCTAAGGATGGTTTGCTGATTAAAGGTGATGAAATTGTAAATAATATTTTTATAATTAAATATATCCAGGCACCATGTGTGTTTTGTTTTGCCTGTATATGCTTTTTTTTAATCTAAAAGTGCTGGTAGCCATTGATTTGCATGTTATGAATGACTACAATTTCTTTAACATATGACTTAACACAAAAAGTCACCTATATGGGATGACCTGAATATGGGTAAATTAACAGTAAATATTTTTTGTGTGCATGAACTGTCCTTTTAAAATTACTTAAAGTAAACACATCGTTTGAAATAAATCTGTCACATAATAGGTCATATTTTAGGAGTGTTATGACAGAAGTTTGCTTGTATCACCTTTGTGTTGTTGAATCACCATAGATACAGGTTCTCAGTTGGAATGAGAAAAGCCTCGGGTCTTGAACGGTTTATTGAAGCAGGTCTTAAAGGAGCGAGAGGATGTTGGGCTCTGCTGCCAAGAGAATGTGCATGTTTTTTCAGTAGTACATATTTGGCTAGCCGTGGCCCGGTCGCTGCTTTAGTGATTGTTTGCAGTCTGTCGGTGAGGGTCAGTGTTTAAAGGCCTCTCAAAAGGAAATATGTCCATAAATGGTCAAGAAGTTTCTCTCTTATGATGTGGTTACCCCCTTCTCTCTCTCTCTCTCTCTCTCTCTCTCTTTCTCCTATCAGTCTATCCCAGTCCTCCTCTCTCTAAGCCTCTCTAAACACTCTGCCATTTCTACTTTATCTCTAGAAATCCCTTCTTTATCTTTAAAGCTTCTTGACTCACGTGGTGTTAATTATAACATGTAAACACAGTAATTTTAAAACAAACAACAACAATATACATTCTGATTATACTTGCTTTGTAAAATCAACATTAAATAATAATAATTCCTTACATTTATATAGCACTTTTCTAGACACTCAAAGCACTTTACATATTGGGGGGAATCTCCTCATCCACCACCAGTGTGCAGCATCCACCTGGATGACGCGATGGCAGCCATATTGTGCCAGACTGCACACCACACACCAGCTGATTGGTGGAGAGAAGACAGAGTGATGAAGCCAATTAGGGGATGGTTAGGAGGCCATGATGGACAGGGGTCAGTGGGCAAATTTGGCCAGGATGCTGGGGTTAAACCCCTACTCTTTTCAAGGACATCCTGGGATTTCTAACGACCACAAAGAGTCAGGAGCTCGGTTTAACGTCTCATCCGAAAGACGGCACTCACTGAGCAGTATAGAGTCCCCTTCACTATACTGGGACGTTAGGATCCACACAGACTGCAGGTTGAGCACCCCCTGCTGGCCTCACTAACACCACTTCCGGCAGCAACCTAGCTTTTCCATGTGGTCTTCCATCCAGGTACTGACCGGGCGCAGCCCTGCTTAGCTTCAGTGGGCGACCATGTGAGAGTTGCAAAGAGCTAGCTGCCGACAATGTGGATCATCTCTCTGTCTGTCAGTCAGTCTGTATATCTATGAAATGTTTTTCAGGAGAACACCTAACCAACTTCTTACAAATGCAAACAACCACAGCTAAACAACTGTTAAACAACTTAAGCAGCCTTGTAGCATATACATATATATTGATGCCTCATTATGTCTCTTTCTATGGACACTTTTCACATTTCCGGGTCTCTCAGCAGCAGAAGTCAGGTAAACTTATAGAGATGTGAATGGGAGTGTACCACAAAGTAATTTTTTGTGTTCCTATTTGTTCAAATAATAAAAGAAAAACTCTTTCAAAAAAGGGAAAAATATTGTGTAAGACTGATAACGGCAGCCAGAAGAGAGAACAATATTAAATTTCTGTCTTGCTCATAGATGCTGAATTAGAAACATTTTTGTAATTTGATGCAAAGATAATATAATATAAAGTCTACATACATTTATTCAAAAATCAAGATATTCAAACCTTTCAATGAATTAAGATGCTGATGACCGTTAAACGCATCCTTACCATCTTCTGAAAAGGGTCTATTGGAGTCAGTGACTGTGCATCTGTAATACACTTCTAATTTAAAGCAATAACAATACTTTGGCATTAGCTAATATGACATTAAACAAGTTACCATACTGTACTTTAGTTTTATATTAAAAGTGAGCTAACCCTTGTGTACTGTTCAAATTTACTCAGCAGATTATAGTGTGTGTGTGTGTGCGTGTGTGTGTGTGTGTGTGTGTGTGTGTGCATAAATACACTTACTATGTTTACCATGTTCTGAGAGCGGAGCTGTTTTTTTTGTTTTTTTTCTCAGTCACATTAAGATAAGTGCACAAAGGTCTCTCTCTCTCTCTCTCACACACACACACACACACACACACACACACACACACACACACTATACTTCAAATAGAGGAAAAAAACTAAGCTTTTTTTAACTGCAACTGATGATTAACAATAAAAAATTATGAATGCAACAATCAAGAATACATGATGATATGCTGTCATGGTTTTGCAATCAAAAAATGTCATTATAATGGAAGTCAATTGGGAAAAAACAGTCACAAACGTAACGAAAGGGTAGCAAATTTGTTAAGTGTTTTGTTGAATTTTTTTACATTTTCAAAGCATTTTGCCAAAATATGTATCAAAATAAGATTTGTCACCAAAAAATCAATCAATTTGCTGAAACACAGGGAAATTTGTGGCCACATTAAAAGACTCAAAATCACCCCACAGTGCATGAAAACATCCCCAACAACACACAAGGGTTAATTAAAAAACACGTACACAAATGAACACATTTTCATCTGTAAGAGGGTATTCCATTTCTTCTAAGAATTCAAATTCTATGATATTTACAACCAGAGGCTGTTCAATATTGTGGTTATTTTGAAAAAACATTTATTGAATGAATTGATGAAACGTTGACTGCTCTACAATGGCAGACAAGTTGACATGTCTCGGTTGATTAACATGATCCTGGATCAACATCAGGCAAAATCAAGCTGTCAAATGTTTCTAGTACACTGGATATATTCATTCATTCATTTTCCTTCGGCTTAGTCTCTGATTTATCAGAGGTCGCCACAGCGGAATGAACCGCCAACTATTCCGACACAGCGGATGCCCTTCCGGCCACAACCCAGTTCTGGGAAACACCCATACACTCTCGGATTCACACACACACTCATACACTACAGCCAATTTAGTTAATCCAATTCACCTATACCGCATGTCTTTGGACTGTGGGTGAAAACGGAGCACCCTGAGGAAACCCACACCAACACAGGGAGAACATGCAAACTCCACACATAAATGCTAACTGGCCCAGCCGGGACTCGAACCAGCGACCTTCTTGCTGTGAGGCGACAGTGCTAATCACTGAGCCACCGTGCCGCCACACAGGATACAGTATACAATTTTTTTGCTTTTAACTTTTTATCAATCACCTGTCAATTAATCAGTAACTTAGCAAACACTTATCAACTGCCCAGACAAATGGATCTCCTTCGTCGATTCCACAGACTACATTCAGATACATGTGAAATTTACTTTTTAAATGAATAAAATGGGTTAAATTAATGCAATAAAGGTTTTTGATGTTGAGCACAAAGAAAACTAAATTATTTCTCCATCTTTCCAGGTAAAGGGCAGTAATTAAATCATTGGGTCTGGATTATCTTCAGCGAGGATTTGGGATGCATTTAAAACAGCTGCTCTCTGAGAATGTAACCCCTGCCCTTTAACTGCGAGACTCCAGAAGGTCATCACACAACTGAGGAGATCTGAACTTCCAGAGCCTTTCCTGTTCCTCTCCATACCCACTGGACTCTACAGCAGGCATGCCTGCCAAAACACCCATCTACCTGAAATCCAACTACAGTAAGAAAGGAAAGAAATGTCGTCTGAGGGACATTTTGTCCCCGGATATGATCAGCCCACCTCTTGGGGACTTTCGTCACACGATTCACATTGGAAAAGGTGGCGAATGCGATGCTTTCGGTGACATGTCGTTCCTGCAAGGAAATTTTGAGCTTCTACCAGGAAAAGGAGGTCGTGTTAGACCTCAATATGGCCTTCATGGTGAATTCACAAGAGCTAATAGCGCATCCGACGCGTCTTACGTCGAAACTCCATCGCCAGTTTTGAAGAATGCGATCTCACTCCCAACTATTGGTGGAAGCCAAGCACTGACTCTACCAATGATCTCCACCACCGTGTTTCCCATGACCCACGATAACATGTCTGAGCCATCTACTCCTCCAGCCGGTTCTGAAGATCTGGAAATCCTGCAGATGGAGACTCTGCTTCAGTCCATTAGCATTTTCAGGAGTGACCCCAGTCCTGTCCCGGAGGAGGACGAACCATTGATCGACCGCATGGAGATGAACGAGAAGTCATGTGTGAAAAAGATGCACAGCAGTGAAAAAGAGCTTGAAACGTTTTTGTCCGTCTTCGTTAATGGGAACGGTGATGCCAATGGGAACTTTAACAATGGTAACAATGGCGACTCTCTCTTTCAGTATGAACAGGATATGTTCGGCATTAAGGGCGACTGGGCGGACAGAGATAGCGGTGTGGAAGAGGGTCGTCTATGCGATTCGGACTTTGAAATCTCCAAAAGCAAAAGCCAGTCACAGGAATCGCTCACACAAATCACAGGTTCACTTTTCTCCCTCGAACTTGACTTGGGCCCGTCCATTTTGGATGATGTACTGAATATCATGAATAAACCAGTATCTTAAGCTATGACTTTCACAAAGAGACTCAAATAAGGGAATCTATTCAACTTGAGCCCATACACATATGGCAATACTAAACTGAAAAACCTGAACTTTGTTTTGCAGAGAAAGTTTTTGCTTCAGAAAGTCTTGCACACCTTGTTTTGCAAAAAATAATAATAATGCGATTGACACACAGCCGTTGTGCCTTTTAAGTTAAGTTTTAGCATGCATAGACACTGATGTTGTACATGCAGATGTAAATTAGGCTTTTTCTGTGTACTGTTGTTCATGCACGACATTCACAACAATATACAAAAGTCGGTGTGATAATGTGTACGTTTCTCCAAACATATACGGTGTTCCCATCACAACCTCATACACGCACAGATATATTTATACTGACAGTTTCATTAACCACACTACCAGATCTTAAAGGCATACATACCTGCAGCATATATGTTTTTACGTTGTGAAGCTAAATATGAAATAAACGAATGAATAAACAACTCTGTAAATTGTTATTTTGTGTAAAAATTTTGTTTAAAATCCTATGAAATGTCACCTTCCCTTCGGTGGGATGCTTAAGTTTACTTCACTATTTTTTAATTAAATCCTAATCTATTCATGATGAACTGTATATCACTGGAATGGTCTATGAGTTCTGAATACATATTTTACCACTGTTTTTTGTTATGCATGAAGAATAACAGATAACATAACAGATAACATACTGCTATTACTGTCAACCTTCAACCTGTGGAACCAAATTTTTGCGTTTACATGTTTAAGCCATAAAATTGCACTCTAAACATATTTTGAAAGCTTAAAATTTCTAGTTTACATATCCGGTGACTTTTTCATAGTTATTACTGAGCAATAATATTTATCAAATTGCGACAAGGATACTCATCAGAGTCGTAAAGCATTACTTTGCTACAGCAATCAGCAGTTTTTGGAGGCTAAATTCATATCAAATACTAGCAAGCTGCCCATACTACTTTGGAATTGGATGTCTACTTTACAAAAATTGTAAACAGTATGACAAAATATGGTTCATATTCCTCATAACGTACACAAAAATAGAGGCCTGCCCTTATATGGTCACCAAAGGAAACTGGATATCATCTGGTCGTGATAGTTGGTACTGCGGGCACTAAATCTTACTGAAATAATTTTTTTGCGATATCAACTTCAAATTTGGAATATAATTTGTTTAGACATTTAACATTAATTTTCTGTGAATTGATGGCTAAAACAGGTATTGTAAGATACATATTTTATGTAATATATTAAAACAAACCTTTTGCTAGGCACACAGGGCTGTGACGTTTACCGAGACAACCGCGTCACCGGCGGTAGTACGTGACGTCACGCACTCTAAAACACAAATTTCAAGTATTGCATTTCTGTTAGAATATAACGTTAGGCATGATTCAGCAAGTTCAAGTTCTGCCATGAATCTCGTTGGAAAACCAAATGATGTCATATATCTTTACTCGGACCATTTTGTGACCCAATAAGTCAAGTCTCATCTTATACGTAATTTGTAACATCTGTAATGTGTAAATATGTAACATCTAATTTGTTAAAATGGGAACTTGCCTTTAAATAACTAGTTATACAGTTGAAATCAACATTATTCGCCCTCTTTTTTTTTTTTTTTCTTGATCAAATATTTCCCAAATGATGTTTAACAGAGCAACGAATTTTTCACAGTATTTCCTATAATATTTTTTCTTCTGGAGAAAGTCTTATTCGTTTTATTTCGGCTAGAATAAAAGCAGTTTTGAATTTTTTAAAATCATTTTGAGGTATAAATATTATTAGCCCCTTTAACCTTATTTTTATTTTGAACTGTCTACAGAACAAACCACTGTTATACAATGACTTGCCCAAACACCCTAACTTGCCAAGTTAACCTAATTAACCTAGTTAAGCCTTTAAATGTCACTTTAAGCTGAATACTAGTATCTTGAAAAATATCTAGTAAAATATTATGTACTGTCATCATGGCAAAGATAAAAGAAATCAGTTATAGGAAATGAGTTATTAAAACTATTATGTTTAGAAATGTGTTGAAAAATCTTCTCTCCGTTAAAGAGAAATTGGAGAAAAACAATAAACAGGGGGGCTAATAATTCAGGAGGGCTAATAATTCTAACTTCAACTGTATGTCTAATGAAATATTCACTATAGTAAAAATAAAGACAACCTTCTCTAGTTTTTCCATACTGTTCTAAATGATTCTTATAGTGTGTTAAATTATTAGCTCATTCAGATACTGCAGCAAACGAGTATGCAGCTGTAGGTGTAGACTGAATAAAGGAAGATGGAAGAAAACAAAGAGAAACTGACTTGTCTTGTTAGTCTCCTGCATTCCTCAGATTGCGTCCTGAAGTGGGAGTGGTCGTGGGCGAGCTCGTGTCTAAAAGGAGATGCCAGTACTATTCGCTTGTCTTGTTGGGACAGAGAGAGAGAGCAGCCTGCAGCATTCCCAGCATTCCTATGAGAAAACAAAGAGCACGGCCATAAATAAAGCCATTGCATTGAGCCAGAAGGTCATGCTCTACATGGTCGTAAAAACTAACTGCCTGAAGACAAACTTTGTCCTGTACAAGGAGATCTGACTGCTGCAGTGTCTTGGAGACGCGGAGATTTGTGTGAAGCAGAGTGCCAGACAGCTGCAGCATAATTCAGTTTTGTCCTCAAAAATTAAGCTTTTTCATTCAGGTCTTAAAAGGTCCATGGAAAGTCCACAGAAATAGGACATGTGCACTTAAAAGTTGTACTCATTTCATTCACTTTAACTGACTGCAACAGGTATAGTAAATCATTTCTGAACACATTTATAGCCAGGTTGTCACCATTTGTTTTAATTTCAGACAGTTTAATATCAACTGCAAAAAAACAACCCAGGCTCAATCTGAAAACGTATCCCTATATACATTTCTGGAGAGCGCCAAATACGTCCCAGGAGGGGTTTTTTGCAGTTTTTGTTTCCGCGAATCCACCAGAGGCAGCTGTGTATGCTTTTTGAGATCTCAAATTTCTCTCACAAGTGCTATTCATGCCTGCTCTTCTCACGTAAATACTAGAGGCCGCTGTCGACTGACTGACTGACTGACTGACTGACCGATCGACTGACCCTCATACCGCCCCGTAGCATTCGTTTTAAAGACGAAATGCAGCCATACACACCTCTGGCTACATAATTCGCAATCTCCAGAAATGTATATGGGGCTACGTTTTCAGAATGAGCCTGTGTTGGAAAAAAAAGTGCAGCCTCTGAACTGTGAAACAGACTTGAACTGTTTTCAGAAGAGTTTCTTCATTGGTTGGACAGATGGTCCCACCCCAAAACGCACAATGAATTCATCAGCCTCTGTGCCAATTATCTCTCTGTGCCAGTCTTGTTGATTGGTTGGTTGATTAATGTTTCTTTATAGATCCCTATGCTGAGGTGATTACCTGGCCAAATGTTTAACCAGGAAGACATTTTTATGTTTTAAAAGAAGTCTTATACTCTCTTATACTTTTATACTTAGGCCTAAACCAACTATAAAAGACCACAAAAAAGCTAAACATAAAAAAACACACCTTGAAAAAAATATTGTTTAATTATTGCTGTACAAATTTTCAGAATATTCAATGTTCATAATAATGAATTATCAAGATGTAAAAAAAAAGTTAAAATAGTAAATTTTTTGGTGAAATCTGTATTTTTCAATGCCAAAAGGAATGTAAACCACATGGAATGTAAAAATAATGGATTAATTCCTAATACAGGCATTCTAGTCTTTCTATTTCTGCCTAATGGATACAATAAAAAATCAGCTGTTTTCAAACAGGTCTCCCAAACACTCATTGACTGAAGACAGTCTCAGCCCCCAAACTCAATGGTGTTGCATTAAATCCATCATACATTTCAAAAAGTAGCTGATACTTATGAGGGTAAATGTAATTATTAGTCATCATTTATCCAGTCTTTACTGTCACATGATGCTTCAAAAATCTTTAATATGATAAAATATGTTTTAATGTTTAAATTGTAATAATAATTACGGTGACTCAGTGGTTAGCACTGTCGCCTCACAGCAAGAAGTTCGCTGGTTCGAGCCCCAGCTGGGCCAGTTGGCATTTCTGTGTGGAGTTTGCATGTTCTCCCCGTGTTGGCGTGGGTTTTCTCTGGGTGCTCCGGCTTCACCCACAGTCCAAAGACATGCGCTATAGGTGAATTGAATAAACTAAATTGGCCGTAGTGTATGTGTGTCAATGAGAGAGTGTATAGGTGTTTCCCAGTGCTGGGTTGTGGCTGGAAGGGCATCCGCTGCATAAAACATATGCTGGATAAGTTAGCGGATTACTTCCGCTGTGGCGACCCCTGATTAATAAAGGGACTAAGCCGAAGGAAAATGAATGAATATAATAATAATACTGTATAATATATTAATATGATCTTGGTCTCAAAAATGTCTTACTCTTGAAAATAGTTTTTACTTCTTGTTTTACTTCTAGCAAACATATGAATTTTTTTTTCAATCGTAATAACATTTTTACTCTATTTTCAATTAAACTATTATCTAATTGCAGAGGTCATATGAA
>CAIGQV010003909.1:6978345-6996564 GCA_903798115.1 Danio jaintianensis | reverse complement strand
ATATACATATATATATAAATAAAATTTTATATATTAATTAATATATTTAATTAATTAATGTTTTTCCACAATGTCCGCTGTCTCTTTTTTGGCATTAGATATTTCACTATTCCTTTACAGATTGTCTTTGCCTTACTTCTTTTGTATTTATGTTTTTTGTTTTAATTATAGTATTTATAGGCCTAATTTAAGCTTATATTCAGATTACAGTGCATTGCCCCAAAGACTTCTGCATATGATTGAGAAAAGTAGTCAGATTCAAGCGTTTAGATGGTCATTTTCTGCTGTTTGATCCAATTAGAAAAGGAATAATCCACCCTTACAATCTGATTGAAATTTCATTCAGATCAAGCTCAATCAGATTGACTAAGGTGTTTACAGGTTCATATTTTATGATTAAACTGTCAATCTGATTACAAATGGATTATTTGGGTGCATGTAAATGTATAGCCAACGTAGAGCAATATTGATATCTCCTCCATTTCCTAATTGCCCTGCCACTACTCTATGACTGCATGTGTGGCTAAAAAGTGAAAGATTCTGAACTCTCAGTAACCAGAAAAAAAAAACCTGCGAGTGTCCATTGCTTAGTGCCCCACTGAAAACAACACTTGCCTAAAAAATGTTTTTAGTGAAGTTAAGTAAGCATGCACTTACATAACTGGAATAACTATAAACCGGCACATTCTTAGTGGGAGATATATTTTGTCCTGTTGCATAACTTTCATTTCATGTCTGTTTAAATAAAACAATAATTTTCATCACGGTTTCTAAAATTAAGCCTCTAAATTCCTCATATTACCTTCTGCTCTGCTCTGAAAAGAAGGAAATAAACAAGACAGTAAAATAAATCATTAAAATGGTAAAAACAAGTTCATAAAATTTGTGCCGAGTGCAGTTTCACCCAGTAGTTCTAAACATTAACGTGAGAAAGCAAAAACAAACACTTAGCCAGACCACAGCTGAGCCGTCAGATCATCATTTTTGTAATTCTGTACGAAATGTGCTGTACAGTACCTCCAATTTTTTTATAAGAGTTACAAAACATTTTCTCCTTCCTCACATCTTTGTAAAATGTCTGCGTCTCTCAGTTCTGTTGTTTCAGTCTTAATCAGTCTGAACTAATGAAGGAAAATGGCAGCGAGAGATGGGTTTATTTTCTTTAGGATGTCTCACACACACCTCAGAGAGTTCAATATAAGCACATACTGCTGGAGATAATGAAAAGTATCTCTGAAAGTAATTTTTCATTCAGCTTTTATATGGTGTAGGAGCTCTGCTAATTCAGAAAAAAGTCAAGTTGCAAGCTTTCAATGAGACCAAGCGACAACATCCCGCTCTCCCTCATAAAGCTAATAGGGAAGTAACTGAAACTGCAATTCATTGAAATTCCGCTAGGCCTGGCTCCATAATAGAGCACATTTCTATTGACCCCAATGTTAAAATGGCCAACTTTACAGCAGAAAAAAAAAGGTGTTTACAGCCTGGTAAAAAAACATTTTTGCTAATATTACACTTCATGACAACTGTTAGGGGGGTAAATTTTTTTATAACTCATCCGTTTCATTTATATTAAGTTATATTAAGTCAATTAAGGGCATGGCCACTTGAGTGACAACTAGGTCTCGCTGGTCGCCGTCACGTCACCTCAGCTGATTCTGGCTGATTAGACGCTGAACTCGGAATATACATCATATTTTTGTTTTGTTTATGTGGGATTACACAGTCAATTGCCTTTTTACACAGTCAATTGCCCCAATATGGCACACTGTGCACGTAATTGTGCTCACAAACCATTCAAGTTGCCTCCATTTCCCAGGTGATTGAAAATTCTTATATACATTTATCTGTAAATTTATTTGTTTTATTTAAGCTCCGCTCATGCTCCGCCTCTTTGTCATTTTTGACATGCTAACAAAATGGCGACGGTTGGCCACGCCCACTTGTAGCTTAATTTGCGCTCTTCAGAAACCTATGGGTGACGTCACGGATACTACGTCCATATTTTTTACAGTCTATGGATGAGACATGATGATATGAAACATATTTAAAGGTCATTTTTAAATTAAAAGTGCATTCCATTCTGGTTCAATACCCAAAAACAACTACAAAACATGTCTAAAAACATTAAAATAAAAGTTTCAGCATCATTACTGCTGATTATTGCAAGACTTTGAAAACGAAATCCATAAATTTGCAATTTTTCATTTTTTCCATTTATTTGTGATTTTGAATTGCATTACGGGATTCCTCCAGCAACTTTTAATGTTTGAAAAAGTGACTTTTATTGACAATTTTTTTTGTATGAGGTGATACCCTGTATATTATATGGACTGATGCAATAAATTACAATTACAATTATTCATATTATTTCTATATACAGTTGAAGTCAAAATTATTAGCCCTCCTGTTAATTGTTTTCTTTTTTTTTTAATATTTCCCAAATGATGTTTAACAGAGCAAGGGATTTTTTTCACAGTATTTCCTATAATAGTTTTTCTTCTGGAGAAAGTTGTATTTGTTTCATTTCGACTTTCTCCTTATATATGAATTACAGTATAGGATCATGATCTCTGCTCCGGTCACTTTAAACTAGTCAAAATGTCAATAAAAGTTACTTTTTCAAACTTTTCAACATCAAAAGTTCAATAATGGTCCAATAATGCAATTCAAAAGCTTAAATAAGCATGAAAAACTAATCACAAAATACAGAAAACTGCTAACTTATGGATATTTTTTTCACAGTATAATGCAATTCATATCCGTAAATTAACAGAAAACACTTATGAATCACAAAATAGAGAAACAGATATTAGATTAATGGATATTTTTGACTGTGTATTGGTGCTTATTGATTCATATTTTTTTCTTTCATAGCGTATAACTATTTAGTGTATTTAAGTTAGACTTTATGAATGATCATAGTGTGTTTTCAACTTACGAACTTGCCAAACACTACGCTGCGTGAAGCACAAAAGCAGCAAACCTCTATTTCCTGGAAGAAGGTGAGACTGTCAGACTTATGATAAACATACTTTTGGTACTTGATACAGAGGTGCCAAAGAAAGCATAACTCAAACTGAAGGATTTTCCACCTGGTCCGGAGCAAGCGCTGGCTATAAAGCCGCCAGTGTCTCCAACATGAGGGTGTCACACAGGGGAAAACTCTCATACAACATTTCTCTACTCCTGGTGTGGAAGCAAACTGAAAGACGGAAAGTGCTCTTGGCTCTTTCTTACCGACGGGAAGTGTTCTGAAACACGGCCATAGCTGAAAGAATGAATGCGATTTCCTTTCCATAGCAACAAATGAGATGCATTTTAAAACAATGAAAGGTTTGGAACGGTGTTAGTGGATGTCTGGATAATGTTCCGGTAACAGGAAGGGCACACTTGACTCTGTGTTATGATGGAGAGAGCTGGAATCAAATATCCTTTAGTCCTACTTACTTCAGCTACATTACTACATCAAAGGCAACATATTATATATGTTTCTGTTTAACGGAAAAGAAGATTTTTTCAACACATTTCTAAACATAATATTTTTAATAAAGATCATTTCTAATAACTGATTTATTTTGTCTTTGCCATGATGACAGCACAAAACATTTAGATATTTTTCAAGACACTAGTATTCAGCTTAAAGTGCAATTTAAAGACTTAACTATAGGTTAATTATTAGGCAAGTCATTGTATAACAGTGGTTTGTTCAGTAGCTAATCAAAAAAAATATTGCTTAAGAGGGCTAATAATATTGACCTTAAATTATTTTTTTTTATTAAAAACTGCTTTTATTATAACCGAATTCTAGCTGAATTGGGTCATTTCTAGGTGAATTGGGTAAGCTAAATTGTTCGTAGTGTATGTGTGTGAATGGGAGTGTATGGGTGTTTCCCAGTGATGGCTTGCAGCTGGAAGGGCATCCACTGTGTAAAACATATGCTGGATAAGTTGGCAGTTAATTCCGCTGTGGCGACCCCAGATTAATAAAACGACTAAGCCGAAAAGAAAATGAATGAATGAATGAATATTATGAGTGCAATTCAGGGCGGCACAGTGGCTCAGTGGTTAGCACTGTCGCCTCACAGCAAGAAGGTCGCTGGTTCGAGTCCCGGCTGGGTTAGTTGGCATTTCTGTGTGGAGTTTGCATGTTCTCCCCGTGTTGGCGTGGGTTTTCTCTGGGTGCTCCGGCTTCCCCCACAGTCCAAAGACATGCGCTATAGGTGAATTGAATAAACTAAATTGGCCGTAGTGTATGTGTGTGAATGAGAGTGTATGGGTGTTTCCCAGTACTGGGTTGCAGATGGAAGGGCATCCGCTGTGTAAAACATATGCTGGATAAGTTGGCGGTTCATTCCGCTGTGGTGACCCCTGATGAATAAAGGGACTAAGTAGAATGATAATGAATGAATGAATGAGTGTAATTCACAATTTGTTATATTTATTTTTTATAAACACTGACTAACCAACAAAAAAAAAGCCAGATTTACATAGTATAGGAGGTTTGCACAGTGATGCCTTTTTTGGTTGAAAAAGTGAAAAGGTTTACAAAGAACCATTTCTTCAAAGACTACTTTCATAATTTTCCCACTAAATAAAGAAGCTTTTGTGGAATAAAAAGAGGTTCTTCGTGGAAAAATCAATGCCAATAAAGAACCTTATATTTCAAGAGTGCATAATCAAACTATCAAATCATTCATTCATTGTAATTTGGGTTAGTCTCTTCAGAGGTTGCCACAGCAGAATGAACCGCTAACTATGTTTTACACAGCGGATGCCCTTCCAGCTTCAACCCAGTATTGGGAAACACCCATACACACTCATTCTCTCACACACACACTCATACACTACAGACAATTTAGTTTATTCAATTCACCTATACTGCATGTCTTTGGACTGTGGGGGAAACCGGAGCACCCAGAGGAAACCCACGCCAACACGGAGAGAGCATGCAAACTCCACACAGAAATTCCAAATCGAACCAGCGACCTTCTTGCTGTGAGGCGACAGTGCTCATATCAGTGCAATAATAATAATGACATCTGCTGACATAATTCCGGTGAATTACAGAGCTTAACTTTAAAGTTAAAACTCGAATGTAACGATTACTCAACAGATTCTTCAAAAATGCTAAAAAACATAGAAGTGGACTGTGAAAGGATCTGCTAAGCATGTAAAAGAAAAGTCATTCTAAACATTTACTACTGTTTGTTGACTGTTGCCTTGGAAATGAGGTCTGTATCTCTGGCACATGGCAGCAGTTTTGAGGAAAAAGCTGAAGAAGAAGCACATGAGACAGCATGAAACAGAGCAGACGACACTGGATCCAGGACCCCCCCACCGAGACTCTTTTATGCAGGAATGTTTTCATGTCTCCATTATAACTAAAGTCTCTCTCTCTCTCTATTAGTGTTCCTCTCTTTAGTTTATTAAGCTGTAAACAGTTTTTTGTTTTTTTTACCAACGCTGTCTCACGACAATTCGTAACTCTTTGATTTAGTAGCTAATTTGTATAAATTTGTATGATCCCGTTTTAGATTAATACGATTTGCTCATCACCCAATAATGGTTGGGTTTAGGGGTGTGGTTTGGTGCCACATTTCCTTTTAAAAATCGTACATTTTATATCTTTTTGGGGTTGACTTGAATGAGGTATCAGACCCTTTATTAACAAAAAGGGTAGGTCTGATTTCATATGTATCTAGGAAATGTATTCTGCTAAACTGGAAACAGGAACACGCTCCAACACTTGAATTATTTTAAAATATTATTAAAATGACACACTGCATTTGGAATATTTAACAGTTTAAAAAACAAAACATATTTTTAGAAACATGTAATCTTTTTTTGGACCCTTTATGAACCCTTTGGCCTGTGTCTACATAATACCTATTGTTATCAAACTGATATGCTGTTATTTGATTTCTGTTTTAATCTAGAAACATAAATTGGATTTGATGATGTATATGTTTTTATATTTGTATACTCCGATGCTACTTAATGCTGAGCATTCCTTTTGTTAACTGGGCTGTTATATTGTAAAACGCTAAATAAATAATTTTAAAAAGCAGACATTTTCGTATCACTGAACTTGTATGAGGGCTGCACGGTGGTGCAGTGGGTAGCACAACCGCCTAACAGCAAGAAGGTCGCTGGTTCAAGCTCCGGCTGGTTCAGTTGGCATTTCTGTGTGGAGGTTGCATGTTCTCCCTGCGTTCGCGTGGGTTTCCTCCGGGTGCTCCAGTTTCCCCCACAGTCCAAAGACATGCGCTATAGGTAAATTGGGTAAGATAAATTGTCTGTAGTGTATGTGTGTGAATGAGTGTGTATGGATGTTTCCCAGTGATGGGTTGCAGCTGGAAGGGCATCCGCTGCGCAAAACATATGCTGGATAAGTTGGCGGTTCATTCCGCTGTGGCAACCCCAGATTAATAAAGGGACTAAGCCGAAAAGAAAATGAATGAATGAATGAATGAACTTGTATGAATTCATACTAATTAGCCACTAAACTGACAAAACTTAAAATAGTTACATTTCCTGGAGACAGTCACATTTCTGGATGGCCTGATAGCTAAAGCTGAAATTTATCCTTACAGTGAGAATTGCACTTTAAGTTATATTTCTAAATAAAAGAGTCATAAATGAAACAAAGACTACTATTGTACATTTTACAAGAAAATACTACATCTTCCCTCTTTCTACCTCAAAATGTGATTTAATGTTATTAAATGTGTTTTTACTAGTTTCAAAAGTAATAATTTTCAGCATACTATTACTAATACACTGTAAAAAAATATCTGTACATTAGAAGTTTTCCGTATTTTGTTATTCATGTTTTTATTTTTCATTTTTCCCCATTTATTTATGCTTTTGAATCGCATTATGGGACCATAATCCTTCTTCCAGCAACGTTTAACCATGACAAGTTTGAAAAGTTTGACTTTTATTAACATTTTAAGAGTTTAAAGTGATAGATTGCCTGGGTTGGTGATGTATATTATGCTACAAAAACCTTGTAATAAGCTGCCAGTACATTTTCTGGTTTTTTACAGACTTATTTCTCTATACATTATTTCTGATACATTATATTATTTCAAACTACTAACATGTCAATAAAAGTCACTTTGTTAAACTGTAGAGATGAATTTTCAACATCCAATCTCAACAGAGCAGAGATCAAGGTCCCATAACGCAATTCACAACCGTAAATAAACAGAAAACACTTGTGAATAACAAAATACGGAAACAGTTAATTAACAGATATTTTATACAATGTCCTTACATTTGCAATTATATGAAGCGTATTACAATTTGAAAGTTCACATTTTTCATCCAGATTTAGTTTACAATCTCATTATACAATGTTTTATTTTTAGATTTTGATAAGTGTGTAGTTTTCCAAATCCGCTGCGTAAAACATATGCTGGATAAGTTGGCGGTTCATTCCGCTGTGGCGACCCCAGATTAATAAAGGGACTAAGCCGAAGAGAAAATGAATGAATGAATGTAGTTTTCCAAATATGGAATATGTACAGTATACTGTATGAGAAATGGCTCTGTAATAATAGGACAGGTACATTTTACATTCACATTTAATCATTTATCCACTGAGACTCTTCTATGCAGGAATGTTTTCTTGTCTCCATCATAACTAAAGCCTTTCTCATAACTAAAGCCTCTCTCTCTCTCTCTGGTTTAATAAGCTGTAAATGGTTTGTTATACAGTCACGTTTCTGGATGGCCTGCCAGCATGTCACTTTATGCTTTGTTTAGAGACGTTTCAGCCACTTTAACAAACCTGTGGCAGAGGCTATGAACTACCCAACTAAATAGATCCATGTAAGGCAGAACTTCTTCCTTGAGCACACATTCAGTGCGCATTATTCATTTAATAACACAAGAAATATGTAATAGTCATTCATAAAAGGCCATAATATAATCTACTGTATATGTGCTGTGCATTGTAAGCTCAGATATATTTCTGAGTGGAGGAACAGGCATTTGATTATATAACTTGCATTTTTTTAATTATTCCATGTAATTTGTATGTATGAAATTTACAGTGAGATTAATGATTATTTATAAATGATTTCAGCTTTAGTGTATTCAAATACTTTAATAACTGAACTCATGAGCCCCCTGTGGGTTTAATATAGTATTGCACCTGCATTAGGATTTAACATTGTCACTGTATCCTTAAAGGATTTTCATATTTTAATCTAAAATAAAAATAAAAGATCAGTAATGGATGCATCAATAATTAAATAATGCTTTATAATAAAAAAATATCTAATTATTATAAAAATATAAGTATAAACATTCATACTTAAAGCCCAAATTGTACAAATGTATTGATCCTCACTGTGAGAATTGTACTGTAATTTTTTTTTCAAAGTCATAAATAAAACAAAGATTATTATTGTACATTTTTATTAAAAATACTACCACTTATCTCTTTCTACCTCAAAATGTAATTTAAAGTGTTGCTATTTGTTTTTACTAGCAATTTCTGAGTGAAAATTGTT
This sequence comes from Danio jaintianensis, assembly GCA_903798115.1. NCBI lineage: Eukaryota > Metazoa > Chordata > Actinopteri > Cypriniformes > Danionidae > Danio > Danio jaintianensis. The sequence goes on along the minus strand of CAIGQV010003909.1, from coordinate 6,988,039 downwards.
TCAGAGTAATTATTTTAATGTACTATTACTAGGCCTGTCACAATAATCAATATATGGACTTATAGCACAACACATGGACATGACCTCAATCATTTTTGGTGATACAATATATATATATATATATATCGCTTATACATAAAAACCAATTCTAACAACATTTTAGCTGATTGTGCAACATCTCTATCTCTATTGGAGGTGTCAGTGTCAGTATGGTTAAAAAAACACTACAGTATTTACTATACATTACTATAGTATATTTTCATGTGGGTGTCTGACAACTGAAAATAGATCTGGTAGCAGATATTGCAGCCTCTGCTACTTTTTTACCTTGCACTTTTTTGTTAACATTTATTATTATTTATTTAGGATATGCGTTTTCACATTCTGATTCTAATGCCTAATTATTTAATTGTTAAAATGACTATAATTACTTTTTAGTAATTATAGTATACTTATAGTATACTTGCATTGTGATATTATATTGTCATTCTGACATTATATAATGAGTGGCATAAAATGGCCCTAAAAAACACCTTACTAGTACCGGGTTGGACCCCGTTTTGCCTTCAGAACTGCCTTAATCCTTCGTGGCATAGATTTAACAAGGTACTGAAAATATTCCTCAGAGATTTTGGTCCATATTGACATGATAGCATCACGCAGTTGCTGCAGATTTGTCTGCTGCACAGCCATGATGTGAATCTTCCGTTCCACCACATCCCAAAGGTGCTCTATTGGATTGAGTTCTGGTGACTGTGGAGCCCATTTGAGTACAGTGAACTCATTGTCATGTTCAAGAAACCAGTCTGAGATGATTCACGCTTTATGACATGGCGTGTTATCCTGGTGGAAGTAGTCATCAGAAGATGGGTACACTGTGGTCATAAAGGGATGGACATGGTCAGCAACAATACCCAGGTAGGCTGTGGCATTGACACGATTCTCAATTGGTACTAATGGGCCCAAAGTGTGCCAAGAAACTATCCCCCACACCATTACACCACAACCACCAGCCTGAACCGTTGATGAAAGGCAGGATGAATCCATGCTTTCATGTTGTTGATGCCAAATTCTGACCCTACCATCCAAATGTCGCAGCAGAAATCGAGACTCATCAGACCAGGCAACATTTTTCCAATCTTCTGTTGTCCAATTTTGGTGAGCCTGTGTGAATTGTAGCCTCAGTTTCCTGTTCTTAGCTGACAGGAGTGGCACCTGGTGTGGTCTTCTGCTGCTGTAGCCCATCCGCCTCAAGGTGGGACGTGTTGTGTGTTCAGAGATGCTCTTCCGCATACCTTGGTTGTAACGAGTGGTTTTTTGAGTTACTGTTGCCTTTCTATTAGCTGGAACCAGTCTGGCCATTCTCCTCTGACCTCTGGCATCAACAAGGCATTTGCGCCCACAGAACTGCCGCTCACTGGATATTTTTTCGGACCATTCTCTGTAAACCCTAGAGATGGTTTTGCGTGAAAATCCCAGTAGATCAGCAGTTTCTGAAATACTCAGACCAGCCTGTCTGGCACCAACAACAATGCCATATTCAAAGTAATTTAAATCACCTTTCTTTCTTCCTTTCTTCGAACTTCTCTTTTAAATTCTAAAACTATATTAAGCCTATTAAAATTGGAAAGTAAATTTTTGTCATCCAGATTAAGTTTACATTAACATATTACATGCAATCACACTATACAACTTCTATTTTAAGATTTTGAGAAGTGTGTAGTTTTCCAAACATGAACATATGTTTATTAGTATTTATAGAGAGCTAATATATATTTGCACCAAAACTGGATGACATTAGGTTGTGAAAAGGTTGCCTGGTCTGATGAGTTTTGATTAATTCTATGACATCTCTTCAGAAGGGTCAGAATTCGGTATAAATACCATTAAAGCATGGGTTCAACCTGTCTTGAATTTATGCCACAAAGGATTAAGGCAGTTCTGAAGGCGAAAGAGGGTCCATACTGGCCAGGTGTACCTAATAAAGTGAAAGACCATGACCTTCAACCTGATCCCACCCAGTGGAATGTCTGTGGAAGTGCGGTCAGCTGATCTATGACCTTGGGAATAACCCTCTTTGACATTAAATGTGACCTTTAGAGGTCACTATCAGGTAGGCATGCAGGTTTAAGACAGAAAACTACACCAGATGTCAGGACTACATACACCTGACTGCCAAAAAAACTAAAACTTTAAATAAAAAGAACATTTGTTTCCTCTCTAAGCCTTGAGCCTTAAATTCTTTTTCAAATATTTCCCAAGTGATGATTAACTGAGCATTGAATTTTTTTTCATAGTATCATTAAATCATTCATTTTCTTTTCGGCTTAGTCCCTTTATTTATCAGGGGTCGCCACAGCGAAATGAACCGCCAACTTATCCAGCATATGTTTTACGCAGCGGATGCCCTTCCAGCTGCAACCCATCACTGGGAAACATCCATACACTCTCATTCACACGCATATACCGCGGACAATTTTGTGACCCAGCCGAGGCTCGAACCAGCAAACCAGCATCAGCATTTTATATGCTGTCTCAATTGCAAAGTGATTCAGTTCACTGAAACGTTCGCTCCCTAAAAAGCCACTATGCACTGTGAAAATCAGGGTACATTGATACACACTATGCGCGCTTAATGGAAGTTCGAATTAAGTTTTTCTAAAAATAATTTGTTATTTAATTATTTTTAACATGAACAAACATAGCTAAATAGGTCAGGAAAAATCAAGCAAACATTTTAACTGTTTAATGGTTGAAATGTTGCTGGTATATGTAACAATCAAATCATTTAGGTATAACGAACTTTTAAAAACTTAGTAAAATTATTAAATGAAAATCATTAGTTCTGCTGTTGTTCATAAATTCCAGTTTTGATGATGTTCTTAAGCCACATTCAGTGTGTCCCAATGTGTAGTCAACCAAGCTCATCACTGTCCTTACCAGTGCAAACTTTTGTACATGCAAACTGATTGAGACGCACCCCTAGTTAACCCTTTAAATTACACTTTAAGCTTAATACTACTATCTTGCAAAGCATCTGGTAAATTATTATCTATGTCATCATGGCAAAAACAGCAGAATTTTTATAAGAAATTAGTTATTAAAACTACTGTTTAAAAATGTGTTGAAAAACATCTCTCTTTTAAACAGCACATGGGACACATTTGAAAAGAAAAAGAAAAATTCACAGGAGGGCTAATAATTTTGCCTTCAATTATACATGTTCTGCCTTGCACTATATTCAGTCCAGTTTGTGTCAAAACCACATGCACGTCAATAAAAAAACAGCATTGTATAATATATAAACTAAAGCTGCACGCCAGATTTGAACTTTCGAATGGTCATAATAAGGTCACTTGGTTTATACATTTGAAACACTGCACTGCTCATAATGTAGCTTTAAGCCTGGATGAAAATCTGTGGCCAAAGATTTTGACATTCTCTGAAATGTTTTGTTTAGACTAATGAGATTATCTGATTCTGTGCCTCCCAGGGGAAAGAAAGTGTTTGAAAAGCAAGATCCTCGATTTGGCTCCAACTCAACACTTTTTGCATGCAACCTGCTAATTTAGCCTAGTTAGTGACCACATTGCGTGCCAGCGGATCATTAGACGGCAGCGGCTGTCCTGTATCTGTCACATGTCCAGGTCGCCCCGTTCAGACCTGTCTGCTACCCCACAGCGTAATGTAAGCTAGATCAGGCCCACAGAAGCCAAGAAGAATTTTAATTAGTGGTGAGAAAACAAAACACGGTTAAATTAATCCTGAAGCAGAAAGAAAAACAATCGCTTGTGTTGGAGAACATGATGGCTGTATGGAAACAGAAAAAAGTCTGAAGCCTGAAGGGAAAATTAAACAAATCACACAGACATGGACAGTCTACAAACACTTTTTGTGTTTCCCCCAGGAGGCACTTACAAATTAAACCACTAGAAAAAAACACTCCACTTTGTAAAATAGGCTCATTTTACAACTCTTCTAGTGTTAAACAGTTGAGTTTTACCATTTATGAATCCATTCAGCCAATCTACGAGTCTGGCCAGAGCACTTTTAGCTTAGCTTAGCATAAATCATTGAATCGGATTAGACCATTAGCATCTCGATCAAAAAAGGTGTTTACATTTTTTTAATAAGAATGAAAGAAAATGAGAAGTTGAATCAGAATCAGAAAGAGCTTTATTGCCAGGTATGTTCACACATAGGAGGAATTTGTTTTCGTGACAGAGCTTCTACAGTGCAACAGAATTACAGAGACAGGACAAAAAACAGATAATAAATATATTGTAAAAATAAAAGTTGTAGTGAATGCAAATAAACAAATTGACAAGTGTATGTACAGGAATATTACTATATACAACGTTATATGGCAGCTGTTATGTGCAAATTAGCATGTAAAATATGTTGTTAAATAAGTGTTTATGTGTATAAAAAGTGTATAGCAAGTAGTGATGTTTGTTCCATAATTATTATCATTCCAGTGTTCATGAGATGGATTGCCTGAGGGAAGACACCCGATTCGAACGTTATCACTCGATTGAATGGGCGTTATCAGTGGATATCAGCTGATAGATATGGGCCAGTAGGGGCCTTCTGCGCCTCCTAGTGGGCTCAGTAGGTTGTAATCATCCATCCACATGGTTAATCAGCTATTCTAATAGAGAACAGTTCAGATCCATATGTGTTTTTACATTACTGTGACGGTTGTGTTTAGGGTTGGGGTAGGCGTTAATAAAATACAATTAATGGGAAATAGTATAATTTCATAAAAAATCACGCGTGGCGGTATACACGCTTACCTCCATATGAATAGATTTTCCATTGTTATCAGTTTCTCCAGTGTCTCACCGTGTATGTCAGCAGACTTGAGACGTGGAGCGGAGTTGACAGCGATGACTGGGTTCAAATCTGCCGAAAAACGGTTTCAGAAAGCAGCTAAGACAAAAGTTAATTATTTGTTTTTATTGCTTTTTTAAAAACAGACGGTTGGGTTTAGGGAAGGAGGAGGGCAGGTTAATCGCTGCTTTTGAAAAATAATCGCTGCTTTTGAAAAAATAATGACCGTTTGGGTTTAGGGAAGGAGGAGGGCAGGTCAATCGGAGCGGCCTCTGCTGGATTTACGCGAGAACAGCAGATTAACCATGTGCATGTAGGAACAGTAGGCACAGTAGACCCCTACTGGCCCATATCTATCAGCTGATATTCACTGATAACGCCCATTCAATCGACTGACAACACTTGAATCCGCTGGGGAAGAAAACTGTTTCTGTGTCGGGCTGTTCTGGTGCACAGTGCTCTGTAGCGTCGACCAGAAGGTAAAAGTTCAAAGAGGCAGTGTGCTGGGTGTGAGGGGTCCAGAGTGATTTTGGCAGCCCTTTCGCTTGCTCTGGATAAGTACAGTTCTTCGAGAGTAGGGAGGATTGTACCAGTGATTCGCTCAGCAGTCCGAACTATTCGACGTAGTCTTCAAAGGTCGGATTTCGTAGCTGAGCTAAACCAGACAGTTATTGAAGTGCAGAGGACTGATTCAATGATGGTAGTGTAGAACTGTTTCAGCAGCTCCTTTGGAAGGTTGAACTTCCTCAGTTGACGAAGGAAGATGTAGGAAGAAGACGAAGAAGAAGAAGAAGGAAGATGCAGCGATGTAACCTATCTAGCTGGGGACTATTTTGAGGCGTATAATATCGCCGGAGTGAGAATATAGTTCCTAGCCATATAAGAGCAACTTTTCATTTTCTGTCAGTCTTAGTAAACAATGTAACTTGATTCTTTTAAAATTAGATGCTAATGGTCTAATCCGATTCGATGATTTATGCTAAGCTAAGCTAAAAGAGACCCGGAGATCACCTGAATGGATTCAAAAATGGTAAAACTCTACTGTTTAATCTGACTTATGAGCAATTGCATGAAAATGTCAACCTTGCCATGAAAAAAAATAAGTTTTTACCAAAATACCGAAACCCTTTCTAAGTTTTTTGTGTTGGCTTGTATTTTACAGTACTGTAAAAATACTCAAAAATGTCTCTGTCAGTGTTTTCAAACAATTATACTTGATTTACCAAAGTCACACAAGGGCCAATTTCACATCTGTCACATCCATAACGGAGAGATGTCACATCCATAGTGAAGATTTTTCCTCATAAATGCAAAAATATAAAATAACATAAAATAAAATCAATCATTTTTGTTCTACAGTGAGCCACCTCTTATCTTTTTGATTAGCATTGTTTCTTTTGGGTTGTGCAGTTTAATTCACAGAATTTCAACAAAGTATGTTGTTTATTGTAAAAAAAAAAATACTTTTTTGATCACATCCATAATGCATGTTTATTTTCCTCATTAAAAATATAAAAATGTTTACAGATTGATATTTTTCTGATCCCATAACTCTGTGGTTAATAGTTTTGGAAAACATAAACAGATGTTTCAATATAATGTTAACATATACCTTCTGTGTGAATGTATGTTTTGAGTTTTTACTGCAAATGTCACATCCAGAACTCTGGAATTGCTCTTATAAAATGAGCTTATTTACAGCAAAGTGGAGTGCCCCATTAATGAAAGTGCAGTTTGAAGAACAACATGCCAGATAGAGGGAAAGAGAAGATATTAGATTAATTAGCTCAGGTTTGATCACTTATCTTTAAATTCTGGTATTAAAATGAGCCTAATTTCCAGTTTTCACTGACTTTGCAAGAAGTTGAGCCAGGATAAAGACCAAACAGTGACAAGCTTTTCAGCCATAACAAGTGGAGCTGAATGTTCCAGATCTGTAATTTCTAGAATACCCCATATCTGCAATGTCTACATGGCTACATTTACACAACAACAATGTAGCCAAAATAAATGAAAAGCTTCTCCCTTGCGATTTAGAAAAGTTTCACATTTACATGACAACGTTTTTAAAAACAATCATCAGTGAAAATGATCAAAAACACTGTATTATGTATTCCAGCCCAGTATTTGGCACTGTCGCCTTGTTAACAAACAGTATCTGTAGGGAAGTGACTGTTGTCAGAGGCTCAGCAATGATGTATATGTAGAATTTGCTGTGTGTGTAAGATGCGTCTCTGCTGTTGGTTTTAATGTGAAGTAAATCCACACTTTACTGTTGAAGCTTTAGCAAACACTTGAGCAACAAAAACACTAATATATACTTTGCCACTGTTATGTATTTATTTCTCTTTTATTGTATTAGATTTGCAAATGTTCCCCTGCACATATCTGAATAAACATTTCTTGAGTTTTGACAAATGAAACTATTAAAGGCAGAGCCCATGGAAATGCTTTACACTCATCGAATTACTACACTTACAAAATCTACATAGAATCAGTGTGTTTGAATAAAGAGTGAGGTACGTGTATACATTTCACTTGGCTGTACATCACTTTTGGCCACTATTAGTGTTACCTAAAGAAGTGTTTCTCAACCACATTCCTGGAGGACCAGCAGCTCTGCACATTTCCCATGTCTCCTTAACCAAACACACCTGATTCCGATATCAGCTCATAAGCAAAGACTGAAAAACCTGTAATGGGTGTCATAGACAAAGTAGATATCCAAAGCATGCAGTGTTGGTGGTCCTCCCGGAACATGGTTGAGAAACACTGACCTGAAGTGGTAGTGTTATGCTGCGTCCCAATTCACATACTTATATTATGCCATAAAAGTATGTACTTTGTTTATGAAGGGAAAGTATATACATGTGTAACAGAAGAGTATGCAAGCTTTGGGACTACTATTTCCTTGTTTACAGATCGTTATGTTGCTTAGTTGCGTCCCGTCAATCATCTCGATACATCATCCACACTTCTTTCATATTTAATTACCTACCTTATTGGAGATTCAGCAGCAGGTTAATCTGCCATTCACGAGTCTTTCATGCAGAGAAATCTCCTCATGTCTTTAGATAATTCTGCATACAGATATGTCCAATATCTTGATATAAGTTCACATTGTAGTTGCAGATGAAATATAACACAGAAAACGTGATTTAAATATTTTCCAGTTGGCTAAATATGAATAAATAGTCATTTAAACATTTTTACCGAAGCCTCTACTTGACGGTTGGTCTCGGCGTCCGCCATGTTTGTAGTTTGTTTACACTCTTTACCCGAGTTTGTAGTTCTAATCAAATTCACGTCCAACGCACAATGTATTGTGGGCAATATAAGTATGGACGCTTCTACACTTCAAATTTTCACCGGAAACAGTACAACATCCGGGAACCTTTGGCATACTCTTTTCAACATACTATGGTTTGGGACATTCTAATTCTATTTTCGAATACTATATAACTTGGATAGTATCCGAACGGGGACGCAGGATTAGTCTTACTGTTAGCAAAACTTATGTGGGTCAAAGAGGGGACATGCAATTTTGGAAAATAAAAATAATAGTGACATTAGGAACATAAAGAGTATATTAAAACCATATTAAATTAAAGTGACTAGGATGTTAAAAACGTCTGTGTTATGTTGTTATTCAGCATAGCAGGTATACTTATTTTATTATGTTTTCAATTATGAAACCTATGTGTTCTAAAGAATAGTGGCAAAGTATAAAAATTTAAAATAACAATAATTAGGATTTTGGCACTATACTGAATAAATTCTTTTAATTTACCATCAAATGATTCTTACTTTAAATATGAAAGAGTTTTTGGTATATAAACTGTTACGACAAATGACATTTTATTGGGTGTCTTCTGTACAGTATGGTAATAATGTTCAAATAACAAAATAACAAAATAAATTTTAAAAATACACATTCTAATATACAAAACCAATATATATTTCAAGCCGTACAGAATAAAAAAAGCTTAATGTAAACAGCAAAATAACTCTTATTGTCTCCTCTTATTTATATTTTACCATAAAGTAATTGTCAGGTCTGCTTTTCTGTTGCATTCTTTCGTGCGAGTCCTTGAAGTTTAACACATACTGTAATAAACAAATAAACTAAACAAAAAAGAGATTACACCTTGCATGCTAAATGATCCCTTTAAGCTCCAGAATGATCACGTTTAAGACGTTTTTGCTAATTACAGAAATCCTATTAAAGGAGTTTAACCTGCTGCAAGAAAGAACACAATATAACAAATCGTTCCCAAAGCCAGTTTGAGCTTTTTCAAGCTCTTTAATTGAGAAAGGTACATGACGGGCTGTACTTTCTGTGCTCTAATAAATATATTTTTTTTAAACTTCCTGAACACTTCCACATCTGACTTCAAAGAAATTAGCCTACAAATTACTTGAATGTTCCACATATTAAGCTGATTTAAGAGAAAGCAGATCTATTTTCACTCAAAATTAAGCCTTAAATACTGTAACTGTAGGACGCTGAACAACAGAGGTGAGGATCCACGTGCAGTTTATTATTAGATTGATCAGGCTGGCAATGGACAAACACAGGAGCAAACGGGTACATACAGGTAATCCAAAAGGTAAAGTCAGGTAACAGGCAAATGGTCAGTACAGCCAGCAAAGAATCAATAACGAGAAAACAAGGTAAGAATCAAACACAGAAAGCCTAGACAGGATAACGCTTTGTGATGTTACAGAGTATAAACCAACAAGACTCAGCCAAGTGTGTGACAAAGTGAGCAGATTATATACTCTGAGTAATCAGTCCTTGAGCAGCTCCCAGCTGTGTGTGTGTGTGTGTGTGTGTGTGTGTGTGTGTGTGTGTGTGTGT
>CAIGQV010003909.1:6924362-6978335 GCA_903798115.1 Danio jaintianensis | reverse complement strand
TGTGTGTGTGTGTGTGTGTGTGTGTGTGTGTGTGTGTGTGTGTGTGTAATCAAAGGTGAACAGGTGTGAGTGAGGTGCATGACAGGATTTGTAGTTCGTATGGTGACAGGATAGTAGTCCGAGTGAAAGTGAATGTTTACCAGCGATCTGCAAGCATGGATCGCTAGTGATCGTGACAAATACACAGCATAAATTGTTTTTAATTGTTTTTATTTAACATAAAACAAGAATTTCTGTTGTATATTTCACAAGAAAAAAAACACAATTTCAGTTTTTCTGATTCACATATTATTTAGTTTGTTACTTTATTTTTTCTTTGTAACTTTGTAAGTTTAAAAGCAATTTCGGAGTGAAGTTTTTTGTATGTCTATTTTGTTCTCCTAGTTATTAAAAACAAAAAATTGTACACAAATATGTACATTGTTTAATATGTTTCATATACAGTATATTAAAAATTTGTTACTGGAAATTGATTAAAAATAATTTAAAAAGTTAGAAAATTGTATTTCTAATACATTTTAGTTTAGTTTTAAATACTGAAATGTTTATTGCAGCATTTGAGAAATGCTTTGATGTTTCCTTGTGCTTTGAAACAATATATACCAGTACAATACAATAATACATTTATTTTATTCAAATACTGTTCATTTTTGACGAATTGTATTAGTAATTGTTTTTTAAAACAAAACATACAAACATTACGACCCATAAATCATTTTTACTTTGTTGTAAATATCTCATTTTCATTTCTAATTATTAACTTGTTTGTTTGTTAGGTTACGTGTAAAAATTATCTGTTGATTGATTTTTATTTGTTTATTTATTTATAAATACTGTTTATTTTGTGAGTGTTCTATCCAATTCAAAATAAAGGAATTATTTGTTTGTTTACTTGTAAAAAATATTTGATTATTTATTTTTATTTGTTTATTTATAAAAACTGTTTATTTTGTAAGTGATCTGTCCAATTTAGAATAAAGGAAATATGTGAACGGCAAGTTTGCATCAGAGCTGGGGTTTTTTTTACTTTAATTCATTCATTCATTCATTTTCCTTCGGCTTAGTCCCTTATTTATCAGGGGTCACCAGAGCAGAATGAACCGCCAACTTATCCAGCATATGTTTTACACAGCGGATGCCCTTTCAGCTGCAACCCAGTACTGGGAAACACCCATAGACTCTCTCATTCACACACACACTCATACACTATGGAAAATTTAGTTCATCCAATTAATCTATAGCGCATGTCTTTAGACTGTGGGGGAAACCGGAGCACCCGGAGGAAACCCACGCCAACACGGGGAGAACATGCAAACTCCACACATAAATGCCAACTGGCCCAGCCGCGAATCAAACCAGCGACCTTCTTGCTGTGAGGCGACCACAGTGCTAACCACTGAGCCACCGTGCTGCCTCACTTTAATTTTTTATGTCAATTTAATACATTTTAATATTATAAAGCAGGACACATTGCTGCACTTACATATAATATCAATCAAGCTACATAATTCCAGTCAGTGAACAGCAATGATGTGACTGACTAATAGTTTTGACTCCAGCGCCACCTTGTGGTACAAATAAGTTAGTGAACCAAACCTTTCAGTTTTCTTCTCCTAAACAGGTAATTTCACTAATATCTCCTCAATTTCTAATGGATAATAGGTCTGTTCCTAAAACATCAATCCTCTAGTATCACTTTAATGAGCTAAAATCCAACACAGATCAAACGCAGTTTACAATTAAAAGACATGAGATGCTGAAACGAACTATCCCAGGGTCTTTCAAGCGATGATCAAAAAGTTGTAATGTTTACCTCTCTTTGAACTGTCTCTGGGTGAACAAGTGGGTCAGTGGGTCAGTGTCCTGGTTTATCTCCTATTAAGCAGCTCTCTGTAATTATGCCTGATCTGAACAGTGAATACAAATACAACAAGATCAATATAGATACTGCAGTGTGGATTAGCAGAGACTGTTGAGGAAGGACACTGCAAGTGAATAGGGTAAAAAAAAAAAAAAAAAACATAATCTTTATTCTTCCCAGTTGATTGATTGCATTAGGAATTGCAAAAATGTATGTTTTGCAAGTTTTCTAAAATGTTGTTTACAATAAGCATCATTTAATTAAAGCATGCACTAATTTTATCAACTTTTAGCACAAAAGAATTTGCACTGTTTCTTTTTTAGTGTCAAAAGTTGTACAGAGATTCTTTTCACTCCATTATTCAAAAAATATTGCATATAATCAGGCAAATTATATATAACCATGTCCCTCTATAAAAACAAACTTCAGAATATATGAATAAAGCTGTGAAGTTTGGTGTATTTAAGGCTATCTAAGGTATTTTAAGGCATTTAATTTAATTTTTAATAATAATATTTATGCACTTTTACTGTTATAAAGATCTGCACTGATTTACATTACAAGCGTAAAAATGTCATGTTTTAGTCATAAATATTGCCATGCGCAGCAGTTTTACTCAGTTTAACTCACTAAATTAAACTGAGCAGCTTTTTATTATAACTATCCTCACAAAGGCTCATAAAATATAATACTTTATTTTATTTTACTAGCTTTAAATGCCTGGTGCATAAAATATACTTAACGTTTTCTCTTTTTTTGTTTAACAGATATTGTCTGCTCTACTGATATTTAATGAAGTATTTATTTGTTTTTGATCAAATCAAACTGTCACGTTTGCAATTATTTGTTCTCAATGAGAGCACTCTGGGTTTTTTAAAGCAAAGGATCAAAATGTTAAACAATAAAGACATTTTTCACAGGTTTCTTCGCTCATGTTTAATTTAAGAGTGCCAATAATTGTGGCTGGCACTGTATTTTGTTTAAAACATCAATAAAATGTCACTATGATTTCATATGTCATGCTTTATATCGCTCAATTCTAATCAAGTCATCTTTATGTCTACACAGCGCTTTTAACAATGTCAACTGTGTCAAGATACTGCAAACATATAGAAAATAAATTAATTTTAAAAAAAATTTGCAGAATAAAATACAGTATAATACACACAAAAGCTCAAAAAATATAATACTATAACGCTTTATAAGTCTGGTGCACAAAATACTGGTGCACTAAATTTTTTTGTTCTTTTTTTTCAGATATTGTCCTCTCCACTAATATGTGTTAAAGTATTTATTTGTTTTTGATAAAAACTGTGTTGTTTGTTCTCAATGAGAGCAATGTGTTTTTGTTTATGTTTAGAGTATGCGATCAAAAGATTATTTTTAACAGCATTCTTTGCTCATATTTTGTTTATATGAGCACTGTATATTGTTTAAAGCATCAATACAATTTCACTATTATTTCATATGTCAGGCTTTATATGGGTAATTCAAGTCAAGTCATCTTTATTTCTAAAGTCAATTCAGTGTATGTACAAAAAAAGAAGAAAACAGGCTTTAAAAACTTGTATTGCAACTGAAATCTACAGACACAAAATTGAAGAAGCGCTATAAAAGAAAGAGTGTTTTGCCTGTTGTGTGCCACCTTAAAAGATCCTTCTTCCAACTTCATGCATCCATGACAACAACGTCTGAATCTCCACTTTCAAATAAACTCAAGGTGAAAAGTCATGGTTCTGCTAGAGCAAGAGAGACTTTTATACGCATAAAACTAGAGGTCAAATTTCAGAAACCTTTAAAAAGGTCATTTTTGAGGGGGGGGGGGGGGGGGGTTTAAGGTGAAAAGAAATACAACTTTATGTATGATATATATTCTTAGTGGTCAGAAAGACAGGTTTCAGGCTGAAAACACTTCATATGCACTAAAACTATACTCAATTAACACTACATCAAAACTATATTCAATTAAGTGTTGTGTGAGGTTAAATAACACAAATAAAATTACAAGAATTATTCTTGGTTTCTTAATAAATCTAAATCATAATATATACATTATGCAACTCATGAAGCATGAACGATATCTTACATAAAATGCTGGGTTGTTGTAACCCAATGTTTGGTCAAATATGGACAAACGCAAATATAGGGTTAATTTTTAGGGACACTTTTTAGCCCAATGGTTGGTTTTGTCCAATTGTAACTACAAAATTGTATACGTTTTACAGTATGTTTCTCTTGAGTTTTGCTCTTTTTTTAATTTTTTATTTCATATTTTTCTCTAACATATAAATTTGGGCTACTAATTTTGTATCATTCTCATAAGTTATTTTGTTAGATAAGCTCCAGATTTGGCTTCAGTACTGACTAATCTAATGTATATGCACAAATATAATATTGTAAAGCTTCCTATAGAAAATATTAATTTAAATGAGAGTTTTGTGAGGGGTGTACTCATATATGTTGAGCACTGTATATACCTAAAAATATGAATGTAAGGCTCTATGGGCTTTTTCCTATAATACTGTTTCAAATAAATTTTTGGTGCTAACAGTTACAATACTGCTGGTAATTAATTTATACATACTGCTTTTATATTATTTTAAACTATGTTGTGTTTGCAGTTATTTGTTCTCAATGAGAGCTTTGAGCAAAGTTAAATTTATTTATACGTACTGATTTACGAACTTCGCTTCAGAAACTGACCTTAAATCAGAAGCCGTCCATGGCAGACTGTCCTCTGAGACACAACAACACACATGCTGATTGGTTTGGACTCGGGCTCAGATTAAACTGCTGATGTCTCCCTCGCTCTTTGGAAGATAAAAGGCAGCTGGGACTCTGGGGTGCTGGCCTTGGTTTCTTTCTCTTTAATTTGGCCTGTGGTGTCAGCAGGCTGAGAGACAGAAAGGGCACCTCTGGAGAACGAGAAAGAGAGAGAGAGAAGTCATTTAATGATGAGCAAGGGAAGCGCTATTAACGGAGAAGCTCTGTTCGCTCTCCTGGGGCGTTTTTTTTACCCTTCAAACCAAAACTGTGAACCAAGGGAGTAGGGCTGCACAAGGAGTAGGGTTTCAGCATCGATATTGCAATGTGATAATTCGCAATAGTCACATAGTTGCAATGTTGCAATGTTGATTTTGTTTAATAATCTATCATTTTCATGTGTTTTTGAGGCCTGTGACTGTATAATGATTTTAAAAGCATTCAGGCGTAAAAAATTGTATCATTCATTCATTTTCTTTGGATTAGTCCCTAATTGCCACAGCGTAATGAACCGCAATGAACCTGGCATATGTTTTACGCATCAGATGCCCTTCCAGCTGCAACCAAGTACTAGGAAATGTATAATTTGTAACTTTAATAACGAATCATTTTATTGAATTGTTTTTATTTTTATTATTTGATTACTGTGCCTGAATATTGTTAGACTCTAAAAAAAACATCTAAAATGTTAACTTCTTTCCAAATAGTGATATTCAAGTCATCTGGTGAAATTGTATTGATATCACAATATACTGTACAAAATATCACAATGTTAGGTTTTTCCAGCCCTACCAGAGAGACTGACAGAAGTTCAGAATGCTGTACTATGATGATATTGACTGCATATGAACACAAAAGACATATTGAGCCTTTAAGCAGATTTATATGTTATTATTAAGTCATTGTGTGTGTGTGTGTGTGTGTGTGTGTGTGTGTGTGTGTGTGTGTGTATAACCAAATGAAAAAATATTATATTTATATTAAATAGCCTACTTTAATACTTTTCTTTTCAACCATACTATTGTAAAGTGATTGAATTAATCTGTTTCTATAGTTAATATGGTAATACTATAACTATAGTAATAAAAACTACTACATCTACATACTAGTACTACAAAACAAACTTTTTTTTAGATTAATCAAGATTAATGTACTAAAAAATAAAGTGTACTACAGTATTTACTATATCACTATAGTTAATACTACACTATGATGTAGCATTCTTTAACAATGTGTTGTAAATACTATACAATATAATACACTTTACTATAGTATGGTTCAAAAGCACTATAGTATTTACTATGATTTACTATAGTATTTTATGTGGGAAGAAACTGCAAAGTAAAAGAGCAAAAATGCTACTAAATTAATACAAATAACGTTACACTGAAATTAAGGATTTGACAGAAACTAAATAACATTACTCATTCGAGTGTAATGTCTATTCTGTTAACCACTCACAATACAAAAAAAAACATTGTATTGTAGAAAAAGTGTAGCAACTAAGTTTTCTGGCGGATTGATTAACAACTGTACATAGTTTCAACACAAATAGCATGACTAACGTTATATGGCTAACGTGTAGCAAAACGGTTCATTTGTGGCTATGGTTTAACGACAAAAAAACGTTTAACATTAGCCTAATGTTCATATGATGTTTGCAAAATGCTTCATGTAATACAATATACAATAAGTAAATATTAATGGTACCGCTATACTTACATTTTAGACAAAATATAGTCAGTGTCATCTGTTTTTCTGTATTTCCTCAGAGGAAAAACAAAACGCGGAACTGAATCCGCGTTGCTTACGAATCGTTTGAGTTGACCGTCTCATTTCAATGTTTACATTTCATTGGGACATCATATTGTCCACAAGATGCGTGTTCATTTCAGAAAAGTAGCTAATCTGATAATTACTCGAAATAGTACGAAATAAATGATAGTAATAGTTCACGATGAATACGACGAGTATATTTATATTGATTCGTTGCAAAGTGAATCAGTCGGTTTAAACGAATCGGTTGAATGAGTGATTTAATGAGTCTCTCACTAGAATGATTCATACAAACGAAGTCCTATGCTTGTTTTTGAACGAAAAGCCAGTTTTATAGGAATCGGTTGAAAGAATAATTTAATGAATCACGCATTAGAGCCATAGGTCACTTGATTTTTTTGTGAATAAACCTATTTTGATCGAATCGGTTGAATGAACAAATCACTTTCGACGTCGTACGGAGGGCCTGTTTTAGTTAATTAATTAATTAATTAATTTTCCCATAACGTCTAACTATTTTATATTTAAACCACTAATACTAATAGTGTGAGTGAATAATCAACAATATATTCATATAAAGCCACAAGGTCAGTTTTCAGACGAATTATCAAAGTTTAAAGCCGAGAATATACCTCTGCAAATAACAAAGTTCTGTTTTGTGTATCATAATTTAGCTAAAGTTGTCCTACTGCCTATTATTTATTATTTGGGAGGGGGTGACCTTGACATTTTGCTATCAGACCAAATAAAAAATCATGAAAGAGATTACAGATGACATTGCGTCTGTCACACTGGAAATGTAGGGTTAGGTTTAGCATTATTAGTTATTTCGCAACCAGTACTCATGTTATATATTGCACTTTTATGCAAATTACTTTAAGGTATTTCATTATACATATATTGCAATATTATGAGAAAGTATGCTATCTCAAATAGCCTTTTTGCATATTTCAAATACCTCTCCTTTAGGCATTTTAAACAGCTGCACAGAATGGGTTTGTTGCATTTTTTCAATCATTTATTTATTTTGTAAATTATGCAGCTCCTTTCTTTGATTTTTCTGTGCACAGTGCTTTTGAGAATTAGATTAAAGCTTTTCTGCTTTCTGATGACTCGAAAACATCAAAGTGCTGAGAATAAAGAACACATAAGTATAGTGTATGAGAAGAAATGCAAAAAACTGGAAACTGGAGCACCTGGAGGAAACCCACGCCAACACGGGGAGAACATGCAAACTCCACACAGAAATGCCAACTGACCCAGCCGAGGCTTGAACCAGCAACCTTCTTGCTCTGAAGCGACAGTGCTCACCACTGAGCCACCATGCCGCCCCCATATTGATCAGTACATGCATAAAAAGTAATGCAATGAAAGAAAGAAGGAAAGAAATGGAAGCATTATGTCGAGAGCTTATACAAACAATGTTTTGACTGAAATACAATCATGGCAAATTCCTATTTTGAGTCATGTTTGAGCCATTTCATTTATTATGTGCAAGAATGTTATATAGTATAAGAGCATGCAGAAAGGTGATTTATTGCTTCCCAAAACTGTAGGTTTAACTTACATTGTGTGATTTTTACATTGACATGTTATGATTTTGTTATGACAAACAATGTGTCATATTTTTATGTATTTTTGTTCTCTGACATTCGCTGTTTATTATATTATATTATATTATATTATATTATATTATATTATATTATATTATATTATATTATATTATTCATTCATTCATTCATTTTCTTTCCGGCTTAGTCCCTTTATTAATCTGGGGTCGCCACAGCGGGATGAACCGCCAACTTATCCAGCATATGTTTTACGCAGCGGATGCCCTTCCAGCTGCAACCCATCACTGGGAAAATATTATATTATATTATATTATATTATATTATATTATATTATATTATATTATATTATATTATATTATATTATTAATTTTCCTTCAGTTTAGTCCCTTTATTCATCAGGGGTCGCCACAGCGGAATGAACCGCCAACTTATCCAGCATATGTTTTACACAGCAGATGCCCTTCCAGCTGCAACCCAGTACTGGGAAACATCCATACACACTCATTCACACACATACACTACGGCCAATTATCTTATTCAATTCACCTATAGCGCATGTCTTTGGACTGTAGGGGAAACCGGAGCACAATCAACTCTTGGGAGAAACGCGCCACATCTAACACAAAGCCTGGGGAATCAGACAAAAGATGAAGAATACAATGGCTGAAAGTAACACTCAGTTGATACTAAGTGTATCAAAACAAACCAAAATACTCTGTCGTTTGAGAAAGAGAAAGCAAATACAAAACACGTTCCTTTTCCTAGAGTTTTGGCCTAGATTCAAATGCGCATATTTTACCTCTTTTCTCAAACATCTCCCTGGAGAAAAACAAATCCCCTTTGAATTTGTTCATTTCCTAGTTGCTTAGCAAATCCCAGGATGTCCTTCGAAGAAGAGTAGGGGTTTAACCCCGGTATCCTGGCCAAATTTGCCCACTGGCCTCTGTCCATCATGGCCTCCTAACCATCCCCATATCATAATTGGCTTCATCACTCTGTCTCCTCTCCACCAATCAGCTGGTGTGTGGTCCAAGTTGGCGGTTCATTCCACTGTGGTGACCCCAGATTAATAAAGAGACTAAGCCGAAGGAAAATGAATGAATGAATGATTACACATTTTTATCACATTACAGTAAAAAAAAAATATTCAGATTTTTTTTAATAGTAGGTGCAGAACAGTAAGGATAGCAAAATAAAATAAACGGCACTGTAAAAAATATCCATAAAATAGCAGTTTTCGTATTTTGTGATTTATGTTTTAATTGAAAATTCATTCATTCATTCATTTTCTTTTCGGCTAAGTCCCTTTTAATTGAAAATTTCCCTCGTTTATTTATGTTTTTGAATTATGAACCTTAATCTTTCTTCCAACAACTTTTAAGCTTGAAAAGTTGGTGGGTGGGTTGGTGTTGTATATTAAGGTACAAAAACCTTGTAATAAACTGCCAGTACATTTTCTGTTATTTTACATATTTACATATTTTATATATATTCATTCATTTTCTTTTTGGCTTAGTCCCTATATTCATCTGGGGTCGCCACAGCGGAATAAACCACCAACTTATTCAGCATATGTTTTTTACGCAGTGGATGCCCTTCCAGCTGCAACCCAACACTGGGAAACACCCATACACTCTTGCATTCACACTCATACACTACGGCCAATTTAGTTTATTAAATTCACCTAAAGCACATGTCTTTGGACTGTGGGGGAAACCGGAGAACCCAGAGGAAGCCCACACGAACACAGGGAGAACATGCAAACTCTACACAGAAATGCCAACTGGCCCAGCCAGGATTCGAATCAGCGACCTTCTTGCTGTGAGGCGACATTGCTAACCAATAAAAATATGTACTGTTATATATATATATATATATTAACAGTACATGTTTTTATTACAGCATTTTTACAATTTTGTTTCACCATAAAAATTTAATCAGTAAATGAAATCCCATTTCCTACAGAAAGTAAAAAACATTCTGTAGTTTCTAAAGAACCAGTCTGTAGATGTGGTGAATGCTATGTTCAGACTTGCTCTCTGACTTCCGAGATGAAATACGGAAACTTCACAAAAACCTGTCAAGCTTTATGCACCTTTATGGCATAATAAAAATGAACGTCCCCATAGCAACTGAGAAGAAACTAGTATATACGCTGGGAAATATGGCAATGATGACACAAATGTTATTCCTCCATGTTCTACACAAAGCCAAAAATACATTCTAGATGTTTTCCTACAGGACTCACAGATGCACGTCAGCCAGCTCTACACCCCTTAATCTTTTCTCTTGTTCATTATTCAGAGCATATCTTTGGCTGCATGTGAAAATCAGCACAACTGTGAAGAAGCTTAGGTTTTCTTTGGTTTTTTTGCTTTTTTCTAATTGAGCTTAGATTTTCATCAGGATCATCTGTGAGCATTCAGAGCCTGTGAGCATCCCGTTACACGATTACCATCACAAATGTAGGACACAGAAATCCTCTAGGTGTAGAAATGAAGTGGAAGAGAATCTGAGCTTTGTGTACAGTTCTACACCTGCACAATTTGATAACATCACTGTAGTTTTTAGCCTCAATTATTTAAAAAAACTCAATTATAAGACTTTTGACGCATACTGCTAACTGGCAACCAACATAATTTAACTCATGTCGTGGTTTCCGGCTGTTCCATTAATTAATCAAACTTACTCTGGAGGTTATGAATATAGGAAGAATAGACTTGGAACATTTTTGTGTTTTCACATCTCGTTTTTAACTTTGACCATCTTTGGGTGTTTTCGTTGACTGAGAGGTTCAGTATATCTTTAGGTGCTCATGTTATTCTGGGCCCTGTCCCCTGCAATGTAAGAAACAGTGTTACATTGCCATGATGGTACACTAATTTGATAATATGTCACTTACTCTCCTGAACACCTCTCACAGATATAACTTTATTTGTGTGTTTTACATATACAATCAATGTTTTACATATGAACTCATTCTCCAGCATCTCCTCACATTCCTCAGCAGGACACCCATTCTACACACACAACAGAAGTCACCTTTCTTCTCAAAATACACCACCAGTTGTCGCCCTTTTTCCTCAAAATACAAGTCTATACATCTCTATGTGGTTACTCAGGTTGACATGTTCACCGCACACTTTTAGAGAATACAAAATCTTCTTCACTCACAACTGGAGGCAGATTGGTGATGCACTGTAAAAAAAAATGCTGGGTTCCACACAATTCCTTCATGTTGTCCCAACACAGATTGATTAAGTGAACTTAAATCATTTTTACAAATTCAAGTTGATTGAACATAAAACAATTAAGTTGTCCCCCAAAAAAACTTAAGAATTGTGTAGTTTAAACTCATTTTAAATCAGTAGCTTAAACAAGCAGCAAAAGTCATTTTTTGAGTGAGATAGCTAAAAAAACAAGCATTTGTTTGGTTATCAAGATTATAGAAATAGGTTTCGCAAGAAAGTTGCATTAATTCAGTTTGTCACTTACTGTGTCTTTGTCATTATCTAGAAAATTTACTAGCAATTGAACTTTCTTAAAGGGATAGTTCTCCTACAAAAAATGTACTCACTATTTAATCACTCTCAAGTGATTGCAAACACAGCTTTCTAACACAGTTTTGGGTTACAGTTTTCTAACATTCTTCAAAATATCTTCATTTCTGTTGAACACAAAAGAAGACATTTTGAAGAATGTTACAAACCTGTAACCATTGACTTTCATAGTAGGAATAACAAATACGTAAGTCAATGGTTTCCTTTTTCTGCAACATTTTTCAAAGTATCTTCTTTTATGTTCAACAGAAGAAAGAAATGCAAACAGGTTTGTAACAAGTGGAGGATGAGTAAATGATGACCGATTTGTTCATTTTTGGGTAAACTATCCCTTTAAACCAGCCCGAAAACTTTGTGTGAAAGGTTGGTGTGAATGAATCTTCCATTTCATGAGGTTGCGCAGGAATTAATTTCCTAAAACGTGGATGCTAATGTCCCGTGCATGTGATTCGGTATAAATGTTTAATAAACGATTCAGTTTCAATTACGTACCCCTGACTTAATGAACCATACAATTCAAGTCTTATTGGTTTACAGAGAATTGAGGACAGGAAAAACAAAACATTCAAAGAAGAAGAAGCCCCTTTGTTCCAAGACCCTTTTTTCAGTATTTTTGTCTTGTTTTGCAGTACATATATCATAACATTCTTAAC
This sequence comes from Danio jaintianensis, assembly GCA_903798115.1. Taxonomy (NCBI): domain Eukaryota; kingdom Metazoa; phylum Chordata; class Actinopteri; order Cypriniformes; family Danionidae; genus Danio; species Danio jaintianensis. The sequence continues at coordinate 6,966,151 of CAIGQV010003909.1, read as the reverse complement.
TAAGTGAAATGAGAAAATTATTTGCATAAAAAAAAAATGATGTGTTGATTTCATGTTTGTGTCTCTCTAAGTGACCTAATAAACACTAAGGGTTATTGAAGGTAGATGTCGTGGCTCTATATAGGACCGGTGCCAAATGGAATTTTAAAAATGCATCGAGGTAAAACAGCACAATTAAATATGCATCATGAAATTTTCCATGCCTGCTCGACCCTGATAGAAGTTTGCACGCACGCTCACTGTAGGGCACATATAAACTCATTCAGTCATGTCACTTTTCTGCGCATTTTCTGAAAGGGTCTCATTTAAGCCGAAGGTCGCAGATGCAGGTGAGTTTTACATCAACTGCTGTCAGTCAGACTGGGATATTTCAAACCGAGTTCTTAAAGGGACAACCGTTTACGTGTTTCAAAGCTTTGAGTTTCTTTCTTGTGTTGAACACAGGAGTTATTCTGAAGAAAGCTGAAAACCTGAAACCACCGACTTCCATTGTAGAAAAAACAAATACTATGGAAGTCAATGGTTGCAGGTTTCCAGCTTTCTTCAAAATACTTTCCTTTGTGTTTAACATAAGAAAGAAACTCATAAAGGTTTGAAACAAGTCAAGGGTGAGTAAATATGACCAAATTTTAATTTTGGGGTGAACTATCGCTTTAAAAAATCAGCTACTGAACTGCACACGCAAAACAACACTGCATTTCACTGGCACTTTTTCATGCATTTTTACTGAAGATTCACAGTTAAACCATACAGTACTTTGAAGCACACAAGAATTATTATATGCACTTTTGGGGTTATTATAAAAAGTCCATTTGGAAATGCAGAAGTTGCACTTACTTTTCCTTCAACCTCTTCATGCTGTGACATTCTCATTTTAAAATATTCATGGTTTATTTTCTGACATTTCAGGGACTTACATCAAAATAGTATTTTGTTCACTAAACGGTTGTTACTTCATTATATTTATGCTTACAGAAACCTTGTAGGCTCAATGTCTTAACTCTGTTAAGACAAAAGCAGTATTTTTTTTTTTTATTAAAAATGCAGACCTTTATGCAAACCATAAGAGTGGTTTATTAATGTTGTGCAACGATTTTAGCCAGTCTTTGGCAGGTTTTTTACAATGTGATTATTTCTGCAAGTTAAGCCAGCTCTGAAAATTGTGTTAGACACCAGACCACTTCAAATGCACTGATTATTGTGTGCCTTTTGAGTAAAAAGTTCTTTGGGTTTTATTTTATAAACTAGCCCACAATAAATGTGTCTTTAACAATTCAAATGAGCATTATTGTATAGAGCATTTATATACAGAAATTTACAATGGGTCAATATAATATAGGCCTAATATCATTATATTTCCCAAGTGATGTTTAAAAGAGCAAGTACATTTTCACAGTATTTCCTATTATATTTTTTCTTCTCTGAAAAGTCTTATTTCTTTTAGTTTGGCTGGGAGGGAAGCAGTTTTTCACTTTTAAAAATCATTTAAAGGTCAGAATTATTAGCCTATTATTATATTATTAGCAATATTATTGTTCCTTTCTTCCTTCGGTTTAGTTTCTAATTTATCAGGGGTCACCACGGCGGAATGAACCGCCAACTATTCCAGCATATGTTTTACACAGCGGATGCACTTCCAGTCGCAGACTAGTACTGGGAAACACCCATACACTTTCACACACACACTCATACACTACGGCCAATTTTGTTTACCCAATTCACCTATACCGCATGTCTTTGGACTGTGGGGGAAACTGGAGCACCCGGAGGAAACACACACCAACACGGGGAGAACATGCAAACTGGCCAGGACTTGAACCAGCGACCTTCTTGCTGTGAGGCAACAGTGCTAACCACTGAGCCACCGTGCCGCCTTAATATTATCATTATTATTAGTTTTTTATGAATACATTGCTTTTCACAGTTAAACCATTCTTTAAAGCACACATGCACATGCTTTTGCGGTTATTATAAAAAGTCTTATTTAATTTGTAAATGCAGAAGATGCACTTACTTTTCCTTCAACCTCTTTGATGATATGATATGAATAAGTCATTGAATCATTTCCTCAGCTAACAATAGGTCAAAAACAAGAATTCCTTCAGGAATCAATTGTGAGTTATTGAATCATTCACTGCACATTTGCTGCTCAATATTAATACTTATGGCTTCTGAAGATGCATTGAGGGCTAATGAAATGAAGCGACCAGTTTCACACTTTTTTATTTACTTTCAAAGTGTATTTTATGTATCCAAAAAGAGAAATTTGAAACAAAAAAAGTGCATTGAAAAACAGAAATATCATCGAACAGCTTATACAGAACAACCCTTTCTTCATCATCACAGAAACAGTACACCTTGTATCTATGAAAACAAACAATCATCTACCAGACCGAAAATATCTTTTCCCCTCAGAGGGAACACAGCAATCAAATGTCAGTCATGTTTATTTCACTCCAGATTGGGCTGTGTCTGTAAATATCACATTTCCTCCTGCTACATGCAGAATTCTGCTGCAGATGTAAACAAGGATCTTTCTGATCCCAGTGCAAACACTCCTTGTTTGACATGCATGCGACATTTAAACAAGGACTTTTTTTTTGTTGCTATTTGCAGTATTTGAGATAAACAGCATTCGGACAGGCAGGTGATCACCCTTTAATCCCATGTATCCAAATAACTTTAAGTAAGCCCAGCATCTGTCACTGTCTATCTCATCTGTTTTTTTTCTCTCATCTGACCCTGTTCTGAGATTTCTCTGTCTTTGTGTTGTTTAATGGCAGGAGTGCTTACAGCAGATTGCACAAAAAGAAACAAAACCAGATTTTTCGCCTAGGGGCCGACAACCTTTTTGGTGCCGTTTTAATTATTTTTGTTTTAAAGGGCACCTATGATGAAAATCATCTTTTGAAAGCTGTTTGGACAGAACTGTGTGTAGGTATAGTGTGTCCACAGTCCTATTGGGGTGATATAAAGACAATAAGTCTCTTTTTTTAATTTCCTGACGTTAAAATAGCATCCAAATCCCTCCCATTTTGAGGCCGACCGCAACTTGACATAGGAGTGCGGTTTCCCTGCCCACCGAATTGATTGACAGCTGCGATTAACATGTCTCCGTAGTAACGCGTATAATCATATCAACAAGACAGGATGTGCGCAAAGCAACCGGGAATAAAAGATCTGTTCAGTTCGCTAGGATCATCAATCATCATTAAATGTGAGCAAGAAGGAGTTTTACAAGTTTAACACGTTTTTAAAACAGTGCATGTTTGTAATTAATTACAGCAATTTACTTCAGCTTTACTTTATCACCACAGCCGCGTGTCAGTACAATTATAAAAGAAGACGCTTCAGTCCCGGGTTTTGGATGTTAAATCAGGTTTATTTTGTACATTAACATAACGGATTTCCATACAGCATGGGATATTAATGTGTATCCTGTAACATTTGCCGTGCAAAAAACAGTGCAAAGCTAAACGCGTGCGCTGTCTGTGTGTGTGTGTGTGTCCGCTGTGTGTGTGTGTGTGTGTCCGCTGTGTGTGCGTGCGTGCGTGCGTGCGTGCGTGCGTGTGTGTGTGTGTGTGTGTGTGTGTGTGTGAACTTTGTAACGACATTGTGTGTGACTCATGGTTGCAACTCCACAACAAATACATCAAATAATCATTGGGAAAGTTCTTACTGTGATATTTCTCACAAACGTTACGTGAGATCTGTTTCCTTCTTGTCTGTCTGTTATCTGAGGCAGCCGAGGGCAGAGATTGAGGCACACTGACAGGCACGTGGGAACGGTGGGTGGGGAGGACTAGCATTAAAGGCACAGTCCACAAAAACAGCTACAAGATGCTCAGAGCTAAAACTTACAAACTTCTGAAAGGTATAATAAATAATCTGATGGGTGTTTTGAGCTGAAACTTTTCAGACACTTTCTGGAGACACAAAAGACTTATATTAAATCTGGAAAAAGGGGTAAACTAGGTGCCCTTTAAATAACAATCTGAAGCAAACAGAGAAATGATCAAAGACTGAAGCTAATGAACATCCAACACAGGTTCATTTAACCACAAAAACATACTTAAACATATGTTTGACTGCAGGGTAAAATGAATGCTACGTGGTAGTTCGACTCTAACAACTTCTGTTTCTTTTCACACAAATAATATTTACAGAACATATTATTGACGATTAAAGGATTATTTCTGTGCAGTTCTTTGCACAACCAAGACCGAATAGAGGGCTGAGGAACCAATAAGCCTGGGTTGGAACATGAAATGCTTTATTTTATTATTTTGTTTTATTTTATTTTATCAATAATCTAATAGGTCAGTGGTTCAACAATGTAACAGTTGTATGTTAAAAAACATCAGTAACTCTTTCTGCAGGTTATCATTATAAAAACGTTTTTAGCTCACTCCATCAACCGATTCTTTTAAAGATGATAATTATTTCAAGAATGATTCAAATGAATCACTGAATCAATCCCACAGCTCGATAGCAAAAACCTTAGCTCCGTATCAACTTTATTCTGCACTATATTGAGTAGTATCTGTTTTCTGACTGACTTCATTCATAAAATTCATACATTCATTCACTTTATAGCCACAATCCACAAACTTTGATAATTTATTTTAACGAATCAATAATTAAAATGAATTACTTAAATATATTATCAAAATCTGTGGATATTTTAATTAATTTTTTTAACTCTGCTGTCTGACCTTTGCTTGTTCATAAAAAGAAAATATATACTGTATACACAAATAGTACACATAATGAATTTATATATATTTAAATTCATTATGTGTGTAATGTATGTATATATATATATATATATATATATATATATATATATATATATATGAAGAGTGCCGTCGAAAATTTCCATTGAAAATGAACACTTCTCTCAGCCTCCTTTGTTATTTCACTTTAAAGACCATGCAAATGACTTAAAAGTTATATTACTGAACCTACACACAGGAGCCTGATAAAAAAATGCTCATTTTGGAAAAAAATTTCAGACGGCATTTAGAGGTTTTTGCAACTGAACTCTTCGTGTGTGTGTGTGTGTGTGTGTGTGTGTGTGTGTGTGTGTGTGTGCGCGCGTGTGGGTGTGTGTGTGTGTACGTGTTTTTGTGACATGTCAGGACACAAATCAGTATAATGACATAGGTATGACACAGGTATTACAAAAAGGAGGTGAAATATGAGGACACAGCTGATGTCCTCATTTCTCAAAAAGCTTATTATTAACACAGAATGAGTTTATTTCAGAGAGTAAAGCTGTCACTGTTTCCTGTGATGGTTGGGTTTAGGGGTAGGGTGGGGTTAGGGCAATACAAAATACGGTTTGTACAGTATAAAATCAATGGAAAGCTATGTAATGTACCCACTTTTCACAAAAACAAACATGTGTGTGTGTGTGTGTGTGTGTGTGTGTGTGTGTGTGTGTGTGTGTGCGTGTGTGTGTGTTTTATGAACAACTAAATGTCAGACAGGTTTTGTTCTCTTTGTGATCAAGTAATACAGTAAACATGACAAATGAAAAATGTCATGCGATTCAAAAAGACAAACATGGCATGAAAATGTCTGCAATATAATTAGTTCACAATTTAAACTCACATAAATGAGTGTAAAGTTTAATGTTTGGGAAAATGAAAAAACAAACAAAAACAAAGCAACCAGAAAGAGACAGCGCCACATTGCAAAAAACAACATAATTACCTTCAATTTTTAAGTTACCCTGGGAATCAAATGAACCTTATGTGTGAACCAAATGAACCTTAAAAATTAAGTTGAAACATGATTAGTTAAAAATTTTATGATTGTCATGGGGGTGACACGATGGCTCAGTGGTTAGCACTGTCACCTCACAGCAAGAAGGTCGCTGGTTCGAGTCCCGGCAGGGCCAGTTGGCATTTCTGTGTGGAGTTTGCATGTTCTCCCCGTGTTGGCGTGGGTTTCCTCCGGGTGTTCCAGTTTCCCCCACACTCCAAAGACATGCGCTATAGGTGAATTGAATAAACTAAATTGGCCATAGTGTATGTGTGTGAATGAGTGTGTATGGATGTTTCCCAGTACTGGAAGGTCATCCACTGTGTAAAACATATGCTGGATAAGTTGGCGGTTCATTTCGCTGTGGCGACCCCTGATGAATAAAGGGACTAAGCCGAAGGAAAATGAATGAATGAATGATTGTCATGGATCATATCATATTTTACAGTTCCTCAATAATACTATACAAAAGCACATAAACCTCACTGAAGACACAGAAAGACAACTGTTTTGCTAAGCCAAAGGAAAATTATATTATACTTTAACACTGCTTTGTAACAAATACAATGTAATTCAATAGAAGAAATACATTGTTGGTAGCTCAGAAAGCAATGTGTTTACAATGTAAAGACACAACTTTCCTAACATTGTACTGTGACCCTCTTAAAAGTGAATAAAAGCTGACAGAATGTTCATTTTGGAGTGAACTGTTCCTTTAAGCGTTTGTCCTTGTGAAAATCCTCCTCGTGCTGAGTCACCACTTTCTCTCCATTACGGCGAGTAGGATTTTATTGCTTAAAGGTTGCTTTTTCGTAGCTCAGGAGACTTAATGAAGTTTTGGTTTATGTTTTATTCATGATCCAACTCAGTTTTGAATCTCTTTCCTTAAGCACATACAAAGCGACAGTTGACATAAGAGCAAAGGTTGTGGAAGAAGGTGATGGGAAATGTTAAAAGTTCAGCGAGTTCATACAGAAACCTTGGACTTTTAAATGCAGATTTGGGGATCTTTGCTAATCTAGGCATGGATTAAGATATTGAACTCTTATAAAACTACAGAGGAGAAACTTCTAAGGAAGCTTTTGCTTAGAAGAAAAGCTGGAGAGTTAAGTTATGATCTCAATCGACTGAACCTATTCTCATTGCCTTCTAGGAGAAACACTTGAGAGATTAAGATTTCATGCTTTTATACAGAAATTATTAGCCCTCCTGTGAATTTTTTTTTACAAAATATTTCACACATGATGTTTAACAGAGCAAGGAAATTTTCACAGTATGTCCTATAATATTTTTTCTTCTAGAGAAAGTCTGATTTGTTTTCTTTCGGCTAGAATAAAAGTAGTTTTTAATTTTTTTAAACCATTTTTAGGGTCAATATTATTAGCCCCGTAAGCAATGTTTTTTTCGATTGTCTACAAAACAAACCATCATTATACAATAACTTGCCTAATTACCCTAATTAACCTAGTTAAGACTTGTATTGTGCTTTAAGCTGAACACTAGCATCTTGAAAATATCTAGTAGAATATTATGCACTGTCATCATGGAAAAGAGAAAAGAAATCCAACACAGGTTCATTCTGAAAACGTAGCCCTATATACATTTCTGGAGATCGCGAATTATGCAGCCATTAGTACGTATGGCCGCATTTCGTCTTTAAAACGAACGCTAGGGGGCGGTATGACACCATTCCTTTTTAAGCTTACCAGCTGACCGCTTAACTCTGTATGGACGGCTAGCTAGTTAGCTCGCCATGTACGTCGCGGACTTGAGATGAGTAGTTGACCACGACGATGGGGTTCAAGCCCGGTGAACAACAGTTCCAGAATGCAGGTAAGACAAAAAATAAAACAAACAAGTAAATAACAGGGTGAGAAACCGGTAATATCTGAAAATGTGGTAAAAATCTGGCTGCTGCGAGGGATTTTCTTTTTCTGGATTGCTTTTTAAAACTGTCGGTTGGGTTTAGGGAAGTGGATGGGAGGAGGAGGGTGGGTCAGTCTATAGGTCAGTCAGTGAGTCGACAGCGGCCCCTGGTGGATTTACGGGAGAAGAGCAGACGCGAATGGCACTCGTGAGAGAAATTTGAAATCTCAAAAAGCATACACAGCGGCCTCTGGTGGATTCGCGAATACAAAAACTGCTAAAAAATGTACCTCCTGGGACATATTTGGCGCTCTCCAGAAATGTATATAGCGGTATGTTTTCAGAATGAGCCTGGGTTGCAGAAATCAATTATTGGAAATTAGTTATTAAAACTATTATGTTTAGAAATGTCGTGAAAAAATCTTCTTTACTTTAAACAGAAATTGGAAAACAACTATATATGTTTTATATAAGATGTCTAAATGAATATCAAATGTAAACTTAAATACTTTTCAGAAGAGCTATAGATATTTCCAGCTCATAGAAAATGGAAGTAAGATCTTCCTGAAAGACTTCACATGGAGAGAAAAAAACAAAAGGAGTCTTGGCGCAAATCTGCTTAGCAGTTTTAGCGCTTTTTCAGAAATCTGTCTTTAATTCCTGTAAGTGCTAAATCCTCCGCTGGGCTGCTGTCTTGAGAGTAAACTGTCTTTAAGAACTTAATGTTTCTGCATGACAAAACAGATGTTTCTCCCAAATGCTCAGTTTGTTTATCAACGACTTGTGCTTCACTATACAGTAAATCTGTGTTCAGTATTCTGCCTGCCATCCTCCACATTATCAGTATGTACATTAGCTTCTGTTTACTAGCGGTCGGTTTAAGCCGTACCTGTAAACTCCACAGGCATGTTTGTATCCAGTGAATGCTGAATTGTTACACACTTTAATTTCATCTGAAGAAAAACACACATCTTTGAAATTAACAAGGTGCGACGTTATTATGCTGTTCATGCACCCTGCTGGCAAACCGTGAGGAATTGAAGCATCCAAAGAGCATTAAAAGCAATACTTTTTTTATTCAGTGGCATGTCATGAAGTGGATTCTCTGACCTGAACCGCAAATCTTTGTCACACATTTGGGAGCCATGCATAAATCGTGGAAGCATATAAGACAGCTAGTTGGAATGGGTCAAAGGTTTTATTTAAATATGATTATAAAAGTGTGTTCAGACATACTGAATGGTTATTCAAACACACATGCGCAGTCATGCAGCAAAAAATTACTATTTTTTTATGTACTTGTATGTACTAAAATAGTTTTGAGTTGCATTATCTTTGAAGTGTTTGTGTGCGCACAAATGACAATGTAAACTATCACATTCACACACATAGGCAAAACACTTCATAACACTCTATTATGAGCTTACAGGTGGAGTTGGATATAAGTGTACACTTAAACAAAATGCAATACTATTGATATTTACTGTTGAAATTCACTGCCTTACCAAATAAATAAAATGCCATGCCACAATACATTACTCAGTGTACATTTTAGTGGTCTATATATATATATGCTGAATTGCTTAAACTATTGAAAAATTGCAAAATTTTATGCAGATTTCAAGGGGCATTGATGGGTGTTTACTAGACAGACAAATGAAATTCATGGGATCTGGTGAATTTGGCTGTATCTCAGAAGCTCTAAGAATATTATTAATGTGCTCTCAATCTCAATATTACAAGCATAATATAGTACATTCATTCATTCATTTTCCTTTGGCTTAGTCCCTTTATTTATCAGGGGTCGCCACAGCGGAATGAACCGCCAACTTATCCAGCATATGTTTTACACAGCGGATGCCCTTCCAGCTGCAACCTAGTACTGGGAAACACCCATACACACACACACTCACACACACCCTCTGCTAACCATTGAGCCACCGTGTTGCCCCGCATAATATAGTAATTGAAGGCAATTATAATATATATATATGAGCAATATCACAAGAGTAGCAGTGTGATGTGGCTGTATATCAGCACTGGTGGGAGGCGTGCGTTGGCACGAGGCCGCAGGCCAAGTGCCTTAGTGTCCCACCAGTGAAGATATACAGCCACATCGCACTGCTATGAGTGTGATATTGCGTTTATACAACAGTTCGACGGCATAATTGTGTGTATAAAAAAGAAAATCAAACACGGAGAGTCTCAAAACCCTTTTGTAAGAGGAACTACTTTCTTCCGCCATTTCATTCATATCTGCAGCTGACGTCAAAACAGCAGAAACCGTTGCTCAATCACGAACGTCATTTTAGAGCTAGTATTTGAATGATTCTCTAGTGTAATGTCTAAAGTGATGACAAAACAGGTGATTTTGCTGACATTTTAAGATTATAAGGCTGAATGGCAGTATTTCTCTGTTGCAATCGGGAGATCACAATATTACTATGGTATAAATACAGCACTACAACATACAAAAGAGAGAGATCGACTTAGAAAGTCATTTACCTGTTTAATAATGATTTGATCAGCTGTAGTTAGAAATTACGCTGTTTTTCTCTTAGTGCTTATTATGCAGTCTCTGTCGTCATCTTGTGGATGAACATCGTCAACCGTCTTTGCTCAAACACAGGCTAATGGCCACCGACGCGCTGTCTCTCAGAAATTATAAAGATTTTAAAATAATCACTATCCTTATAAATAAACTACATAGTTGCAATCTAAACAACTACATTGTCGATTCAAAAGTACATTATGTTGTCCAACAGCAGCAATATTTGTCAAACTGTAGAGTGTCCTCTGCTTGTCCCTGTATGTGAGCGGAGTAATGCACTAGGGTGAAGGGTTAAGAGGCTGGATGAGTGCTGTTATTTGCAGAATAACTCACGGCTATCAGCCAATCAGATTAAAGAACCAGACAGAACTGTTGTATATATATATATTCGCAAACCAACATAATAACACCATACAAGCAGGAGCTATTTTATTTCAGTATTGCAATACAGAACACAAGATTGCATTGATAGTTTTATTAGGGCACATATCAGTGTTTCACAAGAACTCACATATTGCGTTCCCGTCCTCAGCTTGAGCATTTGAATTTAATCATTTGCCTCAGTACACACTCAGAAAACAAATGTGAAAAATCTGTACCTTTAGGGGGACAACAGATTTTGTTTATGCTGAAGCACTTTAGCTGGGGTGAAAATTAAATCAAGCCTGCAGGAGAATGCAGTCTCAGAGAAAAAAATAGTAGCATTTTAGCTTAAACTTCAGTTCTGCATGCACTTACTATTAATTACAATAACAAGGTAATGACTATAGTTACTGACATTGGCCTGTGCTTAAACCTTACCTTAACCCATATAATTATTTTACTTTGCATATTACTTTCTTCTATAAGAGTGCATATAACTCTATGGTACTAATATGCATATTTTAATGGTAGAAAGTTAGAAAGCTGTCCTGGTAAAGACACTAAACAAGCTGTTTTAAGCCTTAAAGGTGCAAAAAAAATGCACATTTCTCTGACAATGAAGTATCCTATTGATAAAGATGCTTATTACTATTACTATTGTCTTCCGACATGAAATAAAAAATGTGATGGCAACTTTTATGTCATAATTCAGACTTTTCTTTCTCACAATTTTGAGTTTACATCAAATTTCAGAAGTTGATTCTCCAAACCGATATGACTTCATTCAAAACACGAATGAAGATATTTTTTATCAAATCTGAGAAACGTACTGTATCTCTCTTTAAAATCACTTTAATCAAGTGGTTTAATCCAAGACTCTTCATAAGATCACTTTGATGAAATTTAAATTTGAGTTTTTTCACATATAAACACTGATCAGCAAACCTAAACTGATGCTCAATCACACCTGCTTGGCACACAAGATCAATCCTGATTGGTTCTTGTGGAAACCCAAATATGCCATGTGACATGCAAAAATATAAATCTCATTAGTTCTCAACCATCAAGCAAGCATGAATTTGTTAATTTTATAATGCAACTGTATCTGTCCAGAAACATTTAGTTTATTTGTTTTTATCTCTTTGCAAACAGTTTGAAGCATCAGACTTTTGGATTAACACTTTCAATGAAGAACAAAATTCACAGTTAATTTTTTCACTGTAAAAAGTAAAAGTAAAAAGTTTGTTTTTAATTAAAATCTAATAATTTTCTTATGATCTGTAATGGCAGTCCTTCGCTAATAATGTCAGTGTGATGGATTGGGCGAAATATGCTTAGCCACGCCCCTCAAATCATTCGTTTGCTGAGAGTAAAAGATGAGAGGCGGAGCTCAAAATATTCCTTTTCAGTTTGAAATACATCATACTTCAACAAAAGTCTGCAGCAACTTGCGATTCACACTGACTTTAAATATATCTTCATCCATTCTTAAAATTAAAGAATTTCTCATGGATTTGGAACAACGAGAGAATGACAAAATTTTTATTTTGGGATTAATTATTCCTGCGAGTTTAAACTGCAGGAGAAAAGCCAGAAAAGACAGAAGAAGGTCGCTGGTTCGAGTCCCGGCTGGGCCAATTGGCATTTCTGTGTGGAGTTTGCATGTTCTCCCCGTGTTCGCGTGGGTTTCCTCCGGGTGCGCTGGTTTCCCCCACAGTCCAAAGACATGCGCTATAGGTGAATTGAATAAACTAAATTGGCTGTAGTGTATGTGTGTGAATAAGCATGTATGGATGTTTCCCAGTACTGGGTTGCAGCTGGAAGGGCATCCGCTGCGTAAAACATATGCTGGAATAGTTGGCGGTTCATTCCGCTGTGGTGACCCCTGATAAATAAGGGACTAAGTCGAATAATGAATGAATGAAGTCACAATTGTATTTTTTGATTCTGTGTATCAAAAATCCAGCAGACATTATTTAATCAGCAATCCCAGTCAAAGTTCTTCAGGAAAACTGCATAAACAAGGCATTATGCAGTGAGTGTGTATATAAAATTCTGACAGTCTGATAGTCATTGTGCTGAAGCCCCAAACGCACTAATTTCAAAGCGGCGATGCATATTTGATGAGTGCTGTTTTCCTGCCTGTTTTTGATTAGTTTTTCTTATAAGCCCTTGTTTCAACTTTGTGACACTCTTTGAAGCTTTACTGCATCTCTCTTCTCCTCAGTTTGCCCGCCGATCGCTGATCTGTGAAATTGTGTTTGGAGCTGATTAAACTCTCACAGTAATTATTTTGGACCTCCTATTAAAACAGCCATCTGCACTGCGGTTGATATTTGTTTTGGTGCACATGAAAAGATTGAATATGCAAAACAAGATGCAAGGAAATGTCCAACAGAGCAACTGTGGTTATAGGAGGAGGGGGAAAGTCATGCTATTTTAATTCATTTAATGAAGTAATTATTAAAAGTATAAGTATTAATACAGGTTTAAGTTTGCTAATAAAGACATTTAATAAAATGTATTTGTGCATCTGTTATCTGAAAGTAAAACTGCGCTGTAAAAAATTAACAGTGTTAATTAACAGTTTCCGTATTTTGTGTTTTCCGTTCATTTACGGTTGTGAATTGAACTACGGGATGTTGATCTCTGCTCTATCGACTTTTGATGTTGAAAATTCAACTCTACAGTTTAACAAAATGACTTTAATTGACATTTTAGCAGTTTGAAATAATATAATGTATAAGAGATAATATATAAAGTAAATAAATCTAAATAACAGAAAATGCACTGGCTGTTTATTACCAGGTTTTTGTAGGGTAATATACAACACCAACCCAGACAATATATCACTTTAAACTATTAAAAATGTTAAAAAAGGTAACTTTTCTGAACTTTTCAAGGTTAAAAGTGGTTGGAAGAAAGATCAAGGTTCCATAATGCGATTCAAAAGCATAAATAAATGGGGAGAAATAAAAAATAAAAACATGAATCACAAAATAAATAACACTGTTTCACCTCAATCACCACAATTTCATTGTCTTTGGGAATGTCCTTTGATTGCTGATTTTTAGAATGATGTTTGTGACAAACAGAAGGTTACAGCCTCCCCATTAATGTGCTTACTAGGTGTGCCCCCCCTTTTCCAGATGTCTTTAAACCTCTATTGATGCTGGGGAGGAAATTAATTATGAATAAATGGGTCGGGACAGAACCCCCTCTTGTCAAGGACTTGATAATCCTGATTAAAGAAACCATAATTATGGACAAGATTGGACATATATTAAAAGGAAAATCCAAGTCATTTCAGAAGCTGTGAAATTCAGAAGCAAATTCCTTTGACCTGTCATGGCATTGATTATAAGTCTACTATTTATCCTTAACTGTAAAAAAACATGAATCACAAAATATGGAAAAAGGCAAATTTAGGGATATTTTTTACAGTGGGTTATCCAGCAAAGATGCACATGATTGAGCAAAAGTGATGGCAAAGACTTTTATAAAAACATTTTTTTTTTACTGAATTTAAACGATATTTTGAACTTTCTATTCCTCAAAGAATCCTGAAAAGAAATGATCACATTTTCCACAAACATAGCACTATTTTTAACACTGATAATAACAACAATGAAATGTTTGTGAGCACCAAAAATTATATTGCAATCATTTCTGAAGTGGCTCAGTGGTTAGCACTGTCGCCTCACAGCAAGAAGGTCGCTGGTTGGGCCAGTTGGCATTTCCTCCGGGTGCTCTAGTTTCCCCCACAGTCAAAAGACATGCGCTATAGGTGAACTGAATTAACTAAATTGGCCATAGTGTATGTGTGTGAATGAGTGTGTATGGATGTTTCCCAGTGCTGGGTTGCAGCTGGAAGGGCATCCGCTGCGTAAAACATATGCTGGATAAGTTGGCGGTTCATTCCGCTGTGGCGACCCCTGATGAATAAAGGGACTAAGCCGAAGGAAAAGGAATGAATGAATAAACGATTTCTGAAGGATCATGGTGACCCTGGATGGCAATTTCTGCTTTGCCATCACAGGAATAAATTACATTTTGAAATATATTAAAATAGAAGATTTTAAACTGTGATAGCAGTTCACAATAACAGCTTTTCTCTATATTTTTAATTAAATAAATGCAGCCTCTGAGAAAAAAAAGAGACTTCTTAGTTCAGATTAAGAGTCAGAAGTTAAGATTTATGATTTTCGGTCAATACTGTTTTAAAAATTCAGTTACAACACAGGAACAGTTTCTTCCCTCAGGCAATCCATCTAATCAACACTTGAAAATAATTGTGAACAACACTATTTATAGAAATATATACACTTATTTATTTAACAACATACTTCGTTTACATTTCAATTTGCTCATAATATAGCTATACATACAATAATGTATATAGTAATATACCTGTACATACACTGTAAAATTATTTGTAAATTAGCAGTTTTCCATATTTTGTTATTCATGTTTTTATTTTTCCCAGTGTATTTATGCTTTTGAATTGCATTATGGAACCTTGATCTTTGTTCCAACAACTTTGAACCTTAAAAAGTTGGAAAAAGTGACTTTTATTAACATTTGTAATAGGTTAAAGTGATATATTATCTGGGTTGTTGTTATATACTACGGTACAAAAACCTTGTAACAAAACTGCCAGTTTTTTACAGACTTATTTCTCTATATATTATTTCTTATACATTATATTATTTCAAACTACTAAAATGTCAATAAAAGTCACTTTGTTAAACTGTAGAGTTGAATTTTCAACATCAAAAGCGACAGAGCAGAGATCAACATCCCATAATGCAATTCACAACTGTAAATAAATAGAAAACACTTGTGAATCACAAAACACGGAAACTGTTTAACGGATATTTTTTACAGTGTACATTTGTTAATTTGTATATTTTGTATTCTCTACTCACTTATTAATTACCTTTTTAATTATCTGTGTTTTTTTCCTGTCACTGTCATTTTGTTACACTGGATACTTCTGTCATGAAAACAAAATCCTCATTTGTGTAAGCATACCTGGCAATAAAACTCTTTCTGATTCTGTTTCTAAAAATAATATGCTTTCCATAAATACAGTGCATAAAAAATGTACATGTAAATGGTGCATGATGTTAATATTGCTGATGAAAATATTGATGTTCAGAAGTGTCTTTCCTGATTAAGTAATAGTACAATATTATACATGTGATTTTTCAGCTTTTTTATTTTTAATAAATTTGCAACAATTTTAAAAATTTTCATTATGGGGTATTGTGTGTAGAATTTTGAGGAAATAAATGAATTTAATCCATTTTGGAATAAGGCTGTAACATAAAAAAATGTGGAAAAAGTGAAGCGCTATGAATTCTTTCCGGATGCACTGTATTTATAATGGCTTCATGACAATCATGTTTATGACAGATTTATGACAAGTTTTGTTGTCTTTGTAATGTCAAGTAACCACAAAGACAGGTTGATAGAAAGGTTTCATGACAGTTTATGTCAAGTTGTCATAACAAGCAGTGTCATCTTTGCATTGAAAATGTCATAATCGAGCCAATGACACAGTTGTTATAAGCATGCATAAATCTCATTCACAATCATGACGTGTCGTGTCATGATTATAAAGGTTTAATGACATTAAATGACATGTTTAATGACATGGTTAATGACATGGTCTTATGAACACCCCTTTAAGTAAAGTGATACAAAATACCCAACTAGTGAATAACACAAATGAATTCTATTATGCCATGCACTGCAGCTAAGATGAAAAATATATCAAATTTGCATCAATCATGTTAATAATCACACATGCATCGACAGATTTAACAGAATAAGACTGTGCTCAGAACAACCTTGCAAGGTTTCCTCCTCATCGATGCGAGACTATTGGCATGCAGGAAGGAGAGGTCACCCACCGGGCCTGTGCATGCAAATTCCTCATTACTATGCTCTCCGGCAGACACAACCCAATCCGACAAGCTGAGCGTTCAAATCATTCCCACAATGCCTCCGGTGGGAGCCGAGTCTGACAGAGAAGTGTGCTGTATGGATTATCATCCTAATGTCAAGACGTCCTGTGCATCTCAATGGTGTTGTATGGCAGTTCTGTGTGTAATTATGAGAAGGTGAAATCCATGATGTTGAGACACTGAGGAGTAAGGACACTGGAAAATGAAAACTAAACAGATGGTGTGAATGGGGATATGTGCAAAACTAAAGAGAGAGAGAGAGAGATGAAGTGGTAATAAAACAACAAAACAGGCTCATTGGAAATATGTCTTTCTGCCTACATTTTTGCAGAACGTAAATCACATTTCTCCGGGTACGTTTTGTTGCATGTTTCAGATGACAAATCCACTAGGGGGCGCTGTCTACATTTTTGCATATCTGAAATAAGTTACTTTTGGGTATGTACAGTTCACCTAGTTACTACTGACTTAAACCCAAGGCTTGTATTCTACATGACTGTAAAAAAAAAATACTTAAAAATGTCTCTGTCAACATTTTTTTAAATTATTTGATTTGATTTACCAAAGTCACACAAGTGCCTATTTCACATCTGTCACTTCCGTAACGTTAAGATTTTTCCTCATAAATTAAAAAAAGTCAAATAAAATGAAATATGTTTTTTTTGTTCTATAGAGAACCAACTCTTATCCATTTAATTTGTATTATTTCTTTTGGGTTGTGCAGTTTATTACACAGAATTTCTACAAAACATTTTGTATGTGTATAAATATATATGTGTTTGTGTGTGTGTGTGCATGTGCGTGTGTGTGTGTCACATCAGCAAATGCAAGGAATTGCTCAATAGTGTTTTCCAAACCAGTCGTAAGAAAAAAGTGCACTGCGACCACATAGTTTTACCTTGATTTAACATTGCTTTTACCTCTATAGTGGAACCGTGCTTTAGCCGAGACTCAAACCTGAGTGCTCTGTGTCACAAATACAGCACCATACAAATACAAACTGACTACGCCAGAAAAGTTGGAGATATGTGAGGCAAACATATTCAATTACAAATCATAGACCTTGTTAAGATGTTTTGTGGTATTTATTGGTGTTGTGCAAAATATTGCAGGAAAATAATCCTTAATTCATCAATAAAGGGGCAGTCGTGGCCTGGTGGTTAGAGTGTTGGACTCGTGATCCGAAGGTTGCTGGTTCGATACTCGGTACCAGCGGGAATTGGGGGTGGGGGGAGTGAATGACCAGCACTCTCCACCACCCTCAATACCACGACTGAGGTGAGTCCCTTGAGCAAGGCACCGTTCCCCCCAACTGCTCCCCGGGCGCCGCAGCATGGCTGCCCACTGCTCCGGGTGTGTGTTCACGGTATGTGTGTGTTCACTAACTGTGTGTGTGCACTTGGATGGGTTAAATGCAGAGCACAAATTCCAAGTATGGGACACCATACTTGGCCACACTACACTTCACTTCACTTCACTTCAATATATCCTTGTAAATATCATTACTGTGAAAAGGAACAAAAGTTGTTAGCGTCATACTGAGCCATAGTGTCCATTTTATCTAAAACTGCAGTCAAACGTATGTTTAAGCACGATTTCTGTGGTTTCATTAAAAAATGTAAGCTCAAGCACGTATTTCCAATGAGCTTGTACTGCAAAAAAAAACAGCATTTGTGTTTCAGGATCAATCTTATACGTCTTACCCTGAATGTCTGATGCTCTGTTGGTTCCGCATGAGCTGATAGAGGCTTCATAGAGCAGAGCGAAGTGTGAATGTTGGATGCAAACTAGACAAGACAAAGCACTTTGCTGTTTTCACACTGATATGAAGTTGCTTGGCGTGAGAAGAGAAGAAAACGTCACAGATTTACAACTGTCACAAGGGCTTAGATTTAAAAACCTGTATCTGAGTATATATTTTGTGTTGATTTGTTCATCTGATTTTAGTTTTTGGCTGTTCTGCAATTGCAAATTCTGATTGCTCTTATTTATTTGATTTCTTTAGATGTCAGGGTTCTGTCTTATGTTCATTTAATTCTTAGCTTTGTTACAGAATTCTGACACTCTTGTTTGTTTTGTTTTCTTGAGTGCATTGGCTTGAGTTTGCTTAAACCATGTACTCTTTTCTGTGTTCTTGTGAGTGCCTAGTGTCGAGTTATGTTGAGCTGTGTGCTCATCTCTGTTATTTGTCGTGTGTGGGGCATGGCATTTGGATTCTGGCACTTCGGTCTACTGTGGTTACAGTTTTGTGTCAGGATTCGGATGCTCATGCTCCATGTCTGTTTGTCTGACGTTTATGTCTTTGTATGCGGTTTGTGTTTGCAGCTGCGTGCTTGTTTCAGTTTCTTTCACATGGTTCATTTTTATTGGCTGTGTGCTTTGTTTTGTGTTAGGACATGGCCATGCGCTCACTTGTCTATTAGTCAGTCCCCTCCCATCTTGTTACCTGGTCATTTTGTTAATTTGCCTCACCTGTCCTCCTTGTTTTGGGCTTTGTCTGCTCCTCTATTTATTCTCCCAGTGTGCTTTTGTCTCTTGCTGATTCGTTTCTCATGTTATGTGATGTTTGATTCCTGTCTGTTTTTCTGCCTGGTTTGGTTTGATTTTATTTTACTTAAAATGGCTGATTACCCTACCATGGGTTTTTGTTTATTCCAGCCCTGTAGGCTGTTATGGGCTCTGTGTCCAGTTTTTTTGTTGTATTTTGTTCTTTAATAAAGTTTATTTTTGTATTGCTGATCTGCATCTGGGTTCTCACACCTAACATCAGAGTGTATTATTTTTTCTTTCTATTTTAACCACAAGGAACAGATAGCCCTGTAAAATAGTGACGGGTCGTTTTAAATGTTAGATTATGAGTTCGCTATTTTGCATTTATATTTACATCCATTCATTCAGCAGATGCTTTTAGCCAAAGCAACTCAGGTTTTATTCAAATTGTGGTTAGTTTAAAGCATGATATGATTATAAGCATTGTATGATTTTCTAATGATAATAACAAATGTGTACTAAAGATATTGTCTTAATATAAAAAACTAAATTGTGAGTTATATGCACCACTGCTCTTCTACTTAGACAAATATAATAATTTAAATTATTACTGCAATAATTGCAAAAGTCACAAATACGTAACGTATATGAAGTATTGTTAAAATAATATTTTTAAAATGTATACAATTATAGAAAATAATAAAAAATATTAACATAAAATATATTTTTAAATAGGGCGGCGTGGTGGCGCAGAGGGTAGCGCTGTCACCTCACTGCAAGAACGTCGCTGGTTCGAGCCTCGGCTGGTCAGTTGGCATTTCTGTGTGGAGTTTGCATGTTCTCCTCGTGATCACGTGGGTTTCCTCTGGGTGCTCCGGTTTCCCCCACAGTCCAAAGACATGCGCTATAGGTGAATTGAGTGGGCTAAATTGTCCGTAGTGTGTATGTGTGTGAATGGGAGTGTATGGGTGTTTCCCAACGATGGGTTGTGACAGGAAGGGCATCCGCTGTGTAAAATATATGCTGGATAAGTTGGCGGTTCATTCCGCTGTGGTGACCTCTGATTACTAAAGGGAAGCCGAAAAGAAAATGAATGAATCATTATTTTAAATAATATATATATCTCAATGAAACAAAACATATTAAATGATACATACATTTAAAAAATATGGTTTATCTTTAAATACACATAAAATGTTTATAAAAATAATAAATAAACATCAAATGGGTTGTATAATGGTCATACAATGGACAAAAAAAACGTTCACAAGGTCACTCTCATTCATCCACTTCAGCCTTTCAGCTCAATCTCCCCCCCACACACACACACACACACACACACACACACACGCACACGTGCACGCACACGCATACATCTGCTATAATGAATTCCAGGCTACTTGATTCAAACCCATTAGGGCTTATTGAGTCACTGGCATGATGCGCTCAGGTTTCCTCTTTGACCCTTATTTATATTTCATCCGCCGTCACTCACCGAGGATCAGTGGAAACTCATCATGAACGATATCCAGTTCCAGAACGGAGCTCATGATGGTGAATTAAGCCCTGCCTGCCTCATCACAAAGCCTATACGTAGGCAGGATTTTAAGGCATCATACGCATGCTGCTCCTCAAGGCATCTTTTGTGCAGTTTTTGGCAGTAATGCTTATTTCCTTCAAGGAAATGACAATCCCATAATTCCTTTTGATGAGCTCATTGAACAAAAAAAGACATCCAAGATGGCGAACAAAGCAAGAGTAATCTCACTATTTTACCCCATTTCCGTGTGCTATACTTGTATATGGGGGTGGCACGGTGACTCAGTGGTTAGCATTGTTGCCTCACAACAAGAAAGTCGTTGGTTCAAACCCTGGCTGAATCAGTTGGCGTTTCTGTGTGTTCTGAGTTTGCATGTTCTCCCTGTGTTGGCGTGGGTTTCCTCCTGGTGCTCTGGTTTCCCCCACAGTCCAAAGGCATGAGCTATAGGTGAATTGAATAAGATAATTGGCCGTAGTGTATGTGTGTGAATGTGAGAGTGTATGAGTGTTTCCCAGTACTGGGTTGCGGCTGGAAGGGCATCTGCTGCATAAAACATATGCCGAAATAGTTGGCGGTAAAATAGTGCATTGTGTGCATTGTGGAAAGTGTGCAAAAACGACAAGTTGTTGCCTAAGTGTTATAGATATATTGCTCAGAGATATTCTTTGATTGAAAATTATTATGCAGTATGAAGAACTGAAATTGATTAAAATACATTATTTCATGGTCTGTTGATATTCTTGATTCTTATTGGCTGGAAGTTGTGCAATAAAATCATTTAATACATTGGTCCAGTCAGTTTTTAAAAACAGCTTGAAATAATTGTACTACCGTCAAACATTAGCTCAAAAATATTTTCGAAGCGGTAGCTAACATGTGTTACTATGAGCTATTAAATATGCCTGTATCATGTGGTGAGATCTAATGGAATGTTATTGACAAAAATTGTCAAATATTGTGCTGCAAAGAGCAATTCTAGTTTTAACTTGTCTAAACCTTGGCAGATGACCACAGAATAGCTTATAGTATAGATATAAATATAATACAAGTTCCAAAATGCTGAGTTTTCACAGTGAGGGTGGGATATAGAACAATTTTTTTTATCAGTGAGCAGTTCCTAAAAGAACAATTTCTTTCTTAATTAAAGTCTGCATAAACCAGAAGCTGCGACCGTTTTGTTTTTTTCCGTATTGTGATGCAGTTCTTACAGAAACGAAATATTAAATGAGAAAACAGTGGGTGTGGCTTGTTTTTTCTACTGCGAGTTGAGTGGATGTAGTAAAGTAGGCATTTAATTCAGAAAAATCGGGAAAAGTGTTTCGGGAGAGTTATTACAACCTAACAGACATCTCCTCCTCACCATTTCTGTTTCAAGAGTTCGCCCTTAGCTAATGATTGATTATAAAGCGTGTTTGGCATGCTGTCCCGGAAGAGAGCCCTGAGCTCATAAGATCCTCGAGCCCGGGGCTCCCTCCCGTTGCAGGGCGAGAGGGGAGCTTGAGTTCAGGTAGGTCTCGAGAACTCCCCTACTTGGTGAAAGTAGATGGATGTAAAGATATGAATTGGATAGCTAGATAATTGATCGTCTATAGTGTCAATTTTGTTTGGTCAATTAACTTGTGTTACATGTTTTTTGGACTGTGGGAGGAAACCGGAGAGCCCGGGGAAAACCCACGCAACACGGGGAGAACATGCAAACTCCACACGGGAATGTCAACTTGGCAAGATGAAGGCTTAGGCGAGTGACACTCTTGCTGTGAGGCAACAGTGCTAGCCACTGAGCTTCCGTGCTGCCCTTGAGAAGGGGGAGAAGTAGGGGTGGAAGGGGGGATTTCTTCAAGACGAATGTGACTGCATAATATGCTCTGGTTATTTATAGCGATTTAGGAATCCTCTGATTGGTGGAACGTGCATTAGCTAATGTGGACCAGCTGTTATCAATCATGATCACGCGCTCCTCTCGAAATTAGTTTACGAATAAACTTCACTTGTTGTCAAAACTGACAGTTGGAGGGGCGTGGTTAAGTATGTTAGCCACACCCCCAATACCTCAGACAGACGTAATCTGAGAATTTAACTGAAAAAAAAAACAAGAAGTGCATTTTCAGATTTAAATTTCAGATTACAAGGGCAATGCACATTCTTAATGACATGAAGAGATGAATTGTTCACCACAAAACTAGCAATGTGAACTAACAAAATCATATGGTTAGTTTTGATTTCATTTGTACTTTAAGAAGAACCTTTTTTCCACTATAAAGAACTATTTGTGGCATGTAAAGGTTCTATGGCTTTTAAATTTCCTCATAAAATCATCAATGCATTCAAGAACCTTCAGTTGTAAAAGAGGGCTTGACCTTGTCAAGAATGTTGACCAGCAAACATGTTAATCACGGCATCCATTACAGTATCACTGCATCTTCTTCATAAATAACGTAGCATTTGCAGAGCGGAGTGAGCGATCAGAGGAAGGACGTGTGCTGAAGGATCTGCTCACCTGAACACAAAGCTCATGTCAGTGAATCTGCTCTGCTGTTGTTCCCTGACATTTACCTGACTTTTAAAAAGGGAGCCGAGCTGCCGGAGGAGCTGCTGAATATTATTCTCACATCTCTCCACATTTCCAGTGACCTGTTCACACACTTTTTATAATCCTCCCGTGTGTGCTAACCTAAATCACAAAGGGAGAACTCTTACTAATAAAATTCAGTTTTAGATTTTTACAGTGTATTAAAATATACAGTCTCAATTCAATATATTTAGGAAATATCTTTAATATCTGATGCACATATGATAAAACAAAAGAAACAGGTCATGTTATGTTTTTATGCAAATAATACTAGGTTGTTTCAGCCCAATTTTTTTCTTCAAATATAGGCAAATCCAACTGTTGGGTTAAAAATCATTCACTGAGCCACCGTGCCGCCCTGGGTTAAAAATGTTTATTAAAATATTTAACCAATAATTGTGAAACATACTTAAAGTATTAAGTCCAAAATGATAAACCTTTCATCATTTACTCTCTATAGTGTCATTTCAAACCAATAAGACTTTTGTATATCTTCAGAACAGATATTTTTGATCCAGTTTAAGACATTTTAAAATGATTTGGAATCTGAAACACTGGCCTGTACGGTCGTGGCCAAAAGTTTTGAGAATGACACAAATATTAGTTTTCACAAAGTTTGCTGCTTATCTGCTTTTAGATCTTTGTTTCAGTTGTTTCTGTGATGTACTGAAATATAATTGCAAGCACTTCATACGTTTCAAAGGCTTTTATCGACAATTACATGACATTTATGCAAAGAGTCAGTATTTGCAGTGTTTCCCCTTCTTTTTCAGGACCTCTGCAATTCGACTGGGCATGCTCTCAATCAACTTCTGGGCCAAATCCTGACTGATAGCAAGCCATTCTTTCATAATCACTTCTTGGAGTTTGTCAGAATTAGTGGGTTTTTGTTTGTCCACCCGCCTCTTGAGGATTGACCACAAGTTCTCAATGGGATTAAGATCTGGGGAGTTTCCAGGCCATGGACCCAAAATTTCAACGTTTTGGTCCCTGAGCCACTTAGATATCACTTTTGCCTTATGGCACGGTGCTCCATCGTGCTGGAAAATGCATTGTTCTTCACCAAACTGTTGTTGGATTGTTGGAAGAAGTTGCTGTTGGAGGGTGTTTTGGTACCATTCTTTATTCATGGCTGTGTTTTTGGGCAAAATTGTGAGTGAGCCCACTCCCTTGGATGAGAAGCAACCCCACACATGAATGGCCTACGGATGCTTTACTGTTGGCATGACACAGGACTGTTGGTAGCGCTCACCTTTTCTTCTCCAGACAAGCCTTTTTCCAGATGCCCCAAACAATCGGAAAGGGGCTTCATCGGAGAAAATGACTTTGCCCCAGTCCTCAGCAGTCCATTCGCCATACTTTTAACAGAAGATCAATCTGTCCCTGATGGTTTTTTTTGGAGAGAAGTGGCTTCTTTGCTGCCCTTCTTGACACCAGGCCATCTTCCAAAAGTCTTCGCCTCACTGTGTGTACAGATGCGCTCACACCTGCCTGCTGCCATTCCTGAGCAAGCTCTGCACTGGTGGCACTCCGATCCCGCAACTGAATCCTCTTTAGGAGACGATCCTGGCGCTTGCTGGACTTTCTTGGATGCCCTGAAGCCTTCTTAACAAGAATTGAACCTCTTTCCTTGAAGTTCTTGATGATCCTATAAATTGTTGATTTAGGTGCAATCTTAGTAGCCACAATATCCTTGCCTGTGAAGCAATTTTTATGCAACGCAATGATGGCTGCATGCGTTTCTTTGCAGGTCACCATGGTTAACAAAGGAAGAACAATGATTTCAAGCATCACCCTCCTTTTAACATGTCACGCCTGCCATTCTAACCCAATCAGCCTGACATAATGATCTCCAGCCTTGTGCTCGTCAACATTCTCACCTGAGTTAACAAGACGATTACTGAAATGATCTCAGCAGGTCCTTTAAATGACAGCAATGAAATGCAGTGGAAAGTTTTTTTCAGGATTAAGTTAATTTTCATGGCAAAGAAGGACTATGCAATTCATCTGATCACTCTTCATAACATTCTGGAGTATATGCAAATTGCTATTATAAAAACTTAAGCAGCAACTTTTCCAATTTCCAATATTTATGTAATTCTCAAAACTTTTGGCCACAACTGTACATGTTCTGATAGTTATAAATGCAATTTTATACTGATGGGTGAAGTATGTTATCTGTAATTTAAACCCACGTGAGTTGTGTACTGTTAAACTTATAAAAGGATACTCTTATAAAAGACATTCATGATCTCAAAGTGCTTCGTTCCTGGATAAATAAACACTTTTTGCTGTTTAATTTTTACTTCCACATGAATGACATAATAAATAATGAAATAATGGCTATAATGTCTTATTACTGTAAGTTGTCTTCACAGTCTGCATGAAAAAATTCTTACAAATACATTTTCTGAGCAGTTTTTTTTTAAAGTAAAACGTAAACATACACTGCAGTATAATCTGATTTATGAACAAAACTCTCCTGAACAAGCTCTTTTAGTGAATCAAAACCATGCTGCATTCAAATTTGCTTATTATGCATAGTATTAAATAAATAAATGTCTCAAACTGCTGTATTTTGAAATGACAGTACTTGTGGCAGAATTTTGAAGTGACTTGTTCAAATAAATGACTCTTATGAACTAGTTATTTTAGTGAATCAAAAACATGCTGTGTTCAAACTAATGATTTTAAAGGGGATCTATTATGCCCCTTTTTACAAGATGTCCCCAGAGTGTGTTTGTGACGCTTAAGCTCAAAATACCACACAAATAATGTTTTAAAACTCTTTGAAACTGCCCCTTTTAGGCCTTGATACAAATTGTGCAGATTTGATGACTGATGCTTTAAATTCAAATGAGATTATGCTCTTTTCAAAAGAGGGCGGAGCTACAAACGCCTGTGCATCAGCATAGTGGCAGATTCAAAACAGGACTAAAGTTATCTCTGTAAAAAAACACCCAGGCTCATTCTGAAAACGTAGCCCTATATACATTTCTGGAGAGCATCAAATACGTCCCAGGAGCTACGTTTTTTTGCAGCTTTTGTTTTCGCGAATTCACCAGAGGCCACTGTGTACACTTTTTGAGATTTCCAATTTTTCTCGCGAGTGCCATTCGCGCCTGCTCTTCTCACGTAAATCCACCAAAGGCCACTGTCGACTGACTGAAAGACCCACTTCCCTAAACCCAATCGACAGTGTTTTCAAAAGCAATCCAGAAAACAAAAAGCCCGCTTGGCAGCCTGATTTTTACTACGTTTTCAGATTTTACTACATTCTCACCCTGTTATTTACTTGTCTATTTTATTTTTTGGTTTTTGTTTTACCTGCTTTCTGGAACCGTTCTTCACAGGACTTGAACCCTGTCCTCGTGGTCAACTCCGCTCCATGTCACAAGTCCGCCGACATACGCGGCGAGCCAGAGGACAAACTGGTAACAACGGGAAAGCCAGTCAGCTGGTAAGCGCGAAAAGGAACGGTGTCACACCGCCCCGTAGCGTTCGTTTTAAAGGCGAATAATTTGCTATCTCCAGAAATGTATATAGGGCTACGTTTTCAGAATGAGCCTATGTTGGAAAAAACTGAAAATGTCTAAAGAAGTGTCTCAGATGAAAGTAGCCTATGGAGACTCCAGTATTCACTTGTTCATCCTAAAACTCCACATTTATAATCCTCTTAGTCACTGACATTATCTTCAGCAGGTATACCCGTATACAGTATGGTGTGAAAACTCTAATGGCGGATGGCTGCTTCTCACTCAGGGCTGTTTATGCTAATGAGAGCGATTATCATCACTAATGAGCTTGGCTTTCCCCCTCTAATGACACTTACAAAGGGAGAATGTCACTCAAAGTGTTTCTGCAGACTGTTTTTATCAAGTGTGATTATAAAAAATTGAATTATTTAATTATTATCATTAGAGACTGGCTAAATTCACACAATGTTGCCACACAACTGTGTTTAAACCCCTTATAAAAGTGATTTTTGCATAATAGGTCCCCTTTAATGAGCTGATAAGTTTGAATGAGACCCTGTGTATATTACAGTCTTAGCAAAAATGTCTTCATATTACGCAAGAAATACACAGTCGCTGAAATCCCGAGGCTAAGAGCCGAATTTGTCTCAATCTGTAAGATTCAGTCTCTCATCAACACTCTCGCTGATGCTTTGCTGACAGCTTTGATAAACTGTGATCTTCAGTTGTTCCACATAAATCATCCTCCTACCCGAAGTGTTGCGAGTGTGCCACAGTTGCTGTCATTTTTTGTGAGTATGGAGGAGTGTGTAATGTGCTTTTCATTTAACGGAGGGTTAGTGGAGCGGAGCTGTCAGTCGGGTGGAGCGCAGCACTGTGCCACAGACACGCTCAAAGATTTAGCAGCACATCATGTCACAACAGACAAGAGAATGGGGACTCTAATGCTTTCACTGAGCAGGGAGGAGAACTGGAGGAAAATAAAAGAGGGGAAACTTTAAGAAAACAATGTGTATGTTTTTAAGTGCTAGAGGCTCTGTCAGAGAAAAGCAAAAAACAGGTATGGATACCTCAGAAAATACAGTTTTATCACTAACCTCAACTTTTAATTTTCAAGGTAGCTAAGTTTTTACTCTGGATAGATATTTATTTCAATATATTTTTATATAACCCTATAAGGCATATAGTATGAAAAAAAATTATATTATTGTGTATGAATGTCATATTATTATTATTATTATTTTTTTTTTTTAGATCTATATTTGATACCAAGCTTGTTTTTGTGTTACCTAAATCTCCTCATGGTGGCATTATTGTATGGTTTAAAGAGCATAATAATGACTTTTGTTGATATTTCATTTATTTTATGGGTATTTTTATACCCAGGGAGGAGTTTCAGGAGGGAGGAACCAGGAAGGGAGCTGGAGCAGGAAGACCCAGGACACAGCCAGAAGGACGGCCCAGGGCGAAGTCGAGGAAGGGAGAGGCCATGGAGGAGGAGTGGCTGCCAACTCCAGGGAGCCGACTGAGGGAGACGCCGCTGATGGTGGTGGAGCCCAAGGAGGACACGGAGGGCCGTAGGGCGAAGGTGTCGCTGGGGTGGAGCAGACGGCTCACCCGAACGAGGCAACAGCGGGGGTCTGGAAACCCGCGGCGGAGCCAGAGCGACAGAGGACCAAGGCGTAGCTGGAGGGAAGGGGGAGCTCAACGCAGCTGGCAGGACGGAGCAACGAGGCGCAGCCAGAGACCGACTGACGGTCCACGGCGGAGACGAGGGAGAAGTGAGCCAATGCAGAGCCCAAGGGTCGAAGGGCCGAGGCGGAGTCCGTAGCTCGGAGGCTGGAGGAGCTGACACTGGGCGACACCCTCCAGAGGGCGATGCTGGCAGGCAGCACCTCAAAGCGAGCTCCACCTCTGGAGCTTGAGGGCGAGCTGGGGGGCTGGCTGACTGCAGCAGCGCTGGAGCTGGTTGACTGGCTGCAGTCATCGGTATGAGTAGAGGTGGAGAGGGTGGGATGGGTGGGAAGTCACTCACAACTCTGGAGCTTGGGGCATCGGGAAATACAGGAACTAAAAAACTGTCTGGAAACAGTTGACGCAGAGATACATCTTTGCTGTCTGGAAACAGCGGAAGGGGCTTGACTTCGCTCCAGAAGTCGATGAGCAACTTCCCAGTGTCCAGTGGTTGCTCATCTGCAGAGGGGGGGTGGGCAGGACTCTCGCATGATCTGCCGAGGTCCGCCAGGACTCCCCATTTCGGCGATGTTGCCGGCTAACGCACCTGGTCAGACGGTCTGTTGAGCTCCTCCTGCTCGGTGTAACTCCGCTCTGTCGCTCTTGATGGCGATGGCTCGTACACCGCAGGTGGCTCTCCGTCTGCGGTGGGCTCTGGCAAGCGCTCCCTGCAGATGGGTGGTGTTTGGCACTGGGTCGGGAGTGGCACTGGCGAGCTCTTCCTCAACACAGACCGTGAATGTCGATCCATTCCTTGCCAGTGTCCACTCCACATAAGCGGCGAAGTTGCCCCGAGGACCATCTTCGGACGACCGAGCATGTCGTCAGGATAGCTGGTGATATTCGCTATTGACAAGTACAGTCTCGTATGGTCCTCGAGGCTGCTTTCCCCCTGCTCCAGAAAGAGGAGAAGAAATTCGGGGCTGTAGATGGGGTCCATAGGAACACGGGGGAAGAAAAAGAAAACACTGGGGCAAAAAGACTTTAAAAACAAAACGGGGGAAAACACGCCGCACTTTCTGTTTTGGTCTGGTATTCTGTCACGACTGCTTTTCACAAAGGCACGAAACACGGGAGTTATCAAAACATGTAGATTTATTACAAACAGAACACTTACAACTGGGACACTCAGGAAGACGATTCACAGGGATGCCGATCATGGGGTGAAGACAACATGACATGACGTACACTCAATACCGGACACTGGACTGAACAAAACACAATACACAGCACATAATGGAACTAATTGGACACAGGTGGAACTGATGAACATAAGAAATGGCGGGAAACAGAACAAAGGAGCACATGATCACAACACAGAACAGACACCTGACACTGTGTCTTCAAAATGGTCCACAACTGAACAAAATTCAATCAAATAGGGTAAAGGACTTTTAATTTTCTGTAACCCAGTTCAAGCGCTGAACTGTATGTCGTTACAAAATCACCTTGTTAAAGGTCTGTTTTCTTTAAAAATCAACGATCTTCATTGCCTGATTGATATACGATATAAAGTAGCTCTCAGAATGTACAAGAAGCACTGCATTAAATTCCACTGTTCCACACCACGTCTTTAAAATATGAACATTTATTTTTCCCCAGTATTTTCAATGGAGTTTCTGTGCTCGCCTGCTGCTCTTGACGGCGCTTCTGTTTAAGCGGCTTTACATCTCATTTAACGATTTAACAACTAAGTGAATGCTTAAGTCTATTTAACTGATTATATTTTAATTACATTACAACATTGATGCTATAATAATAATAATATATTTAGGGGCAGTCGTGGCCTGGTGGTTAGAGTGTTGGACTCGTGATCCGAAGGTTGCTGGTTCGATACTCGGTACCAGCGGGAATTGGGGGTGGGGGGAGTGAATGACCAGCACTCTCCACCACCCTCAATACCACGACTGAGGTGAGTCCCTTGAGCAAGGCACCGTTCCCCCCAACTGCTCCCCGGGTGTGTGTTCGCGGTATGTGTGTGTTCACTAACTGTGTGTGTGCACTTGGATGGGTTAAATGCAGAGCACAAATTCCAAGTATGGGACACCATACTTGGCCACACTACACTTCACTTCACTTCACTTCATAAAAGGAACCGTATGAAATTGAAAATAGTCACATTAACCATTCACCGGAAGTTTATCGGTAGGGGAAAAAAAACTAGCTGTGCATATACCTCATTCATAAGACTTATAATGACCTGAGCTATACTGCAAACCGCACAGATCTCCATGAGATGTCTGAAATAAGGTACAGATGGGGATTTTGCTCGCTGAGGTGCTAATGGATGACAGAGCAGAGACACAAGTGAGAGTGACAGTTTCCCTCAGGAGCCACAGCCAGTAAAGGCTTTCAAAGGTGAGAGAGAGGCATGAATGAAAGAGACTGAGACACAGATGGAGGACGAAACAGGCCTTCATTTCATGAATATTCCTTCACATGCGTTGAGGACTGACAGCTTGATTTGTTTGTGTTTTGCTGGTTGAAAAACCCTCAGACGGTCTAGATTTCAATCTTCTTGGTCACATCCAGTGATAGTTATTTAACACTTAGTGAGCTGTCTATTAGTAATGAAACAAATTATTTTGATTTCTGTCATGTATTCAAATGTTACATTAATTAAATGATTTATATAGAAACGTACACCGATAGGATTCTGCTGTGGACGCCATCTTGTGGTCAGATGTGGGTATTCATTTGGTGCGCAAACTCTCACAGTGCACTATGGGTGTTTTCTAGCTGTTGAGCGTGTATGGTACACTCATTATTGCAGTGCATTGTGGGATTGACTGAGTGCACTTCAGAACATCCACTATGGTTTCGGAGACCACTACAAATGGCTGGTCCCTCAAATAGTGCACTATTTAAGGGTATAGGGGTGATTTCAGATACAGCCTGTATTTATTTGACAAACAATCAATATTGTGAAATATACAATACAATTTAAAGTGTTTTTTTAATGTATTTATATTTAGAGGCACAGAATCCTTCAGAAATCATTTTAATATTCTGATTTGCTGCTCAATATTTATTATTATAATAAGTCTTGAAAACAGCTGTAGAACTGTACTATACACTACCTGACAAAAGTCTTGTTGTCTATCCCATTTGTAAGAGCAGCAAATAATAACTTGACTTCTAGTTGATCATTTGGAAAAGTGGCAGAAGGTAGGTTTTTCAGATGAATCATCTGTTGCATCCCAATCATCCCAAATACTGCAGAAGACCTATTGGAACCCACATGGACCCAAGATTCTCACAGAAATCAGTCAAGTTTGGTGAAGGAAAAACCATGTTTTGGGGTTACATTCAGTATGGGGGCATGCGAGAGATCTGCAGAGTGGATGGCAACATCAACAGCCTGAGGTATCAAGACATTTGTGCTGCCCATTACATTACAAACCACAGGAGAGGGCAAATTCTTCAGCAGGATAGCGCTCCTTCTCATACTTCAGCCTACACATCAATGTTCCTGAAAGCAAAGAAGGTCAAGGTGCTCCAGGATTGGCCAGCCCAGTCATGGATGCAGTCGTCCAAGCTCATGGGAGTCATACACAATATTCATTCTTTTTCCACTGCACCATGACTTTATATTCTATACTGTACATTATTTCTGTTAAGTGACAAGACAAAGTCAGACATTACTGTCCTAATTAAATAATTAAAAATCAAGGCATGATCATATTTTATTTAGGTAAAATAAGTGTAATCTAGAGGCTTTGCCTTTCATATAAGCCACTTCTGATACCAAATGATCAACTAGAAGTCAAGTTATTATTTGTTGTTCCTAAAATTTGGATAGACGACAAGACTTTTGTCAGGTAGTGTATATTTTGGAGGATTATTTAATTAAAGTATATTTTGAACAAACAAAATCTTTGCTGTCACTTTTGATCAATTTAATGCATCTAATTGATTTTTTCACTCAAAAAAGGTTAGTTTAATTGTAGTGGTTACAATGGAGAGAACAGTGTCAGTGAACAGAATTATTTTATTGTGCTGGTCTTCAATTTTGTCATCCAAAACCTATGAGAATATTATTTAATACTATTTTAATTATAATATAAATGCAGTTATTTAAAGGGGTTTAAAAGTCCTTAAGCTTTAATAGCATCAGAGATTATCAAACATAATCTGAGATGCCAAAAATACATTGCCAAATGAAATATGTAAAAACTCAAATGTTAGGTTAAAAATTGACTTGAAAATAATTTACAAATTTAACACTGGTTGAGTTTGTCCATATCTGACCCAATTCCGTTGAGTGTATTATCGTTCTGTTATATAAAAGTGCACACAATGTGGAAAAGCTTTTTATGTTTCTTTTGCTCGGTCTGACAGCTGTCTGACATCCACCCACACTATTATAAAATGTACCACAGAGAGTTGAATGATACTAAACCACTTCTGACCTTCAGCATAAAAGTCTGTACAGCTGACTTGTGTGGCCAAAAACCTTCGTAATGGCCTAAATGAGAATTTGTTTTGCAGTCTGTTCACTCACTAACCCATTATAATAGACCACCGGTGACCAAGCTGCTTCTTTGATAACCACACTGTTCCTCTAAATGAGAAACATATCAAATTATCCAAACAGCATGCAGTTTGATGATTTATACAACTGCAGTGTTATTATCATTTATATTTATGTGCAATGTGACAGTGGGTTACAAAACAAAAATCTGGAGTCAAACCTACAGTGCAGAGATTTCAATTTACTGGAGCACTCTGAATTTACATCATTAAAATGCAGTAGTGTAAAGTAACAAATTACAAATGCTCAAATGACTGTAATTGAGCAGTTTTTCTCAGGAATTGTAATTTACTTAGTAGTTTTAAAAATGTGTACTTTTACTTTCCCTTGAGTACATTTTTAAGTGCTGTATTGATACTTTTACTCTTTTTTTAATTGATGCTTATACATTTTTTCCCTTCAACCTGCAGTCACTACTTTATTTTTTCTTGTCTATGGGATCGGCTAAAGTAGAACAATCAGTCCTGTGATTCCTGTCCAATCAAATCACACATAAAAAGTAAATTGCATCATACAGAACAACCTCAAGACATTGACACTTCATAAATGCAGCAAACCATTTGGAAGCATTAAAAGTGTCCAAGAAGATGTCTAAAATTGTCACACACAATGACCCAGAGACTGTTTAGACTGCATGTCACTGATGAGAAGATGATGGATGTCCATAGTTAGCTTTAGCTCTACTGTAAAAGATCTGGGTGTTATACTAGACAGCAATTTAACCTTTGAAAATCATATCTCCCATGTCACAAAAACAGCCTTCTTTCATCTGAGAAATATCGCTAAGTTACGAAGTATGCTATCCATCTCAGATGCAGAAAAACTAGTTCATGCTTTCATGACTTCTAGGCTGGATTACTGTAATGCTCTGTTCGTTGGTTGCCCAGCATCCTCTATTAATAAACTTCAGTTAGTACAAAATGCAGCTGCCAGAGTTCTTACCAGGTCTAGAAAATATGATCATATCACCCCAATTTTATCTTCCTTACACTGGCTGCCTGTTAAGTTCCGTATTGATTATAAAATATTGCTTCTTACCTATAAAGCTTTAAATAATTTAGCGCCTGTTTATCTAATCAACCTTCTGTCTCGCTACAATCCAACCCGCTCTTTAAGATCTCAAAACTCAGGGCTGCTGGTAGTACCTAGAATAGCAAAGTCGAGTAAAGGTGGTCGAGCCTTTTCATTTATGGCTCCTAAACTCTGGAATAGCCTTCCTGATAATGTTCGAGGCTCAGACACACTCTCTCAGTTCAAAACTAGATTAAAGACCTATCTTTTTAGTAAAGCATACACTCAATGCATTGCATAACGGTATGATGCATGAATGTGCTCCACGCAGGTTTTTGCATCTCGTTTATATACACTATGAACAGCAGCTACGCTAATTATTCTCTTTATTCTCTATTTCCACCTGGGGATACTCATCCCGAGGCCCCCAGAGACTATGCAGTGCCACTAATGCAAACCAAGACCTGTGAAGAGATGACCCCAAGGTTTCCATAATCCAAGACCAGGCCGTATCCTGAGGAGCTGCTGTGGTGGTCATGGAGGAGTGGAGAGAAAAGGACTGATTCCAGTGGGACCCCAGTGAAAGACGAGTCTTCTCTGTCGTCTAGCGTTCACCAGCCTCCGGCGCCTAGACTGCAGCTCTGCACAAGACGCTTGGCCATAGGAGAAATGGTCGTGCCCTACTGAGCCTGGTTTCTCTCGAGGTTTTTTTTTTCCTTCACTTTCGCAAATTGGTGAAGTTTGTTCCTCGCCGCTGTCGCCACTGGCTTGCATGGTTCGGGACCTGTAGAGCTGCGCATCGATGGATTTGCTCTTCAGTGTTTGGACTCTCAGCAGTGAAAATTAAACCACACTGAACTGAACTTAAACTCTAAAAACTGAACGGACACCATTCCAATTCACTATAATCTTCTATGTGAAGCTGCTTTGACACAATCTACATTGTAAAAGCGCTATAGAAATAAAGATGAATTGAATTGAATTGAATGTCCAATGTATGATGTCTGAAATGGCCTTAAACAATTACTAAATGCATTACAGAATGCTACTCTTTACTCATACTTTGAGTAATATTTACAACAGATACTTTTACACTACTGGCACTACATTTTTGGGCAAGCAATGGTACGTTTACTTGAGTACGATTTTTCAGTACCATTTCCACCACTGTTAAAATGAATAAATACATTTGTGAAAATGTAAAAAGTCAAAACTCCAAACTGAAGCAGAAATGAGACTTCATTGTGAGATATCTTTGCATTTCCTTCCAAGTAATCTTGTTTTTACATTGCCCCTATTATGCTTATATACATACACTGCATATGTACACCCTATACCCTATATATATATATATATTTCTTTTTGATGTATGTTCATTGTGAATGTAAATGCCTGCAAAGTTTCACAGACCAAAGAGCACAATAAAGTTATTGCCTCCCTAAATAATATTTATTTAATAATATTTAATCTTATTTACCCAAGCAAAATTTGCATATAGGTTTGTAGCACATTTGCATAGTGAGAACTCAAGCTTAAATTGACAGTAAAACCGATGCCATGACATATTAATTGGCATTTTAGCACTGTAAGCAGACCAATCACAATAGACTGGGCCATGATCTGACCAATAGACCCTTTTCACATTTCCAGGTTTCTCAGCAGAGGAAGTCGTCATAGTTGAATAAACTTAGAGCGCAGTGAATGGGAGAGTACAACAACAATTTTTATACATTCCTATTTGCTGAAATAATAAAAGAAAAATGCCACGATGGTGTTATCAAGACTTTCAGAAAAATGAAAAATATTGTGTGAGATTGATGACAGCAGCCAGAAGAGAGAACAGTGTAAAATTTACTCTCAGCCCCATAGACGCTGCATTAGAGACGCCTCACATACGCAGTAATTAGTTTTTTGTTATTTGACGCAAAGATGATATAATATATACATAAATGCATAAAAATGTTCATACGTTTTTTTAAAAAAATCTAAATATTAAAAACTTTCAAGGATTTAAGATTATGATGATCGTTAAACGCATCATAACAGTCTTGTGAAAAGGGTTCATCAGTGCAAAGTATAGGCTCTCGGAAAGGTGAGGTTTAGTGAGACTGGATCCTTGAACCAACTGTTTCAGACACTGTGAGAAAAAAATCGGAAGCTGCAATGTTTTCAATTTGATAGATGTAAATCTTATATAGAAAACCTCTGAAGCAAATTTAGTAACATTTAAAGGGGTAGTTCACCCAAAACTGAAAATTCTATTATCATTTATTAAATTTTTACTTCCATAAAATTCCAAACCTGTTTTACTTCACTGAAAAAAATATTCATTAGATTTACAAAAAAATGTTAAGGTAAGAGGTTGCAAACAATTTATATGAGCTGAATTTAAACAAACAAATTCAGTTGAACATTGCTAAATTTAATTTGTTTGTTTAAATTCAGCTCATATAAATTGTTTGCAACCTCTTAGCTTAAAAAAAAAATTGTAAATCAAATGAATAATTTTTTTTAGTGTTCCTATTTCTATTAGTTATTTGGAAGAAAGCTGGAAACCTGTATCCATTGACTTCCATAGTATTTGTTTTTCCTACAATGGAAGTCAATGGTTACCGGTTTTTCTGTCTTCAAAATATCTTATGTGTTCAACAGAATAAAGAAACTTATAAAGTAAGTTGAGTAAATAGTGAGTAAATTTTCATTTCTGTGTGAACTACCCCTTTAATACCAATCCGCTTGTTAAGTGGTGACGTATAAAATACTGTTTCCGGGTCCAAGCCGCTACTCCTTTGAATTGAGAAAATATTAGTTTATGACCACTTTTAGTCATATCAGACATTAAAGTGATTTTATTATACAATCATGGTGTACACAACAGTCTCTGGACTTGCTGCATCACCAACACCAATATTTTAACAATTTATAAAAAATGTATCACTTTCTGACCATCTGATATTAGGCATGGATATATATATATTCCGATTGTGATTTTTGAAAGTAATACATCGCTTAATAAACGTTTATTATTAACATTTGATGAGCCTCCACATACAGTTTGATATGTCGCTTGGACCCGGAAGTCGCTTCGTGTGATGTCACACTTAACAAGCAGATTAAAATGTTAAAATGTTAAATGCTCTCAAAATGTTATTAAAACATCAACAAAACCATGTTTTAACTGGATGTTCTTCTGGCTAACATTTAGAATTCCTAATGTGTTAAATGTTATTTCAAATGTTACAAACACATTTCTTTATCCGGCAAAAATAAAGTCTAAAAACACCTTTAGTATTTTATTCATCAAAGCACATACAGTATCAGCAACAAGACAGCTATCAAAGGCTAAATCTCAGAGAAAGAGGTTAAATTGCTTTTCCCAACAGACCTCAAATCAATTTAGAATACACAAAAACATCTGAGAATATTGAGCATCAAAATTGCTATAAAATGATTGGTTTACCTATAAATGATTGTGTTTTCTTTTCCAATCGTGCTGTATTATATACACAGGCAAGCTGCGAAAATTGCCTGAAGCATGTGGTATTTTTTGCGTTCTTTTCTTGATAGTTGACAGCTACGTTTGCTTATTCAAATTGCAATCCATTTCATCAGTCATGCAGCTGAAGCAACATAAATAGATTAACCCCCATTCTATAGACAAAGAGCACTGCAATTATTATATAAGCACACAGAACATGAAGCGATTCGTGTCCTTGCTGTCCTACATTACTAAAGGCCTCGCAGTGAAGGGGAGACGGATTGAAAAACACACACAGAAGACACGAGTCCTAAATGTCTCAAGGCTGTTGTCAGGATCACTCAGTGTGAGAAATTAATGAGTGCTTGTGCCACAACTTGTGTAAGCCCAATGGTCAAGGGTGATTTATTTTATCCTGAACTGTACGCTGGGTAAAATCTGTTAATATGCCGCCATAAGTATTAGTAAGTGCATCCGTCCATATAATGTGTACTGAGTATTTTCAGGTTTGATACAGAGCCGACTACTTCTAAAAGTGGAAACACAATTCTGCGTGTACAAGCACTTAATCTATTTAGTCACTTATGGAATGCAAATTTGTGTGCAACGATGTAAAATCATCTTATCTTTGTGACATTAGAAGTTGGTGAGAAAATCTAACCTAAAGCTTTTACTTAATTGCAACTATTGAACCGTCAAATTAGAAAATCAGGTCCCATTTTATATTAAGTGGCCTTAATTACTATGTATTTACATTTAATTTAGCAATTTGGTACAATGCACTTATTATATACGTACATATTTTTGCAATGTACTTATATATTAAAAATGATCTGCATTAAAAGCATCTTTAATTAATTTCTGTATTTATAATTATACTGTTGACCATCCCTTAAACCTTAATCCACTCCACTGTTACGAGTTTGTCCAGTGGCTCACCGCGTACGTTGGCAGACTTGTTACTTTTCATTAACCGCGATGATGGGGTTCGAGTCCGGCGAAGAATGGTTCCAGAAAGCAGGTAAGACAAAAAACAAAAGACAAAAAATTAAATAAACAAGTAAATAACAGGGTGAGAATGTGGTAAAATCTGAAAACGTGATAAAAATCAGGCTGCCGCGAGGGCTTTTCTTTTTCTGGATTGCTTTTGAAAACACTGTCGGTTGGGTTTAGGGAAGTGGGTAGGCGCTGGTCAATCGGTGCATTTGAAAACACTCTCGGTTGGGTTTAGGGAAGGAGCAGTGTGGGTCAGTTAACCGATCAGTCAGTCAATCAGTCAACAGCGGCCTCTGGTGGATTTACACGAGAAGAGCAGGCACGAATGGCACTTGTGAAAGAAATTTGAGATCTCAAAAAGCATATACACAGTGGCCTCTGGTGGATTCGCAAATACAAAAGCTGCAAAAAAAAAAAACGTACCTCCTGGGACGTATTTGGCGCTCTCCAGTATATAGAGGTACGTTTTCAGAATAAGCCTGGGTTGGCAATACATTATAAACACAAAATGCTAGTACTTGGATCACAAAATGCAATAATGGCACCAATCAATAGCAAATTCTGGATAGTAGAAAATTAAATTTCAAAACATGTTAAAACTTAGAGACAGCATTAAACAATCATGCAATAGTGCAAAAACACTGGAATTATATATATATATATATATACACATATATATTCATTCATTTTCTTTTCGGGTTAGTCCCTTTATTAATCTGGGGTCGCCACAGCGGAATGAACCGCCAACTTATCCAGCATATGTTTTACGCAGCAGATGCCCTTGCAGCTGCAACCCATCACTGGGAAACATCCATACACACTCATACACTACGGACAATTTTAGTTTACCCAATTCACCTATAGATTATGTCTTTGGACTTGTGGGGGAAACCGGAGCACCCGGAGGAAACCCACGCGAAGAACATGCAAACTCCACACAGAAATGCCAACTGACCCAGC
The DNA here is from genome assembly GCA_903798115.1 of Danio jaintianensis. Lineage (NCBI taxonomy): Eukaryota > Metazoa > Chordata > Actinopteri > Cypriniformes > Danionidae > Danio > Danio jaintianensis. The sequence goes on along the minus strand of CAIGQV010003909.1, from coordinate 6,926,842 downwards.
CGAGGCTTGAACCAGCGACCTTCTTGCTGTGAGGCGATCGTGCTACCCACTGCGCCACATATATATATATAAAAAGAACAACCAATGATGAAATGCAGTTTAATATAATAAATAAAGTTTTATTTTCTACAGACCATATTCTGTTATTGCACTTGTTTGTTTTACAGTACCACATGTAACAGCATTGTTCAGATAATTTATTTCAAGACATTTGTATTTTTCTGGTCCCTAAAATTCTTTTGATATGAGATTGAGACAGAAAAGGTTAAGGCAATGAATTACCTGAATCCCTGAGTCTATGTTTTCATCTGAATATGCGAATTGGACGTATGCAGAAAACTGGAATAACGCATAAAACATTCACAAATAAAGAACCATTTCCATCCAGTGAGTCAAAGAGAACAAACTCGTCAAGTCCTAATAAACTGGCGCCCAAAATCTAAAAGAAAATGGAACTTGGTGCGGTAGGAGAAGCCATACCGCAGTGGGCCTTTTTTCTTATATAAGAAATGATTTATATACTTATAATAATGCTCTTTGGGAACACAGACACTCAAGACAAGGAAGGAAATAATACAGAACCACTTTGATGACAGACTTGCATCAAGTTTTGGAAATGTATGCAAATCTTGATAATTCCATTAAGTATTTTTTATGCAATATCCAAAATGCGCATAAAAATAGGTGGATCTTTTTTAGAAAAGGAGATTCAAAAAGCAGAAAACTTGCAGCGTTGAGAAAAAAGCAGAAAAGAAAGCATCTGTAATATGCATGTTTGCAAAGTCTTTGCAAATTACTAGTATAATGTCAACAGAAGGGGTCAATAAAGTGATAGTTCAACCACAACTGAACATTTCCTCATCAATTATTCACACTCAATGGGTCCATTTATGAATTTCTTCATGAGTGTCTTTTAAAACAAGATATTCTGAAGAATGTTGGAAAAAACAGCCTTTGACATCCGCAGTAGGAACAGAAAATACTATGGAAGTCCATGGCTGTTTTATTTCCAGCATTCTTCAGTCCTTCATCTGTGCTAAATAGAAAAAAGAAACTCAAACTGGTTTGGAAAAATGATGGCAGAATTTTCATTTTTGGGTGAACTAACCCTCTAAAACTTACACTGCTATCATAGTTTTATTTTGAGAAAACAGATTTGTCTATGTGAGACCAATTTCAATGAATCCCTTTGTCTTTGTTTGAAATGTTATGTCACATTACTGAACAGCCCCTTAAGCATTATATAACATTTGAAGTGTTTTCATTTTGCTACAATATATGAAGTGTTTTTTTTGTGATCTGGGAATTTTTACAAACAACCCATATATCATAGATGGTTTCAAATTTTACCACACCGTCAATCCAATCATAATTCATTTTCCTAAAACAACATACCCTACATTTTTACTACTGACAAATGGTGTTTTCTCCTCTCAAACATTCTCCTCATTCTGCAACATTACAGTGATCTTGTTTTCCACATGCAGCTGAGAAGCCGATTGAAATAAAAGGTGTTTTTTTCAGTGAGAATTGGGAACATTTCACACTTTCCCACTTTCCTATAAAACAGCTCATCAACAGCAAAAAGCCAGTGTAAATTCAGCCCAGCTTTGATCTCTGATCTCTGCAGGCTGGTGCATCAGCTTGAAAAACAGCAGACATGCCTGCGCCTAAACATAGCATGCCATTTACATGCACAGGCTTCAGTATATAAAAAATTCCTGTGAATGTTGGGACGAGGGACAGACGGCGATGACAGAAAGACACACAGAGAAAAAGAGAGAGAGAGAGAGTAAGGGAATTGGGCCGGTGTGTAGTTGTGTTTCCCAACAGGGATTGTAGAAACTCATTCACATCCCAACTCTTCATAATTAGACTCCATTCAGTAGTCAGTGTGCTGTGGCGTAAACTGTAAAATGCACTTCTTATTAAAGAGAGAGAGAAAGAAAGATAGAGAGAGACTAAGACACAGAAAAAAGAGAGAAGGGAATGAGGAAAAAAAGAAAAATGCATGGATGAAATGACCCAGTTTCCAGAGACGCGTGTCAGATGAGGATGTGTGATGGGAATAAACTCTTTTCTAGGTAATTACTGAAAAACACACAGCATATAAATATTAAGGGGTTTCACATCAAATCAGGTGTTCCATCAAATAAAAAGCCAGATGAGCCTGTGCAAATGTAATAGATTAAGCAGTCAGGTATACTTTCTCAAAATGTTAGAGAATGTGTATTTAAATAAATAGTGTTACACACACTGTAATTCAAGAGTGTAGATTTTACTTTGAAACATTTTTCACTCAGAAAAATGATAGGAAATTTGTCAAATAATAAAGACGTGTCAAGTAACATTGAATTTAATACAATATTTCATATTAAAAAGACTGAAAAAGTGTTTTCTTTATTTACAGCATGTCATGATTCTATCTCTCTCTCTATCTATCTATCTATCTATCTATCTATCTATCCATTCATAATACC
>CAIGQV010003909.1:6902913-6919514 GCA_903798115.1 Danio jaintianensis | reverse complement strand
TTATTATTATTATTATTATTATTATTATTATTATTATTATTATTATTAGCTTCCAAAATGGAGGTAGCCATTGTCTTGTATTCAAGAAATCCTTCATTCATTCATTCATTCATTCATTCATTTTCCTTCGGCTTAGTCCCTTTATTCATCAGGGGTCGCCACAGTGGAATGAACCGCCAACTTATCCAGCATATGTTTTACACAGCGGATGCCCTTCCAGCTGCAACCCAGTACTGGGAAACATTCATACACACACATACACTACAACCAATTTAGTTTATTCACTTCACCTATAGCGCATGTGTTTGGACTGTGGGGGAAACCGGTGCACGCCAACATGGGGAAAACATGCAAACTCCACACAGAAACGCCAACTGACCCAGCTGGGGTTCGAACCAGCAACCTTCTTGCTGTGAGGTGACAGTGCTAACCACTGAGCCACCGTGTCGCCCTCTCCTATAAATCATGAAAACATAATTTAATGTTCTACTAAGATGAAAATCTTACCTGTCGATATCCTAAATATTCTGTATATGTGTTACTGTTATTGTTCCTACAATACGTTTTATTGTTAATTATATTGTAATATTGCTCTTAATAATTGTCATAGAAGCACAAAATACTGAATATCACCATTATTGTCATAAGTCTTCAAAACGATTAATATATAGGCTACACGTTAACCATGCTGTTAACCAAACTTGTCTGTGAAAGGTGCTTTATAAATATATTTTACTAACTTTGGTGATTCATAAAATTCTAATAGCTACTGACAGTTTGGGAGTTAAAAAAAAACATAGGCAAAACAATATTAATACCCATTGTCCCACGATAATTTGCTCAGGATCCCACTGAAAACATTTTATTGAATTACTACATTTTTTTTAAGGTAAGTGGTTGCAAACAGTTTATATGGGCTGAATTTAGACAACAAAATTAAATTTAGTAATGTTCAACTTAATTTGTTTGAATTCATCCTATATAAATTGTTTGCAACCACTTACCTTAAAAATTTTTTGTTAAATCCAATTAATAATTTTTTCATAATAATTTCTCTTCATAAGACCTAAATGTATTGTTATTGGCTTCCAAAATGGTGGTAGACATTGTCTTGTATTCTACAAATCATCAAAACCTAATTTAATGTTACTAAGAAGAAAACATTACCTGTCGATATCCTAAATATTGCTAATACGTTTCCATATGTGTTACTACTGTTATTGTTCCTACAATATGGTTTATTGTTATTATATTGTAATATCATTGTTCTTAATTATTTTTTAAAAAATTATGTTTTGAGCTGTGACTTTATGTACCAATTTACTCCACTGTTGCATGGTGTCCACATATGTGGACAGATAAAAACTTTTAAACAAACAGAATTTTGTAAAAAGTACTAAAATACATCATTTAAAAAATAATGTAGATGTTTCCCATGATGAAAAGGTTAATCAGACGATCAACGCCAACCTGTCTTAATTGTTTTTAAATTTTTTTTATTATTATTCCAAGAAACTGTATAATACTATTAAAAATACAGTAAAAGAGAACAGTTCTTTTACACAATATCCACTTTGGATAAACAGGAAAAAAAAAAAAAATTAAATACATTAAAAAAATATGCATTAAAAAAAAATTGTACAGTAAAAAAATAAATAAATAAATAAAATTCAAGTAGCATGAAAGATCTCATCATATTTTTCCAAGAAAGAAGCACATTTCTTGTTATCAATTAATCTAAGTGAATTAATTAAATGTTCTATTTCACATAAGAAGTCTACAAGAGTTGGTATTTTTTTTTAGAAAAATCTGTTTGTGAAAGTACAATTTTAAAAAGTCAAATTCATTATTATAGGTCAGATTTTAGTGAATGTGGTGAGTGTAAAATAACAACAAAATGTGTACAACATTACATCTTTGATATGATATATAGCCTATTATTATTTCACACACGATTAATCTGAAAACTTTTACTTCATATGTTAGTCTTAACGCTGACAGAAAATGTAACAATGTTTTTTAAAGTATGTTTTTAAGCTATAGGTTATAGTTCACAGTGACTATTGTATTATATTTAGACTTTTTATTGTTTTTGTTTGTTTATTATTATTCCAAGAAACTGTATAATACTATAAAGAATACAGTAAAAGAGAACAGTTCTTTTACACAATATCCACATTGGATAAACAGGAAAGAAGAGCAAAACCAAAAAAAATTTATACATAAAAAAAATAATAATGCAATAAGAAAATACAATAAAAATATATATAAATAAAATTCAAGTAGCATGAAAGATCTCATCATGTTTTTCAAAGAAAGAAGCACATTTCTTATAGACCATTTTGAGGGATGTAAACAAAAACAATGGTCCCAATGTATTTCCTGTTTTACATTTTTAATTTCTAAAGCTTCCGAGAATCCAAAAAGAGCCACATATTGATAAATAACGTTATGATAGCTGTTTTAACATTAAGTTATGATTGAGTTGCCTCTTGTTACACTTATGAAATAGCTTAATAACAAGCAGGAAATGTTCTTGGGCCAATGACATCACCACATTGAAATGGTCTATACCAATTAATCTAAGTGAATGAAATAAATGTTCTATTTCACATAAGAAGTCTATAAGAGTTGGTATTTTTTTTGAGAAACCTGTTTGTGAAAGTATTTCCCAGCAAGTAAGAAAATTAGCTTCTAACGACTTGTTTTGCTTTTCAAAATAACAAATAACATCCTTAAGGTGCAAATTGCAACTCAAATTAACCTTGCAAAAGCAATATGAACTTAAATCATTCCAAAACAATGATGATATATTGCATGAAAAAAAAAAAAACAAGTGACAAATGTCTTCACACTCGTTTTGACAACAGGTGAACATATCAGTAACATCACAATATTTGGACAAGAGTGCATTCCTGTCTTAAGTTTTCAAAACATCCGCATAATTAACACGTCGAACCCTGTGATTAATGTTCAACAGCGATGATGACTATTACAATGAATCGTGTCCTAATTAAATACTACGTGTCATTTAGCACATTAAATATTAATAATCCACGCTCCCGTCACAAGTTTTCAAAACAGCTCTGTAAACGCAACACACTGTGATTAGTGTTCACATATCAGCGCACTACACACTGAACATCAGACTCACTCAGCACTGACAGTCCATCATAACACACACACGCTTGAAGCTCTCTTGTGGATCCGGGAGGAACTCTAATGCATTTCTCTGGACGTAGGTGGCATTTTTTTTCTTGTTGGAAGAATTCAACCTTACTGACATACTGCTCTACTACCCTGATTCCTTCTGCTGAATGGGGTCACTCACTTTACTAACCATCGGATGCTATTGAGAGTCACCATGTTGGGAGTTGACTTGGAGAGGAAATGAATTCTTTTAATGAAACACCGACCGAGGCTCACCTGGAGAATTATAACTACATTTTCGCCGACGAGACTTACAAACTCCTGACTTTCACCATCGGATCTATCGGAGTGCTGGGATTCTGTAATAACATCATCGTTATTATTCTGTACTCCAGATATAAGAGGCTCCGGACACCGACTAATTTGCTGATCGTCAATATAAGTGTCAGCGACCTGCTGGTGTCCCTGACTGGAGTTAATTTCACATTCGTCTCGTGTGTGAAGAGAAGATGGGTCTTTAATTCTGCCACATGTGTTTGGGATGGATTCAGCAACAGTTTATTCGGTCAGTTATGTCTCTATTCATGTATTGATAGAAGTTTTCATGTTAAGCTATACTTTATGAGACAGTTGCATAGGTTTCTTTGACTTTAAACAACACAGCTTAAGAAAGAAATGCTATATATTTACGCGTTTGATGGGTATTACTCGGTTTCTAATGATGTTTGGTCGTTAGTAAATGAGGTAAGTGTAAAATAACAACAAACCATTTGCAACATCACAACTTTGATATGATATTAGGTTATATTGCTTTAATATTAGGCTATTCTATATTTATAATTCACACACGGTTAATCTGAAAACTTTTATTTCATATGTTGGTGTTACGAAGCTACAGGGACAGAAAATGTAAAAAGAAATATAATCAACATGTTTTTAAGCTATAGTAGGTTATAATTTACATCGATTATTGTATTATATTTTGGCTTTTATATTAGCCTATATTTTTGACTATGCAAATGAAACCATCGTCGTGATATAATCAGGTCAGCATGATTAGCATACTACAGAAATAAACCCTTCATATGCTGTTTATGCAGTTTTAGGAATAACGTGAAATACTGAAACTATTAAATATTAACTTGCAATATTATTGGGTTTGGGAGACATGTAGCTATACCACAGCTGTCGGACAATGCATGCTGGAAAGATTGTGGTTATTTATATAATTTCGGCTTGTGAATGCGAAGAGTTTCTGAATAGGCGCACGAGACGTAACCTACATTTGTCACTCGCCACAAAACACAGTGGAGCAAACCGCGAAGCCAATCTGACAGCATTTTGATTAATGTATCCCATGTAGAAGTCGGATGTGTGAAAATATATGCATATTACATAGGCTATATATGACATACAATTAAGTCCATATCTGGATTTCACGTGTATAAAATATGTCATATATGCAACATATATTTCAAAATATTTCTATATATATATATATATATATAATATAATTATATGTAATGTGTCTTTGAACATATATATGTATACGTAATTCCGATGGTTGAAAAATATGTAGCGACCATTTTTGCAATGTTTTGAAATATATGTAGCATATGTGGCATATATTGTATATATGTAAAGTCCAATAATGAACTTGTATGTTATGAATGTAATTTGCATATATTTCCATATGTCAGATTTCTATATGGATAGTCAATTTATATAGTCTAAAATCTATTTAAAACATTTAGGTAATCTGCCAGTAGCCTATAAATAGGAAATAAAGGATGCAAAGGAGACAAGTGCGTTAATAATATATAGATTATAGAACTTAAAGCTAATTTTGAAAGCATAGCTCGATTTAATGAAAATTTGTAAAGTTTATATTGAGATCTATGGATATGAGACCTGCTGTTGCATATCTTTTTGAACCTCAGCAAATCTGGGGAACAGTGATTGTCTTTTTTTAATTGTAAACTGGCATATATTAAATTGAAGACTTTTCTCATGTTGAAAATCTTACACATGCACATTCCACAATATTTTCTGTCATTTAGTCTGTCATACATCATTATCATCATCTTATTCAAGTTAATAAAATTGCACAGCATAAATCAAATTATCAAAAAAGTATGATTTATAAGCTTCCCCATTTAACTTTATCAAATATTCCCACACTTTGTGCTCAGGACTTATTAGATATACAGTGAAAACCAAGTGCCAGTAAACAACTATGACGCACTTATTGAAATAAAAGTCCATCTGGCGTAGAGAAAGATAAAGTTGAATAGATTTGGATAATGCCACTTTAATGGACCGGAAAAAATAACCAGCAGAATTTCTGCAAGGCATCTATGAGAGGATATGCTTTAGGAGAGCACCATGATCTCATTTATGAAAGAAAGATGGTCATTTTCTACACCTGCACCCCCAAGCTCACCCCCGATGTTTTTCTAAGTCCAAAGATTATCATCATCACACATGATTGCTTTCGCACTGCCTATCTGACCCATTTAGATGTGAATTGTCTGCTTTGATGCTTCTACAAACAGTTGTTTGAGGAGGCATTTGTGTCTGTGACCTCCATTTTGGCTCCATTGAGAATTGACTCATTTACATAAAATCCGTGTTGATGAAAACTCATGGGTGTAATCCTGCATCATTTTTTCCACATAGAATTTACTAAGCCTGATTCTACAAAAAGTAAGAGATGTGTGTAAGTACATCTGGCAGATGTGTGTGTTAGTGCTGCCTCCCCGCCGGCCTGCCTCTGTCACTGAGGATTGTGGATGTCTGGGTAATTGGGGAAATGTGTCTCTGAGACTCTTGCCAGAAGAGAGTCTATACGGATTCTGCAGTTCAAAGATTATTTGCTTCTAGAGAAGAAATGATAGAGATTACTGAAATCCATCATCTGCTGAATGCACGACTGTATGTGACCTTGATTTCTTGTAAAAGAGAGAAGGCACATTGTTTTGTGTTTTTGTATTTATTTGTGTTTCACTGTTTCAACATTGTAAAAATGAGTTGCTGTCATTAATCAGTTTACTTTTTCAATGTAAGTCAGGTCAACTTAAGTTACATTTAACTGACTTAAAAGATTAAGTATTAAGACTTGTATAACTTAAAATAGATATATAATATAAAAACAAAGTGAAACATTGTTAGTTTGTTTTAATAAGGGAAGGTATCAAATATTAGGATCCTATAATTCATATAGTGAAGGCAGCTTTACAGAAAAATTATTATAATTTTTCACTTTGATAGCTTGATGATTATAGATTTAAATCTCACAAAATCTGTCAGCAACGTGTCCACTTTGGAGTTAAATTTGCAAACGTTTTTAGATCCACATTGAAAACTGTTAATGCAAGTAAATATATACCTTAATGTTTCATTAAAGTAACTTTAATGTTTCAGTGGATTCTATCAGTAATGCATGGTAAAAATTCGCAGACAGGATGATCCTCGTTAATGCTTTACAATAATCTTCAGAAATAAGGAAAATTACAAACAAACTAACGTCAAACATTTATACACATCAGTAAAGAGAATTTGAGAGCAGAATATGCTTTATTGCCATAAAAATAATGTTAAAAAAAGGGTACTTTGGTTCCTAATGGTACTTAATTTTCTTTATGCAAAATATTTTTTTCATTTATTTTATTTATAGATTCTTATTTTTTAATTTTACAATAATAAATCATCAGAAATAAGAATTACAAACAACAAGTCAAACATCTGTACATTTCAGTAATGAAAATTTGAGGTCAGAATATGCTTTATTGCCATAAAAAATAATGTCACAGTTTAAAAAAAAAAAAAAAGGTGGTTCCTAATGGTACTTAATTCACTTTATACAAAATATTTTTTTCATTTGTTTTATTTATAGATTCTTATTTTTCAATTTCACAATAATGAATCATCAGAAATAATGAGAATTACAAACAAACTCAAAGTCAAACATTTGTGCATATCGATAATTAGAATTTGAGGTCAGAATATGCTTTATTGCTATAAAAAAATGTCACAATTTAAAAAAAAAAAGGTGGTTCCTAACGGTAGTTAATTTACTTTATACAAAATATCTTTTCATTTCTTTTATTTGTCATTATTTTTTTTTTTTTAATTTCACAATAATGAATCAGCAGTAATACGAGAATTACAAACAAACTCAAACATTTGTAAATATCAATAATGAGAATTTAAGGGCAGAATATGCTTTATTGCCATAAAAATATTGTCACAGTTTCCAAAAAAAGGGTACTTTGGTTCCTAATGGTACTTAACTTTCTTTATACAAAATATTTTTTCATTTATTTAATTCATCATTAGGACGTCTTGGTGGCGCAGTGGGTAGCACAATCGCCTCACAGCAAGAAGGTCGCTGGTTCGAGCCTCAGCTGGGTCAGTTGGCGTTTCTGTGTGGAGTTTGCATGTTCTTCCTCCGGGTGCTCCGGTTTCCCCCACAAGTCCAAAGACATGCGCTATAGGTGAATTGGGTAGGCTAAATTGTCCATAGTGTATGTGTGTGAATAAGTGTGTATGGATGTTTCCCAGTGATGGGTTGCAGCTGGAAGGGCATCCGCTGCGTAAAAACATATGCTGGATAAGTTGGCGGTTCATTCCGCTGTGGCGACCCCAGATGAATAAAGGGACTAAGACGAAAAGAAAATTAATGAATGAATGAATAATTCATCATTAATATTTTTTAATTTCACAATTAAAGAATCATCAGAAATAATGAGAATTACAAACAAACTCAAAGTCAAACATCTGTACATAACAGTCATGAGAATTTGAGGGCAGAATATGCTTTAATGGCATAAAATAATGTCACAGTTTCCAAAAAGAGGGTACTTTGGTTCCTAGCAGTACTTAATTGTCTTTATACAAGATATTTTTTCATGCTTTTATGGTGATCTGTCTATTTAGGTCAACGGTATGTCTCTTTAATTCCTTTAAGGTATCGTGTCCATCATGACTCTCTCGGGCCTGGCGTACGAGCGCTACATCCGTGTGGTTCATGCAAAGGTGGTTGACTTCCCCTGGGCCTGGAGGGCAATCACACACATCTGGCTGTACTCGCTGGCCTGGACTGGAGCTCCTCTCCTGGGATGGAACCGCTACACACTAGAGGTTCATCAGTTGGGCTGCTCTCTGGACTGGGCATCCAAAGACCCCAATGACGCTTCGTTCATTCTCTTCTTCCTCCTCGGATGCTTCTTTGTCCCAGTGGGTGTCATGGTCTACTGTTATGGAAACATCTTGTATACAGTGAAAATGGTAAGTCCATGTCTTTCTTTTAATAATGTGCCATGCAGTGGTTCTTAAACTAGTAAGTCTTTTTTGCACTGGCTTTGTCTGAAAGCATTAAGGCTCGTACACACGGGACGCTTTTCACACCAGGACGCTTTAAGATATTTTTCTACATTCAAACCCAGGCGATTTTCATCAGCATTGACCAGAGTGAATGCGTAAATGTACTCCCTGACATTAGATGGCGCTTAATGAACTTGCAAGTCACAAACTAAAAGTGAATGAAACTCGCCTCGAATCCTATTTGCTACTCTCCAATGTCCTACTGAGATTATTGTAGTTGCTGTTGCGTTTATCATACAGCTCTTTGTGTTCAGACACCAATGAAAAAAGCAGCTCCACATTCATTTTGCCTCAGTGCATCATCTTTTTCATTGAATGAAAGTGAAACTGGGATCAACACCACTGTTTTGAGCTTGAGCGCCTCCAAGTGGTGTTTACTGTAACTTAAACAGCTCTGGGCACATGCACAAAAGTGGCAATCTAATTGGTGGAGAAGTTTTTGACATGGCGCATCAAAAAAAAAAAAAAAAAAAAAAAATAGCATGAGGCGTCTTCGGAAACTTCACTAGAAAGCATTAAAGTTATGCATCTCCCACAACCTGATGAGCTAGCTTTGAATGAAAACCCACATCACGTCTGAAACCACATACGTCCCTACTACATAGCATGTGGAAAAACAGTATGTGAGCAAAGTAGTACGTTCGAATTCACAGTATTTGAAAAACAATATAGGTGAAAAGTACCCAGATAACCTACTACTTCCACCGAGATTCTAAAGTGCACATCCAATGGACACTTTACTATCCCATGATGCCACACAAGAATTGGGTTAGGTCATGTGATAATAATAAATGCAGTATAATGTCCAAATACACTATAAAAAATATCTGTTGATTGAAAAGAATAAAAGTGTTTTCTGTTTATTTACAGTTGTGAATTGCATTATGGGACCTTGACTTCTGCTCTGTCGACTTTTGATGTTGAAAATTCAACTCTACCATTTAATAAAGTGACTTTTGACATTTTAGTAGTTTGAAATAATATAATGTATAAGAAATAATATATAGAGAAATAAGTCTGTAAAATAACAAATAACTTACTGGCAGTTTATTACAAGGTTTTTGTACCATGATATACAACACCAACCCAGACAATATATCACTTTAAACTTAAAAATGTTAATAAAAATAATTTTTTCAAACTTTTCAAGCTTAAAAGCTGTCGGAAGAAAGATAAATGTCCCATAATGCAATTCAAAAGCATAAATTAAAGGGGGAAAATATAAATAAAAACACAAAATATGGAAAACTGCTAATTTACGAAGATTTTTTAGATTGTACTATATACAACATACTTTTCTAACAGTCGTGAAGTACATTCAAATTAAAATGTAGTATCTACACAACTAGTATGTAGTTATTTTAGGGGTTTTTAACCTTTAATGGATAGAACAGTGTAGAGAATTGACAGGAAATCATGGGGAGCAGAGAGAAAGGAAGGATCGGCAAAGGACCTCAAGCCAGGAATCGAACTCAGGTCACCTTGGTGCTATATGTCGGTGCACTTAACCACTAGGCTATTGTCGCTCATATCATGATCTCATTTCTGATCTGTGGTTTGCATGTGTCACCTCATGGTTTCTTCTTGCCAGTCGTTTTGTAAACACACTGTTGAGCAGAGCAGAGGGGCCGACACGCTGGTTTATGAGGGCCTTTTTCAACTAAAAGCCTATTGTCTGAAGGTGTCTTTGACAAATAAGCAGAGGCGGCGATTGTGCACGTAAATAGCTCGCGCTTTCATTAGCACCACTCTTGTGCATCAGATTTTATCAGGTGTGTCAGGCAGGTGGAGAAGAGCAAGACTACTGTGAAATGATCGGCAACTGATTGCAAACTGAAGATGAAATGCTGTTTCTTATCTCAGCTTTATGTACAGAGACAGCTATAAATAAGCCATTTATCGGTTGATTCCCTTGAAAATCATTGACTAGTCCAAAACAACAGTGGCGTAAGTTTGGGGTGAGATTTAAATTTTTCAAACCAATGGGTCTGCCCATAGAATGGAAAAGAAATTTTGTGCTTCAACATAAGGCAGTGTAAATGTTTGCCTTTTTTTGACATAAAGGCATAATTCACCCTAAAATAAAAATTCTGTTATCATTTGCTTACCTTTGACTTGTTCCAAATCAATTAGAGTTTGTTTTTTTGTTTTGTTGAACACAAAGGACGATATTTTAAAGAATCTTGAAAACCTGTGACCATTGACTTACATGGTAGGACAAAACAAAAACTATGGAAGGTTCTTCAGTGCTTACCGGTTTCCAACATTCTTCAGTATTCTTCAATATACACTCACCGGCCACTTTATTAGGTACACCTTACTAGTACCGGGTTGGACCCCCTTTTGCCTTCAGAACTGCCTTAATCCTTTGTGGCATAGATTCAACAAGGTACTGGAAATATTCCTCAGAGATTTTGGTCCATATTGACATGATAGCATTTTGCAGTTGCTGCAGATATGTCAGCTGCACATCCATGATGTGAATCTTCCGTTCCACTACATCCCAAAGGTGCTCTATTGGATTGAAATCTGGTGACTGTGGAGGCCATTTGAGTACAGTGAACTCAATGTCATGTTCAAGAAACCAGTCTAAGATGATTCGCCTTATGGCATGGCGCGTTATCCTGCTGGAAGTAGCCATCAGATGTGTACCAAGATGGGTACACTGTGGTCATAAAGGGATGGACATGGTCAGCAACAATACTCAGGTAGGCTGTGGTGTTGACACGATGCTCAATTATTACTAATGGGCCCAAAGTGTGCCAAGAAAATATCCCCCACACCATTACACCACCACCAGCAGCCTGAACCGTTGATACAAGGCAGGATGGATCCATGCTTTCATGTTGTTGAGGCCAAATTCTGACCCTACTATCCGAATGTCGCAGCAGAAATCGAGACTCATCAGACCAGGCAACGTTTATTGTCCAATTTTGGTGAGCCTGTGTGAATTGTAGCCTCACTTTCTTGTTCTTGGCTAACAGGAGTGGCACCCGGTGTGGTCTTCTGCTGCTGTAGTCCATTCACCTCAAAGTTCGACGTGTTGTGCATTCAGAGATGCTCTTCTGCATGCCTCGGTTGTAATGAGTGGTTATTTGAGTTACTGTTGCCTTTCTATCAGCTCGAACCAGTCTGGCCATTCTCCTCTGACCTCTGGTATCAACAACGCATTTGCGCAAACAGAACTGCCGCTCACTGGATATTTTCTCTTTATCGTACCATTCTCTGCAAACCCTAGAGATGGTTGTGTGGGAAAATCCCAGTAGATCAGCAGTTTCTGAAATACTCAGACCAGCCCGTCTGGCATCAACAACCATGCCACGTTCAAAGTCACTTAAATCACCTTTCTTCCCCATTCTGATGCTCGGTTTGAACTGCAGAAGATCGTCTTGACCACGTCTACATGCCTAAATGCATTGAGTTGCTGCCATGTGATTGGCTGATTAGAAATTTGCATTAACGAGCAGTTGGACAGGTGTACCTAATAAAGTGGCCGGTAAGTGTATATGAATTAATTTGTAATTTTTGGTGAACAACCCCTTTAATATTGGGCACTTATTTCAGTCAAGTTAGAGCCTAGCGTTTATTTGGCAGTCTTGCAATTATCAAAGTCAACCTACTTGAATAATCCATAGTATTCCACTGCAGTGCAATAGATAGAACTACAGCACAACTATCTTGAACTTTGATATGAAAGGTTTCTTGAGCACCGAATCAGCATATCAGAATGATCTCTGAAAGATATTTTCTGTGACACTGTAAACTAGTGGCTGCTGAAAATTTTGATATCACAGAAATAAATAGGGTTTTAAAATTCATTAAAAAATTCTGCATTCAGGAGACAAAAATATTTAACCACAAACTTTTGAACAGTATTATTAGTATTAGTAATCAAAATTATTTGCCCTTCTATTACATTTTAATTCTTTTTTTATATCCAAAAGTATTTCCAAACTGCTGTTTAATGAGAGAATGATTTTTCAACACATTTTTAAACAATAGTTTTAATGTCTAATTTATCATAACTAATTTCTTTTGTCTTTGCCATGATGACAGTATATTTTTCTGGTTATTTTGCCAGACACTATTCAGCTTAAAATGTAATATACAGTGCTCAGCATAATTGAGTACACCCCATTTTGAAAATGAATATTTTTATTCATTTCTCAGTGAATATAGGCAATGTGTTTTGGTGCATTTAAACAAAACAGATTAAACAGATATATTTATTAAAATAATATTTTAGTCACCAAACATATTTAGAAATTGAAAGATAATACAATAAAAGTCAAGCAAAATATTGCAAAAAAAAAATATTACAACCTACAAAATTTCAACTAAATTTTTCAAGTGTTTTGCTTCTCTTGATTTTTCCTCTTTTTTAAAAAATTTTCTATAACATATAAATTTGGGTGTACTAGTTTTTGGACCGTTATTGTAAGTTATTTTGTTAGATAAGCTCCATATTTGGCTTCAGTACTGACTAATCTAATTTATATGCACAAATATAATATTGTATAGCTTCCTATTAAAAATATTAATTTAAAAGACAGATTTGTGAGGGGTGTACTTATATATGCTGAGCACTGTAAAGGCTTAACTAAGTTAATCAGATTAACAAATCAGTCAGGTTAATTAAGCAAGTTATTGAACAACAGTGGTTGGTTGTGTTGCCAATCAAATTTATTTGTAATTAAAAAAAAAAAATATATTAATTAAAAAATAATGTGTGCTAATAATATTGTCCTTAAAAAAAAAAAACTTTAAAGATTTAAAAACTGCTTTTATTACAGCCAAACTAAAAGAAATAAGACTTTCTTCAGAATAATTTATTTTTATAGCATAAATGCATTAATGTTCTTGCTCCGTTAAGCATCACCTGGGAAATATTTGAAAAATAATAAAAATTGAACTGTATATAAACAGTCAACAGAATAATCCAGAGTGAATATTCACTCCTCCAGTCAACTATTAAGTTTAAAACTGAAGGATTGATTAAAAACAGCACAACAATCCTCAGCTTACGAACTTTACCATCAAGTCTAAAAGAGCAGCAGAAATAGTTTGGTTTTCATCTTGAGACAAATAAAGTAACAAAACTACTTATGAACAAACAGTTTTGTGCAGTTGCATCAGCTGATAAGCAAACTTAATGCGTCCACATTATTAATTCTCAATATAAAGTCCAAGACCAATTAAAAGAAACCCCAAACAAAAACTTTCAATAATTCAGTGTTTCAACATTGTTTAGTAGCTTCATAAGGTGCACTTTTACAGTCTGCAGTAAACAAGTCAATACTACTAAGAGTTAAACCCTTAAGGCAGTAAAGGCACAACACCAGACTAAACCCACATTCTCTTAACAGTACATATACACACAGTGTTTGTATTCTTGCTCCGAAATCAACCCCAGAACGCACAGCAGGGGGTTTCTTAAACACCCAGACTACTTTTCATTCATATCTCTTCTTTTCTGTTGGCAAAAGGAGGATTTATAAAGAGCTCAGAGGTTGTTTTTTCAACCAAACGCCTAGTGTGCTTGACTTGTGTGCAGCATGCTGCCTTTGTGTTGTCTATTATCTGGGTTATTCAGTGATGAATAAACATGGTTAACTGTGCGGCAACTGCCTGAATAAATGCATATAGCTGGAAATCAATAGAAACATAACTAAATCAGTTAATTCATAATCACACAAATGAATCAATAACTGTATAAATGAATGTACAAACTAATTTGTTCTAGGGCTGCACGACATTGGAAAAAAAATGACATTGCAATATTTTGTTATATATTGCAATATGGGGGCGGCGCGGTGGTGCAGTGGGTAGCGCTGCACAGCAAGAAGGTCGCTGGTTTGAGTCCTGGCTGGGTCAGTTGGCATTTCTGTGTGGAGTTTGCATGTTCTCCCAGTGTTGGCGTGGGTTTCCTCCGGGTGCTCCGGTTTCCCCCTCAAGTCCATGCGCTATAGGTGAATTGGGTGAGCTAAATTGTCCGTAGTGTAGGAGTGTGAATGAGAATGTATGGGAGTTTCCCAGTGATGGGTTGCAGCTGGAAGGGCATCCGCTGCATAAAACATATGCTGGATAAGTTGGCGGTTCATTCCACTGTGGCGACCCCTGATTAATAAAAGGACTACAGGTAAGCCGAAAAGAAAATGAATGAATGAATGAATGAATATTGCGATATGGGCGACACGGTGGCTCAGTGGCAGTGTCGCCTCACAGCAAGAAGGTCGCTGGTTCGAGTCCCGGCTGGGCCAGTTGGTGTTTCTGTGTGGAGTTTGCATGTTCTCCCCGTGTTGGCGTGTGTTTCCTCCGGGTGCTCTGGTTTCTCCCACAGTCCAAAGACATGCGGTACAGGTGAACTGAATAAACTAAATTGGCCGTAGTGTATGAGTGTGTGTGTGAATGTGAGAGTGTATGGGTGTTTCCCAGTACTGGATTGCAGCTGGAAGGGCATCCGCTGCGTAAAATATATGCTGGAATAGTTGGCGGTTCATTCCACTGTGGTGACTCCTGATTAATAAGTGACTAATAAAATGAAGGAATGAATGTTTAAAAATGTGTTCTCTGTTTAACATTGTTAAACATCACTTAGGATATAAATGATAAAGATTTACAATTTCACAGAAGAGCTAATCATTTTATCTTCAACTGGATGGTTATATAAGTGTATACTGTAGTTTGAAGTAATCCCTTTCTATGCAAGACACGTTAACAACAAAGTACGAAAGAGTAAAGTAGCTTTTTTGGCATTATCACACACATCAAAATCAACTGAAAGGTTGAACAAGGTCATAAAATCCTAAACTGCTTGGAGAAAAAAAAGATGCATGTCCAACCAAAACATAAAATAAATTCCATCAATCATATGCTAATGTTTTAAGAATGTCGTCAGAGACTGGACAGCTTTGAACAAACATTCTAATATTGCTAAGATTCTAGAAGTTCTTTTTAAAACTTTGAATAGAATGTTCCAAAAGTTCTGAGATCATTTATTGTTGGCTGGAAACTAAGGAAAGAAAAGATGTTGGCATTTGAGATTGACTTCTGAGTTTGCAACTTCATGTTCAGATTGATAATACGATTTGGGGAGAAATAAGTGATGTCTGTGTGTTCACATCATCGCCACTGCGCCCTCAAACGGTGACCCAGTTGTGTTTTTGTTACACAAGGCAGACGCTCAGAGAGGTGCGCAGTCAAACTCTGCAAATTTGACTGCTGTTCTTGCAGCTGTGTGATGATAATGAATGTGTTCATGACTCACAGGAGATCTTGTGTTTACGTAAAGAAGTACCATAAGTACCATTTCCTGAGGCTTCTTATATGACCTCTGCCTAATGTCAATCAGCTTGGGGAATTACACAAATCTTCTTAATCATAAATAATTAATGTTATGTGCAATGTGTTATGTAGAAAATAACTGTTCATTTTTTATAAATGGATAGACGTCATACTTAAAGTGTAGGTTGTAATATGCATTAAACTGGTTAATAATCATTGTTAGTGCTTGTTTTTGTTCTCATAGTGCTTGCAAGTTCTCTTCTATTTCTTCATCTTTTGTTCCCTAAAATATGGTTTTAAATGACTTTTTTATTTGAATGGTGTTTCAATATTTGTTATTTAATTTATTTTTACTTTATTGTAACTAGTGCTGGGCAAATATGAATCGCTATTAATCACATTTAAATAAAAGTTTGTTTTGACATAATTTAAGTCTGTAAGTATATATACATATACACATGCAAGCATATATTTGAGAAAATGTTTATATATATATATATATATATATATATATATATATATATATATATATATAGTCTTTTTAACTTGCCCTATAAAAATAATAAAAAGAAAATTAGAGAAATTTTACCTCACTTTTTTTTTCTTAAAACGTAGAAATAAATATTTGTACAAAGTATTTATCTTAGTGCTGCTGTCTTTCCTGTCAAGTATTTTTAAGAACATTCTATAAAGTGATTTATTTTAGGCTATAAGCTATATACGGTTGAAGACAACATTATTAGCCCTCCTGTGAAATATTCATTCTTTTTCAAATATTACCC
>CAIGQV010003909.1:6874826-6900663 GCA_903798115.1 Danio jaintianensis | reverse complement strand
TGTCTTTTATATTCAAATATTCATATTAAAATTGTCTTTTATATTCAAATATTTGAATTTAAATATTACTTTTTTCATTTAATTTGCCAGTGCTGCCAATATATGCATTATTAATATACTTATGTATTACTTAAAACACTGCTGCATTTTGACTAATGCATTTTCTCTTTCTGATTGGTCAGTTTCGCAGATGCATGTTACAGATGCTGTGTTCACGTCTGGCCAGTCTGCAGCACACCATTAAGGACCGACCCCTGTCCCGCATCGAGCATCCCATACGACCCATTGTGATGTCCCAGAGCCGCACTGACCGGCCCAAAAAGAGAGTAACCTTCAGCTCTTCCTCCATCGTCTTCATCATCGCCAGCCATGACACTCATCCTCTGGACATCACCTCCAAATGCAACGACGAACCAGACATTAACGTAATTCAAGTTCGACCGCTTTAGCACTTGCCGTGGGGACATTAAAGAAGTTCGAATTCAATGTGTTTATAATGTCCAGAACATTCAACGGCATCTCCTTTCATTAACACGGAGGCAAGGATCATTTATTTATTTCTGCAGCAAAAATGCAACGTATAAACTGACTTTTGTGTTTCGCATCAAGACTTTGTATGATGTACATAAACTGTAACTGCTGTAAGTATTTAATGAAAACGAATTGAGTTCAATTGTGTACCTTCTCCATTGTACCTGACACTTAATTTTCCACCTTCACCCAGTTTTAATGGGATGGTAAGATATCCAGCAGCTTAGATCACACAGTTCGTGAGCAGAATATATTAGCCCGTGTGTTCAGATAGATTAAGGTGTCTTATAGAGGACATTTGTTAGAGGATCCGGCGAATATAGAATGTCAGTCAAGTCCACAGCTCCCCCTGGAGGAAATGAACGTTGTGTCCTATTTCAATATGGTCAAGCATTACTATTTCTGCAGCTCAGTTTTCAGATTGAGGTTTGAACGAAGCGCTAAGTGTTAAACCTTGGTGCGTTTACCTCAAATTGTGTTGCTTCTTGAGTAGAAGATTGTTTTCCAGCCTGATCTCATGAGGAAACTATTTTGCATATTGTCAGAAAAGTGGCTAATTTGTACGAACTGATTTTATTCCTATGAAAGCCTATGAATTTTAAGAGGAGCTTAAAACCCCACCCCTCATAAGGGATGAGCAAATCCTACTAAAATCGAATTCGCACAAATTCATACAGTTTTTATTCTCATGAAAACCTAAAATTTTTAAGAGGAAGCGTGCCCCCAAACCCCACCCCTAAAACCACGATCACACTGCACTTTTTTTGCCCCATAGACTTCCATTCATACGCATGCAAATGCGGCAGAATGAAAACACAAGCTCAAGTTTCGCATGTCGCTGCATTGCAAAGTTCAAGTTTAGTGAACTCTGACCTGCAAAATCACATCACGTGATTGCATGCGACCAATAGATGATCAAAACTTGACCTCTCTGTACAGAAATTTTTAGTATGGCACAATCGCTTGCTTTATCTAATCATTTTGTTTTATCCTGCCCCTTTTTCACAGTGCCATATGACAGAATATCACATGCTCAAACTCTTGTGTGATCGCGCCTTAACCCTAATAATACAGATTAGCCACTAAATCAAAAAGTTATAAACTGGCGTGAGATTGATTAAACGGGAATAAAGGATTTTAAGCTTAAAGCTTGTTAGGATTTGGCCAAGATACAACTATTTACATAACTGGAATCTGAGTATTCCAAAAAACCTAAACATTAAGAAAATTGCCTTTAAAGTTGTCCACCAATGCAAATTACTAATGAGAAATTGAGATGGAATATAGTTAGAAATTTACTAAATGTTTTAATGAAACCTGAAATCTTTACTTGAACTATGTTCAAATTGCATAAATGAAAAAATCTATAATTTTGACCCATACAATGTATTTTTGGTTATTGCCAAAAAATATACCCATAGCAACATAAGACAAATAATAAATAAAATGTTGTTAATTTGCTCATCCTCAGGCCATTCAAGATGCAGGTGACCATTCTCTTCGGGAGAACTTTAAAGAAGATTTTTAGCTTAAAAAGTGATCCTTGGTCATTCATAAAAAGAGCTATTGGCACTCAGAGTTATCAAGTCAAAAAACTAATGGCTCCTGATGATACATTGATGTCTTACAATGTGACACGATACGATTTACAACAATGTCATTATGAGATTTTACTATTCTTATTTTTTAATAGTGTAGGCTGCAGCATCCAAAATAACACAGTTTAATATATAAATAACAAAAAACACATGTACAATTTTTGATGA
Organism: Danio jaintianensis; assembly: GCA_903798115.1. NCBI lineage: Eukaryota > Metazoa > Chordata > Actinopteri > Cypriniformes > Danionidae > Danio > Danio jaintianensis. Next base: position 6,898,366 of record CAIGQV010003909.1, on the reverse strand, counting down.
AAAATACACTGCACATGTCTTGCTCTTGGTTGTAAAGAAACAGTGAAGCTCACGTGCGAGTTTGTAAGGATAGTTCATTCAAAAAAAGAAAAATGACCCCACCATTTACTACACCATTTACAGCTATTGACAGAGTAGGAGCTAAAAATTCTAGGGAATTCAATGCTGTTTTTCCCAACATTCTTCTGTTCAACAAAAGAAACACAGGTTTGTATCAAGATAAGGATTTGTAAATCATGACAGAATTTTCATTTTTGCGTGAACTATCCCTTTTACAACTACACGTTAATGGAAAATCTGGATAATATCCCTTTAAGAACCCCCAAAACACTAATACAGTCAAATGCCACCGTCATACATATGCAGTAATGCCTTATAGATTAGATAGACAATTGAAAACGTAGATTTTTTTTTTTTTTGCATTATGTTGGTTTAACTTAAATGTTTTCCCTTTTTAAAAACTAGTTTTTGGTCATTATTTGTTCCTTAATTAAGCTTATCTGACTCATTTTCTGGGTTAAAATATTGCTTGTTTTTCTCACAGCTATATCCTATGGAATATCATTTCACCAAATAAATATAGGCAAACCACTCCAGCATCTGCATGTCACCACACCGAATAATGCTAACGTTAAAAGTAAAAACAACTTACCTCAATATTGAAACCTTTCCAGATAGTAGCGGTAAAGGTGCAGTGCTCATGTCGTTTTCAAACCATCTGATTTATGATGCGTCCATGATTCCATGCGCCATTTTTGGTGAAATCCGCTTCAGTCATTAAAAAACGTCTTTTTTAAATACCGCTGGTTGCGACGTCGAGCATCCAGATGGAAATAAGCATGTTTTTGCTGGTCAAACACAAACCATCTCGAAAGCTGCGACGTATTTGTTGCCTTGGCGCGAAATTCCAGATCACGTGGATGATCTTTGACTGGATTTCAATATATATGGCCAAGCTTTCGACTTTATGTAATGTTACAATTCGTTTACTCAGAATTATAGTTTTTCTCCTGTGTACTGTTTTGAATTTATTACTTGCAATTCAGTTTGTCTTGCGATATTTTCTCAGAATTACTAGATAAAAACTATCCTCAGAGTTTACATCTTGCAATTCTGAATAGCTAAATTGCTGCATTCAATAAAATGTAGCTATACTTCCCTATATAGTATAGCCTAGAAGTGGACACTTTTCGATGTTTTGAGGCCACTGTAGATGATTCAAAGGAATAGTTTCCGGTTTCCCCCACAGTCCAAAGACATGCGGTACAGGTGAATTGAATAAACTAAATTGGCCGTAGTGTATGTGTGTGAATGAGTGTGTATGGGTGTTTCCCAGTACTGAGTTGCAGCTGGAAGGGTATCCGCTGCGTAAAACATATGCTGGATAAGTTGGCGGTTCATTCCACTGTGGCAACCCCTGAAGAATAAAGGGACTAAGCTGAAGGAAAATGAATGAATGAAAAAGGAAACTCATAAAAGTTTGGAACCAACTGAGGGAGAATAAATAGTAAGTAAATTTTTATTTTTAGGTGAACTATATCTTTAAGAATGGATGTGAATTGGTGATAATGAAAACATGAGTGAATTTCATTCATATTATGCATATTTACACTAAACAAAATGTACTTTTTAACCACAATAGCTCACAATTTTGACTTTTTTTCATAGTTCAAAGGTCTCTATAAACACTTTTTTCGTTTACAAATTACCCAAACTGATTTAAAACACAAAAACTACATATGCTGATAAATTTATGTATTTGTAAATGCCAAAAAAGGACAGAATGCCTGCTTGAGTGGTTCAGATGGCATCTGTTATCTCATTCATATGGCTCACAAAGGATTTGTAAGTTGCAAACAAGGACTGATGTGAGATTTTACACAACAGTGAAAGACTATCAGTAGGATTTAACATTTCTCCCATGCTAAAAATAATATGTTTGAACAGTACATGAACAAAACATTTTATTCAGTCGCATTTATCTTATTTTAAATCCACAAGAATAACAGACTGCGATCATCTTGACTTTTAAAAAACTAAAAACAAAGAAATTACATCTTTGTGCTTGGAAATTACACCGCCCACAATGACGCCCACTGAGAATTATTTCTTTCTCCCTCGCAACTATTTAAAACTCATGGTGACTGAATTAAAGAAATGTTCTGGTTTCATTAAAAAATTTCTAGAACCTGAGGCATAATGTTGATTATCAAAGACAATACAGAACAATCTCCACTTAAACTGAAGTACAAAGGTCCATTTGTTTCAAGAAGTTTCACTTCAAAGTCTCACTTTAAAATAGACAATATAGAAAACGTAAGAGCTCCAATACTGAACATTTTACAGAATAATTCCTGCAGTTTAGGCAGTAGAGCATGCCACACTAGCAATGCTGACTTGAAAGCAGTTACATTGAAACATCTGTTGTTGAGAACATAAGTGCTTTAACAAATGTAGCATCTGTACATTTCTGCTTTAAACCATCTGGCAGACTGTACTTCCATTTTAAGTGCATTATATTGAGGGACTAAATTAGTTAATGGATTATTATTATTATTATTATTATTACTAAATTATTTTCTGTGCAATAAGTTTAATTTGTATTAAATAGGGCTCTGTTTACACTTGCTATTAAAATGCATTTTTAACACGATACAGCTGTAATCGGGGTCTTCATTCAACCAGATTGCTTTCACAGTGTAAACGCTCATGAAACAGCCACAAAAGTTCATCTATATTGCAGGATGTGTTGTTGCTGTCTTTAAGCAACAAAAAAGTAATTTAAAAATGTTAAGTTTGATTTCAAAGACAAAAAAATGTAAAAAGCACCATGTTCTCTTGACTGTAACACAAAACCCCACAGATTTTGCTGGGCTTTTGCAGCCTTAAGCCTCATTCACACTACGAGCGACTCGCAGCGGCAAAGCGACACGTGACCGTTCATTTCAACGGAGAGTGAGCAACTTCCGGCGACCTCTGTCTATGCGAGCGACAGTGACCGTTGGTGAACAGGTGGCCATGTCAAGCGACGCGACAAAGTTGAGAATCCTTCAACTTTATGCGACAGCCATTAGGAGCACCAGCTCACGTGATCCTCTCTCAGCTCGCAGACTGCAAGACAGGGGCATAAGATGAAGGGGCGTAACTTGTAGTAAGTTAGAGGCGTAGCTTGCAGTTATCGAGATCCCACTGAACCATGCGAGATGTCACAACGAGATGTTGTTGGCAAGGTGGCGGAAATGTTTTCATGAGTTTTCTCCAAATTTATCCACAACCTATTCATTTGATATCATTGTATTCATTCATTTAGCAACTCCACCATGCAACTTGCTGACTTCTCCATCCGTTTTGTCATGACATTTAGCCTACTCAGCGTCGCCCCCTGTGGTTGCAACAGTACAATGGCGAGCGCGTCAAGTATAAAAGCCTCCGCAACTCGCGGCTGTACGTTAATAATGTGATGGTTGGGTTTAGGTTTGGGGAAGGTGTAGACGTTAATAACTGTGATGATTGGGTTAAGGGTTGGGGAAGGTGTAGATGTTAATAACTATGATGGTTGGGTTTAGGTTTGGGGAAGGTGTAGATGTTAATAACTATGATGGTTGGGTTAAGGGTAGGGGTAGGTGTAGACATTAATAACTATGATGGTTGGGTTTAGGTTTGGGGAAGGTGTAGACGTTAATAACTGTGATGGTTGGGTTTAGGTGTGGAGTAGGTGTAGATGTTAATAACTGATGTACAGCGCCATCTTACCGACAACATAGTTTTGACATGTCTCCATAACTTCAAGTTACGCCTCTAACATACTACAAGTTACGCCCTTAAGGCCCCTTCATGTTACGCCCCTGTCTTGCAGTCCGCAGACAGACCCTACTCTGCTCAGAGGCCGGTTGTATTCTCCGTGCTGTAGACATACACAGACCTGCGTTTGCAACAGGTCGCCACCCAGAGCGGCAGGCAGCTACAAAGTTGCTGCTAGTGTGAATGAGGCATTAAAAGTAGAAACGAAAGCTGCGGCTTGTTTCCATATTCCAATGTGTAATTTTGCAGTCATTTGTAAATTTTGTGAGCTTATTTTGGGATTTCAGATTGAATGATCAAAAAAGAGGCCATACATGCAAACCTCCCTACAAATAAATCAAGAAAGTGGTTGAAGGTGGACAAAAGAGATTGATTAAAACATCAGGTGTAAACGGGAATGTGTCTCTCTCATTTACTTGTGATCCGATTTAACAAAATGCATCTTAACACCAGGTGTAAACAGGGCCTAAGTCTTCAATTTTGGTCCATTTTAAAAGCCAAAGATTTCTTCTTTGACATGTCAAGGCTAAACAGCAGTGTGTTTCCAGTGCATTTTGTTTTCTTCATTTCAGAAGTGCTTCAAAGCAAGTATGCGGGTCCACAGCTGCTCTGCAGAGATTCTGGGCAGTTTGTGAAAGTTTTTGACCAACACATATGTCCCGCCAGCAGCAGACACAAATCCACACAGCCGCAGTCCCCGAGTGATCATCTGAAAAACACCAGCAAGATCTTTACTGATGGGTCAGAGATTAATTTTGTACCATTCTGTGAGAAAGTTCTAGAACATTTTTATATCTAACTTTTAAGTTTAACCATGCAGGTTTCTGGCTTTTGCGGTGAAGATTTCTAACTCTGTAGATTTATTGTAAAAAAACACCCTGCTTACGTTTAAAGGCATAGTTCACCACTTTACTCCCACTCAAGTGGTTTTAAACGTTTGTAAATTTCTTTCTTCTGACACCAGATATATTCAGAAGAATGTTAGAAAAGCAGCCATTGACCATCATAGTAGGAACAAAAAATTATACAGAATTAATAAATACAGATTTTTTTTCCCCAGCATCCTTCAGCATATCTTATTTTGTGTTCAACAGAAGTAAGAAGGACAAGTGGAAGATTTATTAAATGATGACAGAATTTTAATTTTTGTGCGAACTGTCCCTTTTAACTATGTAGTATTTGGTTTTATAATAAAACAAATAATCTGCTTTGATAATTATAGGCTAGTTAAAACATTTGGGGACATTAAATCAAATGAATACTTTTATTTAGCAAGAATGCATTAAAATTGGCAGTAAATATATTTATGCAGGTTTACTGTAAAGAATTGTGTTTTTTTTAGAAGCAATTAAGCTATTCAAACAAAGTCTCAGTTTATGTCAGGACACAAATCTGTATAATGACATAGGTATGACACAGGTATTACAAAAAGGAGGATGAAATATGAGGTCATTGCTGACGTCCTCATTTCTCAAAAAGCTTATAAATCACACAGAATGAGTTTATTTCAGAGAGTAAAGCTGTACACTGTTTCCTGTGATGGTTGGGTTTAGGGGTAGGGTGGGGTTAGGGCAATACAAAATATGGTTTGTACAGTATAAATCAATGGAAACCTATGTAATGTGCCCACTTTTCACAAAAACAAACATGTGTGTGTGTGTGTGTTCATTTAACAAGTTAACCACACCAGCAAAAGCTTCATAGTTTCATTTTACAATTATGTATGATTTAATTAAATAAACCTCGGCTGGGTCAGTTGGCGTTTCTGTGTGGAGTTTGCATGTTCTCCCCGTGTTCGCGTGGGTTTCCTCCGGGTGCTCCGGTTTCCCCCACAGGTCCAAAGACATGTGGTAAAGGTGAATTGAATAATCTAAATTGGCCGTAGTGTATGAGTGTGTACACTGGTGTTTCCCAGTGATGGGTTGCAGCTGGAAGGGCATCCGCTGCGTAAAACATATGCTGGATAAGTTGGCGGTTCATTCCGCTGTGGCGACCCCAGATTAATAAAGGGACTAAGCCGAAAAGAAAATGAATGAATTAATTAATTAATTAAATAAATAAATAAAACATTCAAAATATTTGGACAGGAATTGCCAAAAATCAGCAGAGAGTCAAATACCTCAGCTGTTACATTTTAAAATGACATTTGCAAGCATTTTAAAGAAAAAATAATGGTTGACTCCGTTGCATTGCAAAAAAAAGAAAAGCTTGTTTATTCCAGTGCTGGAGAGACACTTTCTTTGCTTCGGCAGGATATTTTGGGAGTTTCTAAAAAAAACTCCACACAAAGAAACTTATTTTTCCCCATCAGACTGTAATCTGCTATTATCACCATAACATTAATGGATCTTCACATTAAATAATGTTTTGCAGAACGCTCAGAGCGGAAGAGCTTTATAAAACTGTCTGTATTAAGCCCAGCATGAGTCCTGATTTCACCTGACACATTTATCAGCCAAACTGTGCTGTCAAATGCTTTGAAACACACAGGTTTGGTCTTTACCTTATTTTGCCAATGCCAGCGGTTCACAGCATCATTGTAGCGTGTTCTGGTGAATGTGACCTAAGAGGGACAAAAACCAAACACGAGTTAGTCAACCATCTACATTTACATGTAACCATTTGGCAGACATTTCTATCCACAGTGATTTAAAAATGAGAACAATAGAAGTAATTAACATAATTATAACTTAATAATAATTATGGTTAAATAAATGATGGTTAAACAATTAGTGGTTAAATAATTAAAATTAATTTATAAATGATATATTCAGAGAGAAAGAGAGTTAAATTTGTTATTATTATTATTATTATTATTATTATTATATATTATAATAATTATTTTAAAGGTAGAATTTATTATAATTATTATTTTTGATTTAGAAGATCGGATTAAGTTAATAAATTAAATAAAATTAAAAAGGGATTGTTAGTGTTGGAAAATCTATGCAATTTTGTTCTGTATATAAACAGCCGATTCGAATGTTATCACTTGATTGAATGGGTGTTATCAGTGGTTATCAGCTGATAGATATGGGGGCCTTCTGCGACTACTGGTAGGCTCAGAAGGCTGTTATCATCCATCCACAAGGTTAATCAGCTATAGATCACATACGGCTGCGGCCGGAAGTTAACGAGAATTATTTATATTATTTATTAAATTTCCTATTAATTGTATTTTATTAACGTCTACCCCTACCCCAACCCTAAACACAACCGTCACAGTAATGTAAAAACAGATCTGGATCTGGATTCTTCTTTATTAGTATAGCTGATTAACCATGTGGATGGATGATAACAGCCTTCTGAATCTACCAGTAGGTCCAGAAGGCCCCCACTGGCCCATATCTATAAGTTGATAACCACTGATAATGATCATTCAATCAAGTGATAACATTCGAAGCGGGTGATATAAATGTATAAAGAAAACAGACAAAAAAATTAGAAAGTGTTTCATACATTGGCTTAGAGAGCTCAAACACACTGCAAATTAAAGGTGCTGTGTGTAAGTTTTTGACTCTTCTAAAGCATCAAAATACCATAATATGTTTGCAGATATTTAAGAAACATGCTAAGTGAACATTCTTGTTCATCTGAAAAACAAATGCTGAAGTCAGATATTCTGTTTTGAAAATGTGCATTACGTGCCGGAACGTCTGTCTTTGTTTTGGTTCTTTTAACCCGCCAAGAAAGGCTCTCAAAGCATGCACTCGTGACCAAAATGTGACCTCCGGTGAACAGTACCAGACTCTAAAATGAGACGCAGATTCAGAGTTCCACATGAGGTTATTAATTAGCAAATAATATAAATATTACGAGCGTAAACATTAGGTGAGCAGGTTACATTGTAACCCCGTGTCCTAACAACACGCTACATGAGGAGATTTGCAGTGATAAGCAATTTGGCTGTTTGCACCAGATGAAACACGACAGGCATTTAAATACAGCCATTCAGAAGCATAGAATATGCACTCACTCACGAAATGGTAAGGTTTATAATCTATTTAATACATATTAAACCTCTTTAACATTATTAAATGTACATGCTGAGTCACTGATGTGTGTTGGTTTTGAGTTTTGAAGTTCAATTTCAAACGGTTTATTTTATTTTCAAGATCTGAGGTGAACTATCTGCTGCTGCTTTCAGTAGTATGGCAATAAATGTCATGTAAAATGGCATTTAAACTCACATTGTTAGCATTTAACACTGAATAAAGCAGATGAGGTGTACCTGAGGTGATCATTGTCAGTTTTCTGTTGTTCAGCTGCTAGAAATAGAAGTCGTTTCTAATATATCAATTCGAGGTGTTGGTTAGAACAAAAAAAACTCATTTTAATATGGAAAATATTCCTTCTTTATATAGAACATGGTTTAAATCAGCCTTTAGGCTCCTGTTTGTCCTCAATCTGGCAACCTGCGCTTGCGTTTGTTTTGATCCAGGAATGCAATACCTAGTTCAACCACTGGGTGTCAAACTTACATACTGCACCTTTAAGAAAACACTTGCAAATACAAAAACGCACTGCAAATAGTGCAGACCAGAGTCAGCAAAGTTGTCGGAGATCTAAGTTTTTAGTTTATTTTAGCATCCTTGGTATGGTTCCTTGTTGTTTTTTCTATTTTTTATTCCTGATAATCTGACAAATTGAACAATTAATTTGAAATAAACTGCTGACTATTTGCAGAACTGCGCTAGTTCTGCAAATAGTTCAGTTTGGTTCAGTTTGGATTTCTATGTGTTGTGAGAATTTCCCTGTCGTCAAATAGATGAAGATGTTATATCAGTTTGTTACTGTTTTTCTATTTGCATGTGTTGTCTTAATTTGCAGTGCGTTGAACTTTCTTGACCACAGTAGATTTATCAATTATTACCAAGCGGGCACCTTGATGTCAAAACAACATCAAAAAACATGTCAAAATTCACGTCAAAAATGTGAATTGATTTGATGTCAAAAGCTTGACGTCCATTTGACATCCACACATTGATGCCTTGTTAACCACCAACATAATGACAGAAAAAGTATTATATTATAAGAACATTTTTATCCATTTAATTACAAATGACAAATTTACACTGGATTTTGTATCGCTACAATGCATGTAAACTACCTTGATATCAAAACAACATTAAATTGACATCCAACATTGACCTCAAAAAAACATGGACTGTCCTGTAATAATTTTTTCATGTCTTTTTATGAGGATGTAAGCTATCAATTTATTGTTGTTTTGACATCAAATCGATTAGCATTTTTGACAAACTGGGTGGAAACTAACAACAACACACACCAAAAAAAGGCTCCTACCATTGTGTAAAGTGGAACGATAGTCTTTGGCATGAAGAAGTGCAGGAGATTGTCCAGGTATTTTCGAAAGATGAAGTACTTGGAATTGACGTGTGCTCTCATCTATGACAGAAATCACGCATGAGGATGAAGATAACGGCAGGATTTAATGGTCGAGCGGTAAAGCTCATATGTTTTCATCCAGCCGTCAGTAATGATGTTGACCTGAGTCGCTGTGGCCTGAATGTCACATCCGATCAGCGAATAGTGTAAAAATCTGGCAGCGTTTTTTTATACTGTAATATATGTGAGCATGCTGCTTAATGAAGAGGAAAAACAAGGACAGCTTTTATAAACAAGCTTGTTTAACTACAAACTCATGACTTTGATGCCGCTAGTCTAGTCTGAGCTACAGGAATATTATTACATCTTACATCTATCCATCAGGAACTCTCTTTATCATTCATATCCCATTCAGCAAAAATAAATATGTATATATACTACATTATTTAAATGATTTCTAAAGGATCACATGACATTAAACACTGGAGAAATGATGCTGTGAATTTAGCTTTGAATCACAGAAATACATTACAATACATATTCACATAAAAAACAGTTGCTTTAAACTGAATTTATTTTTATTTTAGATTTTAAACGAATATACAGCAGTTAAAATGATTTTTCCAGGTAAATATATCTCTTAAGGAACTGTTGACAAGAAATTGACCCAGATTTGAATAAAAACCCCAAAAATACTAACAAACAAAATTTAAAAATCTGAAAAAATTGTTATATGTAATAACAATGAAATGACAAAAGGAGAAAGTACTGAACTCCTAAAATGTATTTAATACTTTGTTTAAAAGCCTTTTGGGGTAATAAAACCTTCAAGATGCCTTTTGTGTGGAGATTGGAGTCGCATGCATTACTCAGGTGTGATTTTTTCCAGACATCAACATTTGATGACATGTGGGTTTCGTCTGTCAACTCTGTGACCTTCAGTTCTTATGAATTCTACTGAATTCAGCTGAAGTGATTAGTTGGGTCATTCCCGCAGCTTTATTTTCTTTTCTGAAACCAATTGAGAGTTTCCTTGGCTGTGTTTAGGATCATTGTCTTGCTGAAATGTCCACCCTGGTTTTATCTTCATCATCTGGTAATGTAGGTGTTGAGATATTAATTTACACTGACTAGGGGGAGATTTGCTTTCTAACTACTGTGAGATTTCAGCTGCTGTCTATAGGCTTTCCATTCCCTTTTACATCTCCCTTTCTTTATGTGTGCAATATTTTTCCCTCTGTCATTTAATTTCATTACAGATAACTTAATTTCTAAACTAATCATGTTTGTTTTCTTTGTATGTGTGGATTATTTTGGTTGCTTTCAATAACTGGTGAAAATTTCAAGTCAACGGCAGCTTTAGAAATATGTTTTCTGAGAAAAAATACTGACATCTTCAATTATTTTGCCATATGTTTGTAGGTGTTTTAAATTTTAAAGGTGTTTTATTTTTTAATATCAATTATCCATAATGCTATATTAGAAAATTTCCTTAAGCACCAAATCTTTATACTAATTTCTGATCATGCGACACTGGAAATCAGAGTTGCCATCACAGTAATACTTTACATTAGTTTTTGCAATTATGTCATAGAAGTAATGAACAGTTGTTAAAAAACATTTATTTCTTAGTGTTAATAGCATTTTCATGATCTAAACAACATTTATCCACTATAAAGAACCTTCTGTGGAAAGAAAATTTTTATGGATGTCAAAAGGGTCATATGATTTTACTAAATATGACCTATTTAAGCAACACAGGCTCATTGGGAAAATGTGCCCAGGGATACATTTCTGAGAAACTATTTATTTATTTATTTATTTATTTTTTCAAAACATTTGTGCCTCTGGGTACATAATGGTAGCATTTTGTGTGTAAAACAAATGCTATGGGGCAGTACGGCTGATTGCTTACCTCCGTATGGACGGCTTTTGGAAACCAGGTCAAACAAAACCCAAAACACAGAGCAGTATGATACTGTGGTAGAAGCATGTGGCCGCGATGGCTTTTCTCTTCATGTTTGCTTTTGAAAACACTATCTGTTGGGTTTAGGGAAGGGGGCAGGTGGATCAGTTGATATCAAGCTGATAAACGCATGACAAGCCCGCCCTACTCTCTCATGGACGTGCGCCAGAAGGACGCCAGAAACTTACACATCGGTCTCTAGTGGATTTACGAGAAACGAGATAACGTGCACAAGTAATGTATTTGAGTTTGTCAAAAATGGACACGACGCCCTCCAGTGGATTTGTGACAACAACAACTGCAAGAAAACATAGTCCAGGGTACATATTTCTCGGTTCTCAAAAATATAGCCCTTGGCACATATTTCCAATGAGCCTGGGTGCGTTCTTCTACATGGAGCCACTGATGCCAATAAAGCTTCATTTTTAAGAGTGTGTCGAGTGTTTAGATGGAGACTTTTGGCTGACCTCGATATAGTTGTACATGGCCAGATCAGCGATGGCGTGATCGTCAGGAACACGGACCCTGGTGTATTCCTGAAGCACAGCCGCTGCACACAGAGCAGATCAACATAATTCATGCACTTCTCTAACCATTTATTCAAGTTTTTAATTTGTATAGCACTTTTCATAATAGTTATTGTTTTAATCTCTGTGTGTGTGTTTTACATTTGATTTGAACACTTTAAAATTATTGTTTTAATGTATATGTGAGTGTGTATTTTACATTAGATTTGAACACTTTTTGTGCCCCTCTCTGCAATTTAAGACCAAATGATTGGTTTTAGTTTTGTCTTTACTTATCTGAAATGATCTGAAATATTTTAAACATAATAAGTTCAAAAAAAATATATATATATATATATATATATATTCATTTTATATTTATATATTATATTAATATATTATATATTAATTTTTATAATTTTATATTTAATATATTAAAAAAATCAATATGAAATTATTTTATTTCAAAATGTATTTAAAATGGGAGTCACGGTGTTGCAGTGAGTAGCACGATCACCTCATATGCGTAAAACATATGCAGGATAAGTTGGCGGTTCATTCCGCTGTGGTGACCCCAGATTAATAAAGGGAATAAGCTGAAAAGAAAATGAATGAATGAATGTATTTAAAATTTACTAGAAGATGGTTCTGTCTTACCAAGGTTTTCATTGAACTGGTCCATTATCTCGTCAAAAACTAAACAATCCTCAAAGCCCTGTGAATAAAAGTAAAACATTTATTCACTTTCTTGAAAACTCGAATGAACAAGAAAGTTCACATTTATTTGGCTATTAAACTTCTATATACTTGTGCAAAAAAAAAAGTTATTGTATTTTTCAGTTTATTTTAATCATCTAAAACTAAAAACTGAAAAATAAATGTTATTTTAAACAAATATTACTGGAAATGTAAAATATAAACATTGCTTAATATTATACATTTCTTTAGTAGATTGCTAAAGTAACATTTATGATTATTATTACGCTTAATGAGGCAATTCATATAACTAAAACTTAAATAAACAGTTAATTAATAAATTGCTTATTATTATACATTTATTTAGTTAGTTGTTAAAGTAACATTTATTATATTATATTATTCATTCATTCATTTTCGGCTTAGTCCCTTTATTAATCTGGGGTCGCCACAGCGGAATGAACCGCCAACTTATTCAGCATATGTTTTACGCAGCGGATGCCCTTCCAGCTGCAACCCATCACTGGGAAACATCCATACACACTCATACACTACGGACAATTTAGCCTACCCAATTCACCTATACCACATGTTTTTTTGGACTTGTGGGGGAAACCGGAGCACCCGGAGGAAACCCACGCGAACACGGGGAGAACATGCAAACTCCACACAGAAACGCCAACTGACCCAGCCGAGGCTCGAACCAGCGACCTTCTTGCTGTGAGGCGAACGTGCTACCCACTGCGCCACCGTGACGCCCATATTATATTATATTATATTATTATATATATTATATTATATTATATTGTATTATATTATATTATATTATAACAAGAACTTATATAAAGAATTAATTAAATTATTACAATTAAACATATTTAAAAAAAACAACAACAAATTAACTTTAATTATCATTTTGATTTAACAAAAGGCCTAGATAATACAGAGCTAGTTGAATATTTCTTTATACTGTTGAATGCATTTCAGCTCTAAACTGCACTGTTCAGGTTATGTTTACATTATTGGGAGCAATAACCACTGAAAAAAAAACAGTTTGATCAGAAATAACATCTTTCCACCTCCACTTACTGCATTCATGCCTTGCCCATAGAAAGGCACGACAGCGTGGGCCGCGTCTCCCATCAGCACACACTTCTCGAACAGATGATACGGGCAGCACTTGACGGAGACCATGGCCTGAGCCGGCAGACGAAAGAAATCCTGCTTCAGAGCCTCACTGATAAAACACATAAAGCACGCAAACACACATATATATGAACACGCCCGCACGATACAGCTGCAACACAAAAATCAAGATTCAAACACCCACATCATCGCAATTCTAAAAGATAACATATTAAAGTACGTTAAAGTAGAGCTGCACGATATTGAACAAAAAAACTGATTTTATATTTCTGCGATAAATATTGCGATATAAATACAGTTTCACAAGATTTCAATAGCACTATTTGATGATTTTCTGGGGAGACTGACCGTTTTCAGGTACAGAAATTGAATAAGAGCAATTCCACAGTTATGGATGTGACATTTAGTAAAATCGCAAAATATAAATTCACAAAGAAAGTAAATGTCAACATTATATTGAAACATCTGTTTATTCATTCATTCATTTTCCTTCGGCTTAGTCCCTTATTTATCAGGGGTCGCCACAGCGGAATGAACCGCCAACTTATCCAGCATATGTCTTTTATGCAGCAGATGCCCTTCCAGCTGCAACCCAGTACTGGGAAACACCCATACACTCTCACATTCACACACACACTCATACACTACAGCCAATTTAGTTTATTCAATTCACCTATAGCGCATGTCTTTAGAATGTTGGGGAAACCGGAGCACTCGGAGGAATCCCACGCCAACACAGAGAATATGCAAACTCCACACAGAAACACCAACTGGCCCAGCCGGGCTGGAACCAGCGACCTTCTTGCTGTGAGGTGACAGTGCTAACCACTGCGCCACCATGCCACTTACATCTGTTTATATTTTCCAAAACAACTAACCACAGAGTTATGGGATAAGAAAAATATCAATCTGTTTTTAATATTTTAAATAAGGAAAATGAACATGCGTTATGGATGTGACCAAAAAAGTATACGAGTTAACAATGAACAATATACTTTGTAGAAATTCTTTACTCCCCCTCCACTTGTTGAACCCAAAAGGAGATAGTTTGAAGAATGTTATTTACCAGATGGTTGATAGATACAGAGTTGAAGTCAGAATTATTAGCCCTCCTGAATTATTAGCCCCCCTGTATATTTTTTTCCCCAATTTCTGTTTAATGGAAAGAAGATTTTTTTACAGTATACAAAATATTTTGTAGAAATTCAGTGAATTAAACTGCACTACCCAAAAGAAATAATGATAATCAAAAGGAGAAGAGGCGGCTATAGAACATCAATGATTGATTTTATTTTATTTTACATTTTTGCATTTATTGAGGAAAAAGCCTCATTATGGATGTGACATCTCTCTGTTATGGATGTGACAGATGTGAAATTGGCACTTTGGTAAATCAAATATAATTGTTTGAAAGCACTGACAGAGGCATTTTTGAGTATATAGTTAATATGTTAATCCAGGATCATGTCCTACTTGGTGAAATCAAGTTGGCGCATAATGACAATTCAAAAAAAAGCCTCTCTTATTTAGTTTTTTCTCGTTTCTAGTCCAAATATCAAAACATTCTTAGATCAAGTAAAGATATTGTTTTGTTTTCAACTTCAGAAGAAATTAGTCAAAATGAAAGAGTTTTTCCTTAAAACAAGAAAAATGATCTGCCAGTGTGGTAAGTAAAAAAAATCTTGTTTTCACTTTGAAATTCAGATATTTGGACTAGAAACAAGACAAAAATTCTAAGAAAAACTTATAAATTCCGTATAAATACAGTAATTAATTACAATTATGTATCTCCTGGTCAACTATAAATCAGACTCAACATTGCATATCTTGCGATGCGACTGTTGCGAATTTGCACATTGCGTTATAGATGCTGAAACGATATATTGTGCAGCCCTACTTTAAAGTACAAATGAAATCAATGTGTTAGCTCACATTGACAGTTTTGTGGTAAACAATTCATCTGTGCATGTCATTGAGAAAAAAAATGATTGTTTGCTCTTGTAATCTGAAATTAAAATCTGAAAATGAATTTCTTGTTTGTTTTCAGTTAAATTCTCAGATTACGTCTGTCTGAGGTATTGGGGGTGTGGCTAACATATTTAACCACGCCCCTCCAACTGTCAGTTTTGACAACAAACAGAAATGGTGAGGAGGAGGTGTCTGTTAGGTTGTAATAACTCTCCCGAAACACTTTTCCCGATCTTTCTGAATTAAATGCCTACTTTACTACATCCACTCAACTCGCAGTAGAAAAAACAAGCCACACCCACTGTTAGCTTATTTAATATTCCATTTCTCTAGGAACTGTGTCATAATAAAAATAAAAAAACAGTCGCAGCTTCCGGTTCATGTGGACTTTAATATGATTCAAAAACTCTAAAGTAACTTTGCTTTAAGTTACTACAATATCTTTTTCATGTGGATAGGTTGTGACAAACAATTTGTATTAATGCATTTGTCATATTACAGCATCAAAAAATATGGAATAAAAATTATATTTTCATAAATGGAAACTGAAATTGAAATTGACAAACAAAAATCTCAGATATTCCATGACTTGGACAAAAGAAAACCCCTGACTCTCAATGTCTGGCTTTTAAAATAACATAATAATCCAAAACTTCCCTGACCCATGGGAACTCTACACTGAAAAAAAATGATTTATTGGGTTTACTACATTATTTTAAGGTAAGTGGTTGCAAACAATTCATATGGGCTGAATTTAAACAAACAAACAAATTCAATTTAGTAATGTTCAATCTAATTTGTTTGTTTAAATTCAGCCCATATAAATTGTTTGCAACCACTTACCTTAAAATAATGTAGTAAATCCATTGAATCATTTTTTTCAGTAGTACTTCACAGATGGGACTTCAACCAGTCCTAAAAATTTTATTTGTTGTTGTTACTTTAAGCTGTCAATTCAGAATGTGAGAATCATAACCTTTATTTCATTATTAATAATAATAATATTTCATTCAAAAATGTGATTCTCGGTTTATGGTGCAGCTCTCGAGCACAACATACTATTTACGCTTTACTCTGGGCCACAATGACTCACTGCCTCATTATGGTAATTATGCCATTTAATGTAGGACAGTCTCATCCGAACCTGCTTTTCATTTAGATAAACATATTTTGAGCATTGCACAGTGTATGGTCACTATGCACATTGTTATTCAGCATATTTTATCGAAAGCTGAAAATGAACAATTTAGGTTATGGGATGGCTTTATAAGGGCAGTTTTTGTTTATACTGGGAATGACCAATATACTGCTGTCTTACTCTTAAGTGATTAAAACACTCCTATTTTTTTATTTGATTTTTTTTGTTGTTAAAGGGAACTATGCAGGCTGTGTTAACCATCGTTTTTTCCAATTATGATTTTAAAGACTATTATGCTTGACTACTATGCTTGATCATTTTAAGTAGCAAAGGTAAATCATAAACAAAGTGAATGCAGAGGTTTATAATCTGGCTGCTGAACTCATATTAAACCTGTGACTGATTTCACAGCTCACTTTAATCAGACCTGAGAGAAGCATGAAGCAGTGAGAGACAGAAAGAGCTGAACTCACACTCCAATCAGAGGCACAGAGTCGGGAAAGTGTTTGTGGAAGAAGCGGAGGAGCTCGTCACCAGTGCGGATCTGCTCGAAGTCTTCAAAGGGCATGAAGAGGGTGCATGTGAACGTCCTGTCCTTAAAAACAAAGCAAAAGAAGAAAATCATATTTCATATAATATAAGGAAAGTAGGGCGACACGGGGGCTCAGTGGTTAGCACTGTCGCCTCACAGCAAGAAGGTTGCTGGTTCGAGTGCCGGCTGGGCCAGTTGGCGTTTCTGTGTGGAGTTTGCATGTTCTCCCCGTTTTCGCGTGGGTTTCCTCCGGGTGCTCCGGTTTCCCCTAAAGTCCAAAGACATGCGCTATAAGTGAATTGAATAAACTAAATTGGCTGTAGTGTATGTGTGTGAATGAGTGTGTATGGATGTTTCCCAGTACTGGGTTGCAGCTGGAAAGGCATCCGCTGTGTAAAACATATGCTGGATAAGTTGGCGGTTCATTTCCGCTGTGGCGACCTCTGATGAATCAAGGGACTAAGCTGAAGGAAAATGAATGAATGAATGAATAAGGAAAGTACAGCATGAGAAAAGCAAAGCACTTCAAGCAAAAGTCTTCAAGCATTCATTTTATTTTATTCAGTTTTTTATTTTGTATGTAAAAAAAGGCTGTGTTTGTTTGGGAATACCACATCAGATTTTTAAAAAATAATAATAATAGTAATAATAATAAAAATTCAAATTCATAATTGCATAATACTTCATATATAATATAATATACTAAAAAACATAAAAAAAACAATAAACATTCTTACAATGGATAATAATAAACACAACTAGAAAATAACAGAAAAGTTAAAAAATAATAAAATAATTGCTGGGATATTACACAATAATAATAATAATAAAATAATAATGTTATTAATAATAATGTTATTAATAATAACAACAACAATAATAATAATAATAATAATAATGTTATTAATAATAATGTTATTACTACTACTAATAATAATAATGTTATTATTAATAACAATATGAATAATAATAATAATAATAATAATGTTATTATTGTTAATAATAATAATAATAATAATAATGTTATTAATAATATTATTGTTATTAATAATACCAATAATAAATAGCAGCAATAATAAGAATAATAATTCAAATTTGACATAATTTAATAATACTTCATATAATAATAAGCATAAAAAATAAACATAAATTACAAATAATATAATACTAGTTCATATTTTACTTTATTAAAATGGATAATTATTAAACAATTACAAAATGTACAAAAAAGTAGAAAAAATATAGAATTGAATAACTTTTAATTTTTAGAAAATCATTAATAGATAATCACAAAATACAAAACAATATATGATAACAAAATGAACATAAATAATAATGAAATATAATTTTTTTTATTTTTCATTCATTTATTCATTCATTCATTTTCCTTCGACTTAGTCTCTATTTCAGAGGTCGCCACAGCGAAATGAACCATTTTTTATTCTATATTATAATTACACGGGCGTCACAGTGGCGCACTGGGTAGCACGATCGCCTCACAGCAAGAAGGTCACTGGTTCGAGCCCTGGCTGGGTCAGTTGGCATTTCTGTGTGGAGTTTGCATGTTCTCCCTGTGTTCGCGTGGGTTTCCTCCGGGTGCTCCGGTTTCCCCCACAGTGCAAAGACATGCGCTATAGGTGAATTGACAAAAACTAAATTGGCCGTAGTGCATGTGTGAATGGGGTGCTTCCCAGTGTTGGGTTGCGGCTGCAATGGCATCCGCTGCGTAAAACATATGCTGAATAAGTTGGCGGTTCATTCCGCTGTGGCGACCCCAGATTAATAAAGGGACTAAGCCGAAAAGAAAATGAATGAATGAATTATAATTACACATATTATACTACAAACAATAATCAAAAAATTGACAATTACAAAAGTTTAAGATAAAGGTATAAAACAAAACATTAAAACATAAAAACATAAAATAATTAACAAAAAAATGTATAGTAGTAGTAATTATAATACAAAATTCAGTTATAATAATAACATAAACGAATACACATATAATCAAAAACACTAGTGGAAAAAAAACTATATAATAGAGTATATGATAAACAATTATTAAATAACCTCACCAAGTTGGGTAGGGCAATCATCATGAAAGTGTTCCTGGGCCAAATGTGCAAATAATTGGGCTCCATTGCAAACTTAGAGGACAGAGAGAGAGAGAATAAAGATGTGAACAGAAAAACGAAGACAGATGTAAGAAGACTGTCAGAAAAGCATTGCTGTGACTCTCACATCTCCATCTTTTGGAGGCATGGTAAGCTCCATGTACCCGTGGGGAATGTACGTCTGGCTGTAATTGAAGCGACTTTGCCGAAGGAACTGTTTCCTGATGGCTGAAAAAGCTCCATCACAGCCTACGATCAGATCAGCCTGAGTCTCCATCTTCTGGCCATCGGCTCTGTTAGGAGACACAATCTCATTTAGATCTCCACTGAAATGTAATCTAATTCACACTGAATGTCACACACAGACTGAATCTGCATTTACGAACTCTTAAAGGTGCAGTTCACATAAATAGGAAGATTCTGTCGAACTCATCTCTCAAAAATCTTTATTCTCATTCAATTTAATCTTTTTAGCATTTGTCATTTTTGTTTAATTTTTATGCTTGTTTTTATATGAAGTATTATTAAAATATGACATATTATTATTATTATTATTATGGCTGCTATTTTATTAGTAGTAGTAGAAATATTATTATTCATATTATTATTATTATTATTTAGATTTTTGTTAAATTTTTATGCTTATTATTATATGAAGTATTTTTAAATTATGACATATTATTATTATTATTATTATTATTATTATTGCTGCTGGGGCGTCACGGTGGCACAGTGGGTAGCACGATCGCCTCACAGCAGGAAGGTCGCTGATTCGAGCCTCGGCTGGGTCAGTTGGCATTTCTGTGTGGAGTTTGCATGTTCTCCCCGTGTTGGCGTGGGTTTCCTCCAGGTGCTCCGGTTTCCCCCACAGTCAAAAGACATGCGCTATAGGTGAATTGAATAAACTAAATTGGCCGTAATGTAAGTGTGTGTGAATGAGTGTGTATGGGTGTTTTCCAGTACTGGGTTGCAGCTGGAAGGGCATCCGCTGTGTAAAATCCGCTGGATAAGTTGGCGATAAAGGGACTAAGCCGAAGGAAAATGAATGAATATTAGTCAACCCAGGCTCATTCTGACTAGGTACCCCTATATACATTTCTGGAGAGCACCAAATACATCCCAGGAGCTACGTTTTTTTTGCAGTTTTTGTTTTTGCAAATCCACCTTTTTCAGATCTCAAATTTCTCTTGCGAGTGCCATTCGTGCCTGCTGTTCTTACGTAAATCCACCAGAGGCCGCTGTCGTCTGACTGACTGACCGATCGACTGACCCACTCTCCCCCTTCCCTAAACCCAACCAATACTGTTTTAAAAAGCACCGATTGACCCAACCACCCACTTCCCTAAAAAACAAATTGTGGAATGCGGAGCTTCATGGGAGTGGGCAGAGCTAAGGATATCTTATACTAATGCAACTCTCTGATTGGTGGAATAATGTCAGCATCATAGGTAATGTAGTTTTCTGCACAAATTAATCCATAAATAATATATTTGGAACACAGAGCTTCATGGGAGTGGGCGGAGCTAAAGATAACAAATACTAATGCAACTCTCTGATTGGTGGAATTGTGGGAGCATAATGCGTAGTGTATTTTTTTCTGCACAAATTAATCTATAGAAAAAAAAAATAAAAGATGGATGGAGTTAAAGATATCTAATACTAATGCAACTCTCTGATTGGTGGAATGGTGTCAGCAGCATGGGTAATGTAGTTTTCTGCACAAATTAATATATAGGAAAAATGATTTGGAATGCTTCATCGGAGTGGGTGGAGCTAAATATCTCTAATGCTAATGCAACTCTCTGATTGTTGGAATGGTGTTAGCATCATGGGTAATGTAGTTTTTCTGCATAAATTAATCTATAGAAAAGAAAAAAAAATGGAAGGAGCTAAAAATATCTAATACTAATGCAACTCTGATTGGTGAAATTGTGTCAGCATCATGGGTAATGTAGTTCTACTGCAAAAAATAATCTATGGAAAATTAAATTAATTTCAAAACAAAGCTTCATGGGAGTGGGCGGAGCTAAAGATATATAATACTAATGAAACTCTCTTATTGGTGGAATGTCAGCATCATGGGTAATGTAGTTTTTCTACATACATTAATCCATAGAAAAATAAAATGATTTTGGAGCTTCATAGGAGTGGATGGAGCCAAACATCTCTAATTTATTTACACAGCTATAAAGGTAAACTAATCAATAACGATTCTTAATAGGTAATAACTATGGTAAACAATAACAGATTTGAATTAAAAGCTTTCTTTTTAGGGTAACCTGTCCGGTTATAAACAAATATATGTCCTAAAACTTGGCATTATCATGTGCAAAATTGTAGCAAAAAAACATAAAACGAGGAAGAGATCACTGTTTACCCAATAAAGGTCATTGTTCCTGTTTTTGGACTCCAGTCGTGCAGCTTGTGATTAAAGTTCAGTCTAGTGTTTGGATATGCTTCTGCCGCTGCAAGAAATCATTTCAATAAAGCATGTTTATTCAGCAAATATAAGTGAATAACAATCATAGTTTCACCACATCCTACTTATAAACTTCCTACATATATACTTACTTAAAGGGATAGTTCACCCAATATATATACTCTCTTTTTACTCATCCTCAAGTGGTTCCAAACCTTAGTTCGTTTTTTTCTTTTCTGTTGAACAAAAAAGAAGATATTTTTAAAAACCGGTAGCCACTGACAATGAAAAACAAAACATAGTGTGGAATTCAATGGCTGCCAGTTTCCAACATACTTCAAAATATCTTCTTTTGTGTTCAACAGAAGAAACAAACTCAAACAGTTTTTGAATATTGGAGTGGAAAATATTAAATAATGACTTCTCTGAAATAATTAAATAATCTGAAATCTCTTTAAAAGGGACCTATATTACGCAAAAATCACTTTTATAAGGCATTTAAACTAATTTGTGTGGCAACAGTGTGGGAATATAGCCAGCCTCTAATGGTAAAAAAGTTCATTAATTGTATTTTTTATAATCACATTTCATAAAAAAAGTCTGCAGAAACACTTTGTTGACTTTCTCCTGCTATACATGTCATCAGAGGGGGAAAGCCCCGCCCATTAGTGACGATCTCTCCCTCATTAGCATTAATAGCCCTGAGTGAGAAGCAACCATCCACCATTACAGTTTTGAATCTGCCACTATACTGACACACTGGCATTTGTAGCTCCGCCCTCTTTTGAAAAGGGCACAATCTCACTTGAATTTAAAGCGACAGTCACCAAATTTGGATCAAAGCCTAAAAGGGGCCGTTTCAAAGAGTTATAAAAAATGTTTGTATGGTATTTTGAGCTGAAACTTCATATACACACTCTAGGGACATCAAAGACTTATTTACATCTTCTAAAAAGCGGCATAATAGGTCCCATTTAATTGAACCATGTGGTATTTTAAGTGGAAGTTTAAGGTACGTTTGGGCTGCCGATTAATGTTGTTACATCTTGTAAAAAGCATTATATAATCCTTTCAGAATATTAAAATTCACTATTAAATGGCACATTACTGGTTTCAAAATGCTTTTTTTAAACAAACTGTTACCTGTTAGCAGCTCTTTGTTGAGGTTTGCTCTGTCCACGGAGAGGATGTACTACAAAAGAAAGAACATCATGACACTGAACAGACTTTTTCAGTGTGTTTAGTGTCTGTCAGTCAGAAGTTTAATCTCTGTTATGCATGTTCTGGATTATCTGGGATATTTTGAGCTCTGAAACGATGGATTTATGACAGACATAGACTTCATTCACCTGAAAGGCACTTTAATCCACAGCTTAGATGCCGTAACTGTTTAAAAGCACCATGACACACATCGCTGCCGGCCAGTACTTTACACTCGTGTGTGTTTGTGTTTTGTGAAAAGATTACATGGCACAAGTAATAAGCTAATGATTTCGACGGTCTTCTGTTTCTGTCCATCTGCTGATTTATAATAATCATAATCGCTGCAAGCCTCCTGAAGCACAAAATGGGTCAGAGAAACTTCAGCTTTTTCACATGCACTTACATGGGAGGCTATGTGTGAATATTCATGCATTAATAGCTTATATATTGAATTATAGAGAATGCTTATGTAATATTAATTATAATGTAGAAAGAGCTATTCTGAAATGTCAATGCTTCGTACAAAACTAAATATTTATTCAAATCCATAGTCTCAGATGTACTTAATACTAAATAATAATGATAATAATAATAATATAATAATAATAATAATAATAATAATAATAATAATAATAATAATAATAATAATAATAACAATAATAATAATAATAATAATAATAATAATAATAATAATAATAATAA
>CAIGQV010003909.1:6862066-6873715 GCA_903798115.1 Danio jaintianensis | reverse complement strand
TTACTTACTTACTTACTTACTTACTTACTTACTTACTTACTTACTTACAGTTGAAATCAGAATTAATAAACCCCCTTTGAATTTTTTTCTTTTTTAAATGTTTCCCAAATGATGTTTAACAGAGCAAGGAAATTTTC
Organism: Danio jaintianensis; assembly: GCA_903798115.1. Classification (NCBI taxonomy): domain Eukaryota; kingdom Metazoa; phylum Chordata; class Actinopteri; order Cypriniformes; family Danionidae; genus Danio; species Danio jaintianensis. The sequence continues at coordinate 6,873,578 of CAIGQV010003909.1, read as the reverse complement.
ACAGTATGTCTGATAATATTTTTTCTTCTGGAGAAAGTCTTATTCGTTTTATTTTTGATTGTCTACAGAACAAACCATCGTTATACAATAACTTGCCTAATTATCCTATCCTGCCTAGTTAACCTAATTAACCTAGTTAAGCCTTTAAATGTCACTTTAAGCTGTATAGAAGTGTCTTGAAAAATATCTAGTCAAATATTATGTACTGTCATCATGGCAAAGATCAAATAAATCAGTTATTAGAAATGAGTTATTACTAAACTATTATGTTTAGAAATGTGTTGAAAAAAATCTTCTTTCCGTTACACAGAAATTGGGGGGAAAAATAAACAGGGGGGCAAATAATTTAAGTTTAATAATTCTGACTTCAACTGTATATATATATTGTTCATAAATTCCAGTGATGATGAATTGATGATCGATTTCTGTCAAACTTTCTGTCATAAATAGCATATGCAAATTATTCAAATTACATATCTTCTACTTTTTCTCTTTTTATCTATTTTTGTTCATACATTTTAATTCTGATGACCTATGTGCACGGGGCCAAAAATGCAAGTGTAATAATATCCAAAACTATTCAAATCATATACCTTTTACTTAATAAAATTGTATTTTGATGACCTATAAAGCTGTGCACAAATGCAAATGTATTAACTTGCAAAATTATTAAAATTATATATCACACATACATTATATAACCACATTATATACAAAACTGTATTCTAGTCACCATACACAAAAGGTCACAAATGTGTTAAAATTATTCAAATGACACATCTTAGTTTTATATAAAAAAAATTAAGCATTCTGATGACCTAAAATGCCCCCAAAACATTCAAATTATTCCTTTACTGTATATATTGCATTGTATTATTGTGTTATATTCATTCATTCATTTTCTTTTCAGCTTAGTCCCTTTATTAATCTGGGGTCGCCACAGCGGAATGAACCGCCAACTTATCCAGCATATGTTTTACACAGCGGATGCCATTCCAGCCGCAACCCATCACTGGGAAACACCCATACACTCTCATTCACACACATACACTACGGACAATTTAGCTTACCCAATTCACCTATAGACCATTTTGAGGGATGTAAACAAAAACAATGGTCCCAATGTATTTCCTGTTTCACATTTTTAATTTCTATAGCTTTCGAGAATCCCAAAAGAGCCACATATTGATAAATAATGTTGTGATAGCTGTTTTAACATTAAGTTATGATTTAATTGCCTCTTGTTACAGTTATGAAATAGTTTGATAACAAGCAGGAAATATTCATGGGCCAATGACATCACCACATTGAAATGGTCTATAGCGCATGTCTTTGGACTTGTGGGGGAAACCGGAGCACCCGGAGGAAACCCACACAAATGCGGGGAGAACATGCAAACTCCACACAGAAATGCCAACTGAGCCAGCCGAGGCTCAAACCAGCGACCTTCTTGCTGTGAGGCAACAGCGCTACCCACAGCGCCACCGCGTCGGCCTTATTGTATTATAAACGCAATATTATTACAACTTCATGTTTACATTTTTTAATATGAGTCGTTTCATAAAGTTTAATGCTGCTGCTCTACATTCAGATACTGTCAAACTGTCTACTCTTTCAATATGTAATAACATTTATGTATATTTATTTAATAATGAAACATTTTTTACTATATTATTCTATGGGTGTACTGTGACAGAGAAACAAATCACAAGTGCTCATTTTTCACGAAAAGATAGAAAAAGACCATTCCAAAGTCCTAGTTGCCACTTTTATGTGAGCAATATGATTGTAATGATTAACAAACTTGTTTTAAGGTTGTATTGACTCTGCTGGGGTCACTGGTCATGATACTAATGTTATATATTTCAGCAAACAGACTCAGTCCATCAATGTATGTCTGATGTAAATGTCCTTATAGCAGGTGAATAACCCTATAACCGTGCATCTTTAACCGCTGTCATGTGAATGAGCTTTTCAAGATTTGCTCTAAAGCTGCTTTGAAACAATGTGTATTGTGAAAAGTGCTATACTTTTTAAATACCTTTGACTTGGATTGACTGAGTGAACAACATGGTAGCATGTAATATTATACACTCCTGAGTATCTGAATGTGAAGATCTGAAAATGGTTATTGTTACCTGTCCCTTCCTTCCGTAGGGTATTGGAGAACGTTTTCCATTCACATTATGGATCATGCGAGCGTGCATTGGGATACCTTTAGAGACTATCTACAAAAAAGACATATATTAAACCATAGTCATTATGTCAGGATAAAAAGGTACACTGCAAAAATATGATCTCGGTTTTAAGAATAAACAACTGTAAAAATGCTACAGTTTCCTACTATATATAACATTTGATTTCATTCATTCATTCATTCATTCATTCATTTTCCTTTAGCTTAGTCTCTGATTTATCAGAGGTCGCCACAGCGGAATGAACCACCAACTATTCCAGCATATGTTTTACGCAGTGGATGTCCTTCCAGCCGCAACCCAGTACTGGAACACCCATACACACTCGCATTCACACACACTCATACACTAAAGCAAACACGGGGAGAACATGCAAACTCCACACAGAAATGCCAACTGACCCAGCCAGGAATCAAATCAGCAACCTTCTTGCTGTGAGGCAAGAGTGCTAACCACTGAGCCACCGTGCCACCCACATTTTTTTAAAATTTTTCAAAGTAATTTGTTTTTTCAGTTATTCACAATATAGGGAATGTTGTTCAAGAAATATTTATTGCATTACTTTATTCTTGATGTTATAGAACAACACACTTTATTATTTAATACTAAGCAATAATACTGTAAAAACAAAATACACTTTTTTATATAAAGTCATATTAAACCCATACAACAAAACGTTTTTTTAAAAGAAGTCTATTCTCCTACTCCTTATAAGGCTGTATTTATTGGACCAAAATGCAATAAAACAGTAAAATTGTGAAACATTATTACAATTTTTTAAAAACTATTTTAAGATATTTTAAAAAATGTATTGATTTATTTGACGACAAAGCTGAATTTCCAGCATCATTACTTCACTCTTTTTGATTTTCAGAAATACAATAATGCTCAAGAAACATTTGTAATGATTATTATATTATTAATGATTATTACAAATGATTACAAAAAATGGCGGCGCAGTGGCGCAGTGGGTAGCGCTGTTGCCTCACAGCAAGAAGGTCGCTGGTTTGAGCCTCGGCTGGCTCAGTTGGCATTTCTGTGTGGAGTTTGCATGTTCTCCCCATGTTCGTGTGGGTTTCCTCTGTGTGCTCCGGTTTCCCCCACAAGCCCAAAGACATGCGGTACAAGTGAATTGGGTAAGTTAAATTGTCCGTATTGTATGTGTGTGAATGGGAGTGAATAGGAGTGTTTCCCAGTGATGGGTTGCAGCTGGAAGGGCATCTGCTGCGTAAAACATATGCTGGATAAGTTGGCGGTTTATTCCGCTGTGGTGACCCCTGATAAATAAGGGACTAAGCCAAAAAGAAAATGAATGAATGAATGATTATAAAAAATGATTATTATTTGTACTGACAATATTGAATACAGAGCTGCTACACCTTTTTTTAGGATGTTTTAACAAACAAATTCAAACAAACAGCATTTGTTGAAAACATACTGTCACTTTTTCTATAAATTAAATGTTTCCCTGCAGAGAGAGAGAGAGAGAGAGAGAGAGAGAGAGAGAGAGAGAGAGAGAGAGATTAAAATTAAAACAAATGTGGTTAAAGCCCCTTATCAAATCCCCAAAATCTAATTTAGAAATGATCTAGAATCTAGATTGACAGTAATGTTGTTCCAAGACCGACAAAAGATGTTAATCCAGGCGGACGTCCTGGATAAATCACATTTTGCTTTTCAAACACAAAGAGCTCAAAGCAGCTCTGTCCATCCACCTTTATAACTCTAAAGCTTAAGACTGACAGTCAAACACATGCCTCAGCCTACATTTTTGTGAAACCTGAAATACATTGCTCCGGGTACATTTGGTTGCACGTTTCAGATGACAAATTCACTAGAGGGTGCTGTTTACATCTTTGCAAATATGAAATATGTTACTTAGAGAATGTTTTGTTCAGATACACGTCTTTCTTGCGCATGTCCTGATCACCTAGCAAACCACTGATCTAAACCCCTCCCTAAACCCAACCATCAGTGTTTTTAAAAACAAAAATAGGAGAAAAATGCACTGCAACCACATAGTTTTACTTTAATTCTACTGTCTAGTGTTGAACCATGCTTCATCTAACTCAAACCCGAGCACCTGAGCTTTGTACAACACCATACAAACAGATCTACCAAGCAAACTGACCATGATAAAAATGTTGTCCATATGGAGATAGACAGATGAGGCAAGGTTAAGGTGTTACGGTTAAGGTATTTTGTGATATTTATTTGGTGTTTTGCAAAGAACTGCACAAAAATAATAATTTATTCATCAATAATTTGTCTCTATAAATATCATTAGCGTGAAAAGGAACAAAAGTTGTATACACACTCAGAAATAAAGGTACAAAATCTGTCTCTGGGATGGAACCTTTTCAAAAGGTACGCTTTTGTACCATACAGGCAGACATTAGTACCTTTAGGGTACACTTTTGTACCTTTAAGCTACTTTGAGGTACACATTTGTTCTTTTTAGGTATTAATATGTAACTTTTAAGCACCTGTTAGGAAAAAAACTGTACCTTTTGAAAAGATACCGCCCGGTGACAGTTTTTGTACCTTTATTTCTGAGAGTGTAGCATTTATATTACCTAGAAACTGCAGCCAAATATATGTTAAAAGTATGTTTTTGTGGTTTCAAAATGTTGGCTGAAGCACCTAAGCCTGTGTTGCAGCCAGTGTCCTGTTAATTCAGGCTTCAATAACTCACGCAGAGATCCTGATCTGGCATTCCTGGCTCTCTCAGGCTGAAAAGTCACACAAGTGTGAAATAACCAAATCACAGAGACACTGGGTTGGAAATACATCACAATTATGCACCAAAATTTCAAAGTTTAAGCCTGACTGTGCATGGCATGCACTGTGTGTAAGTACTCTCTGACCTAGTTTTGCATGGTCACACTTCCTTGCTGTACTTTCTTTACTTCCCTCTGTGGAAAAGTTTGAGACCAGCTCAGCCGTCACAGAATTCATACTACAAGGCAGGTTCTTTATGAATAAGCAATTGCATACTGCAACAAAAATGTAAAATAAAACATTGATTATGAAATGTAAAATAATGAACCCAGCTCCAGGGAGATTGTCTCTTTCATAAGTGAATCATAATTCACTACACTCTCAGAAATAAAGGTACCAGAGCTGTCACTCATGCATTAACTTTATAGAAGATACACTTTTTTAACCTAAAAGCTTAATATTGGGATCCTAAAGATACATATTAGCGTAAGTTAATGTTAAGTTATGTCAAAAAAATAATTAATTACTAATTACATCATGATATTTGTTTTAAAATTACTTTACAAATTGCTTTGTCTGAAAAGTAACTTAATTACTCAATAAGTAGGCCTAATTTAATTACTTATCTCAATAAATATATGAATCCTAATAACACTTTTACTCTTTAAATTCTATCAATTTGAGTCAAACCAGACCTAACTTAAAAACACATTTAAACATTTTTAATCATTATTAAACACCATATGTCATACATACCATTTATTGACTTAAATTCTTACTCAATGCATTGTTTTTTAAGCATACGCAATTGTAAGCAAACCTAACCTCCTTTAGATGAAAAATCAGGTTATTATGCAAAATATCTGAATAACAACAAAACAAAAGTCTGTTTTTCTGAATTGATTTATGCAGAACTGATTAATTTATTTACAATATTTAAGTACAATATTAAGTAACTGTAATTAAATGACCTAAAAATGAAAAGGAATCCTTACTTTATTTTTCAGTGAAAAAGTAATTTAATTACTAGTTACACCCAATACTGCATATTATTAGTACCAGAAAATGTCAAAAGGTATACTACTGCACTGTTTTGGTGCCAATATGGACTCTTTAGGAACAAAAGTGTGCCTCGGTGACAGCTCTTGTACTTTTATTTCTAAGAGTGTATGGATAAAAGCATCTAATGACTACCTATTTCTTATTCAAAGCACTGTGCTTTGCATTATTTATTAGAATGAACATGTTTTTATGATGGCATATTAATTTGAGTGACTCTCAACTATAATGAATGCAAGCAAAATCTGAATAAATGAGATGAACAAAAAGTAAATGGTGCACTAAACTCCTACAAGGAATGCATTTAAATGACTAAACTCACCTTATCCTCCATCCCCACATGTTTTAAGGCCTGCCGTCCCCTGTGGGAAAGTGCCAAGTTGATGCTTCGACCCTTCACGACTTTAGCCTGCCGAATATCTATCATGAATGATAAAAAAGATTAGTTCAAATGAACAAATTATGTTTGAAAGACATTTAAATCCTTATAGTTGTACCAAATGTACCATAATCATTCCTCAAGTTTTTCAGCATGTGATTAATAAAAAGTAGAGCGATAATAAAAAAAGATACAGAATAAAGCCTGAATTAATGAAGGCTGGTTTATGAGATAGATCATGTATTCACCTTCCCGAGATTCATAGACCTCAACGTCAAATCCTCGTTTGGCAAGAAAGCAGGCGTTCAAAGATCCAACCTGAATTGACAGGGTTAGAATAAGAAATGCATTATGAAAATAATATCTGTGCATCCACTTACAAAAACCCAAAAGTATCAAAGTGATTTAGTTTTTTCTCAATATATACCATGATAATACTATTAAATGCATTCAAATGTATTTTGAGTGCAGTGTAAACACTACATAGCACGGTAATTAATCATTTATTATCATATGCATTTTGCAAAGTAACATATTTTAGGGCTTCTGGCAAGAGACCTATTTTCACTTAACTATGTGATGATCTTTTTAGGCATATTAAAGTAAGAGGAATTAAAGTCATAAAGTAGATCTGAACCCTTTCTCGTGACTTATTTTTATTTTAAAACGGAATTGCTAAACTTTGCACAAAACACAAAATTGCAAAGCTGTATAGACCAACAAATATCACAGTATCAGACTATATTTATAAAGACAGTATTCTTGTGCTTTGTGCATGCCAAGTGCAATATTATTCATCATATTTGATCATATTAGAAGATCAAAACATTAAGAGAAACTTTCACCCTAAAGTAAGTTTGTGCAGCAATATCTATATTGATATATTAAATTAAAGTAAAAATGCAGTGCCTTTGCAAAAGTATTTATTTATTTATTTATTACATTGTAGACCTTTGTTAAACTGCTTTAAATCAGAAACAATTAACACCCTGAATCATAACCTCCTGTAATTTGCAAAAAAAAAAAAAAAAGCACATGAAAGACTTTCAAACTGTGAGAAACAATGTTCACCTTCACAGTACCATGTCAAATATTAAGTATGGAGGGTCGGTGAATTGATGAATGAATGAACTTTTTTTAATTGAAAGCTATTTGACATAAAGCTTTAACATAATTGCTTTAACAATGTCATAAATTGACATTGAGAGTTAGTACATATAAATGCATGTTTATGTATGTATTGTATAACATCACACAGGGTCTCATATTTAGGCATGGGCCGGTAAAAGTTTGTAACGGTATGATAACCTTGGATAAAAATATCACGGTTTCACCGTATCACCGTATTGTGATTACTGCTTTAAAATAAGTTCTTTTTAAATGTCTCAGTAAAAAACAACACATTTTTCCCCCATTGAACACAATATACAGCATTTCATTTTACAATGTTTCAATTTACAATTCACATTTAGAATATTCTGGAACAGTAAACACGTCAGGCTAAATAATTAAAATAAACCATTGACTTCTGCTACGTTCATTAGTTCACAAAACACAGATTTCTTTACAACACATAAAAAAACCTTACATATACCTTAGGAACGGTATAACAGAAATATTTTGCGGTTTTAAAACCTTGACTTTTCCAAACCGCGGTATACCTTGAAACCGGTTATCATTCAATTCAATTCAATTCATCTTTATTTCTATAGCGCTTTTACAATGTAGATTGTGTCAAAGCAGCTTCACATAGAAGATTATAGTGAATTGGAATGGTGTCCGCTCAGTTTTTAGAGTTTAAGTTCAGTTCTGTTCAGTGTGGTTTTATCATCCCATGCCTACTCATATTTAATATATTATATTTCCATATGGGATTAAACAAAAACATGTATCACTGAGGAGGGGCTTTCTCTGAGAGCATTTTATTGGACTGCAGTGCAAGATAAAATATTTACAGCTTATTCAATTTTACTTTTAATTCTTTACTTTTAAAATTAATTTAGTCAACCTTTCAGAGCACTAGAATTCAGATTAACATGAAAATACTTAAAATCCAACTTTACTGTCTTTCTAGATGAAGTGTCAAGACATTAGATGGAACATTTACAGAGTTTCACAACATTTCTGGCAATCATTAACACGTTCCTCATAAAAAAAACATATAGTGAAATCTCAGAATGACAAAGATTATAACATATATTTCAAGTTGTTTTTATATAGCAAATATTATCTAACCTGAGAAACTTTTAGACTTCAGACTACAAGTGTAACTTTTACTTTCATTTCTCACTCATTTTCTGAGTGATCCTTCAAATAAAAATCAAACATTCATTGATTGCTTTGATAGAAACAGTACTATGGTACTAAATTGAGAGCATTGTTTGATATGTAATCATGTCATAAAGATGAAGTGATTCTCACCAAACCGCCTCCCACCACCGCGATCACTTTCCTCTTACTGCTGCTGGATTGGGGTGGATGTGAGAAAGCTGCCTCCATGTTTGACTCTTCTGAAATATTAAATCAATAAAGAGGATCTGCTGGCCTGCGACTGACTGGGTTTCTGTGAGTTTTAAAGCAGGGTTTTGTGGTTATGAAGGAGGAGCGACACAAAGTTCAAACATCGACCAGCATCAGACCTTCAGTCAATGTGATGATCAAACTTTACACACTTTCAGTGAATCGTCATATTCAAAAACAATCCCTTTTTATTCATTAGATGCAACTGTTTAGTTCGTCACACACGACAAACAACAGAAGTGACACTTGGAAACTACCGGGTTTTAATATCTCAGTTCATATCAAGGATGTGTTTGATTTGAATTCTTAGAAATTGCAATGTCGCCACCTAGTGGAAGTGTTCGATAATACATGGCTTTTTTTACTTTGGTTGAATGTATAAAGAAATGTTGACAAAAATCCAGACACACAGGACTGATAATATCGATGAACAATAAAAGAGGGAAAAATAAAATGAAACCAAACTAAACAAAATGGATGTATATATATAAATATAAATATATATTTCTAGCTCTTTCCTTGCATGGTGAAAAAACTGAATCTATGAAATATAACAGCAAGTTTTTTTGTCAAGACTTCCCTTTATAATTGAAAAATGTTGGTATGCAATTTGCAAATTTCTGTTTATGAACAAAATATTTACTTCGCAAAATGTAAAAAATAACAGCATGTTCATTTTTTATTGAATAAGTACAGATAACATCTTTTAAAGAAAGCCAGTAATTAATATGTCTTTGCACAAATTAAAAAGCACTAAAATCAGACCAAAAACATAAGAGGTGAGACCATTCTTCCTCACGTGAACAAAAAGTTACACGAGCTTAGATGAAGCTACTTTGCATGGTACATTTTGTGAAGTATGTTAAAATGCATTTCTTATTTAGAATACCAAATTAGTTTAGTTAATATCAAAAAATTACATTCCAAAATAATTTTCTTCTATTTAGGGGATATTTTATGTTTAGATTACAAACTGTCGCTAATATTTTTATTATTATAAAAGAGATTAAATATTTCAATGCCGTTATTTTTTATGCTGGAAATATTTTTTCATTGCTTTCAAAATCAACACGGCTTTAAAAGTAAAAGGCGAAAATACTGTGACAAAAAAAAAACTGCCGTGACCCGGATTCGAACCGGGGTTGCTGCGGCCACAACGCAGAGTACTAACCACTATACGATCACGGCGAGCCACTTATCGGACGACAAAAAAGGCGAAATTAAGCAGCATGACGGTTACAGTACACACATACTATATATATTTATTTTATTATTTTTTTTTATCTATTTTACAGATTGTGTTGTAGTTACAAATGACTCTGTTGCTTTTCTTAAACATTATAAAACAAGTAACTTGATCATAACAAATGTAATTCGACATTATTCAAATAATTCAGAATTTTCAGCAATAAATTGCCTCATTTTGTCGTTTCCTAATCTCCCAAACTGCCAATAATACATGCTCTTGGTGATAAATATCATAATATTCTGTGGTTATTTGGCATGGTAGCTTGTCAGGCGATCCAACATGAAAAAATACTATAGTAATTTATAGTAAATATTATAGTGTTTTTGAACCATACTACAGTAAAGTGTATTATACTGTATATATTATAATATTTACAACACTTTATGAATGCTACAACATATTGTACTTAACTATTTTGAATTGATAAACTGTATTTAATCGTTTTTACTACAGTAAACTGTGGTGTATTATGCAGTAATATTTACTATAGTATTTATGTGTTTGATTATACAGGTACTTTGATTCAATAAATTAACAAAGGCATTAACTAATCATTTTTGGAGAGCTTGGCAACAGTTATTATGTTTAATATTTATTTAATTATCAACCATATTTTTTCTCCATATGTTGCAGTTTTTTTCCATATGTTTTAGATGTTGAGGACCCCAAATGCACAAGGCATCTGTGTAATCTATTGTTGTATAAAGACTTAATGTATTCTGTGACCTAAAGAAGAGTCTAAAATATAAGGGTCTACAATATTATTTGAATATTTAGTTTTTATTACATTTATTTTTCTTATTGTAGTACTTTTTTATTTACCCATTTATTAACTTTGAAACAAAAGTTTTTGTTTAACATGCAAATGCAGCCTATTTAATTATAAAGCACTCTATATTTATTATTAATTTTATATTATGTATTGAATGTTTTAGTCTTTTAATGTTTATATTATTACCCTGTCAACTTGTTATTTATTACTAATATTATATACATTTTTGATACCTATATATATTGTTAATTTTTTACTTATATTGTTGCTTTTCACTCTTTGTTAATTTTTCAATGCAAATTGCACAGTTTACTCTTTACATCTGAAAAAAAGTGCATGTCAAATGCGAATGCAATGTAATTTCTTTAATTGCACTTTTCCAGTTATGCCAAATATTTACGTCAGTATGAAAACTTTAGATCATAACTGATTTTGAGTTTTGGGGCAATTAATGCCTTTTTTCCCTCATAATACAGATGTAAAATCAATGTCAGGAGTTGAAAGCAGTCAGCATGACCAATTAAAAATAACAAATAAAATGTTTCTTATTACAAAATAAATCTTGGTACGTATATATGTACTAATATGGAACAAATCTTAGTACGTATATATGAACT
>CAIGQV010003909.1:6835143-6862056 GCA_903798115.1 Danio jaintianensis | reverse complement strand
TATATATGTACTAATATGGAAAAAATCTTAGTACATATATATGTACTAATATGGAATATGGAACAAATATGGATAAACTAATCTTGGTCAAGAACCTACGTGAATTAATTAAACATTAACTATTGAAGTGTCTGCAAAAACCTCGTGACTAAAAATCTAAATATGCCATTGTATACAATTACACTTACAGTTTTCCAACAGTTTAACCTATAATATAGATATATTGCATCCATGTGCATGTTGTCTACCAAAATATTCCGAGCGATCTAAGTCTTACAAGAAATTCTGTATCAGATATGTATAATTTATTTTGTCAACAGTGACAGCTGGACGCTTAAATCGGGGGTCTCTTTAAATACTCTCCGCTAAACCGGGATGTGGGTGTGGTTTGTTTCGTAACGTCAATCACACACACAAGGCGTGACTAAGCAATTTCAACAACTTTAGGAAAACAAAGCGGTATTGAAAACCTATTTGTTTCGAAAACTCGTTTCATATGCGTATATATTTTACACAATTCCTAATATTTTATCAAATTTAAAATCGTGAAATGTACGTAAAGCTGCTGTGCGTGCTCTGAGATTGATTGGTTACGTCTGCAGAAATTATGGCGTCCTGACGTCTTAAGCGGAGTTTTGTTATCCAGCACTGAAGTATGCAGAAATGTGTTAGCCGGTGGGCCCTTACAGCGAGCTATCTTCCGATTTTATGATATTGTCCACAGTTTTCAGTCGAAGTATTAGGTAAGTGTCACATATTTGCTCTGCTTTTTACTCGTTTCAGCGAGCGGCCCGGTTTCCTGGCGTCAGGCTCGTGTTTTGCTGTCGCGCGCGGTAGCTTTAGCTCACGATGACACAATATATTTCACCATGTCATGACGTGTGTATTTTTAGTGTTTTAACTTGAAAATGTCTGAGTCTTAAGAGTTTTGCTTTGGGTTTTATGTAACTCAACCTTAAGTCAATCTAAAAACGCCGACTGGACAAAACTTGAGCTAAAAGCAAACAAATTAACCGAAACTACGCTAATATACTAACGTTAATCCTAAAATCAACTAAAACCTTCAACGCACGAGTAAACCAAACAGATTAAAGTAACACTTCAGCTCAAGCATTAAAGTTTCAATTAAACTGAACTTGCACTTGAATTGAACCGTTTCAAATGAACTATTGGACTGTAGGTTACTGACACTTCACGTTAACACATTAGCTAAAGCAAGTACTCTTTAAACTAAACCTTTGCATTTAAACTAATTTTAAAATTAACGTAAAAACTACATTGAAATGACAAAAAAAATCTCCTTTTTGTACTAAATTGGTTCTTTCTTTATTAATGATTTTGTTGCATAAGAGTTAAGCTAAAAAGTATTTATTGTTTGTGACTTTATTTACCCCTCCAAGATGTAGGTTATCTCATAGTTGGTCTTAAGCTCCATGGTTATATTTTTGCTGGAATAGCCAAGAATGTATTGTATGGGTCAAAATGGTCAATTTTACTTATGTTTATGAGGAAAGCATGTACATTTCCTATCATAAATATATCAAAATGTAGTATGCATCACTAAGAACCTAATTTAAAAGTGATTTTTTTTTTACCCTCAGACTCCATATTTAGGATAGTTGTATCTTGACCAAATATTGTCCAATCCTAACAAACCATCCGTCAATTGAAAGCTTATTTAGCATACGTCAATATAACGCTTATTTATACATCAATTGAAAGCTTATCCTAACAAACCATATGTCAATTGAACGCCATAATGGTCGATTCTACTTTTATGAGAAAATTTTTTAATTAAAGATCATGTTTTATGAGGAAAATATGTAAAGTTCCTATCATAAATATATCAAAATGTAGTATGCATCACTAAGAACTTAATATAAAAGTTTTTTTTTTTACCCTCAGACTCCATGTTTTAGGATAGTTGTATCTTGACCAAATATTGTCCAATCCTAACAAACCATACCTCAATGGAAAGCTTATTTAGAGATTTCAATTTCCAAAAATATACACGCATGACTAATTTGTGGTCAATGGTCACAAATGAAGTTTTAGGAATCAAAAAACAAAAACTGACAAAATAAAATGAACACACTCTGGTTTCTGAGGATGCACTGAGGACTGATTTCAGTCTTATGTGTAAGGAATTGTATGTTTCAGGCTGTCATGAACATGCTCAAGACCATTTGCAGAGGTTGTGGATTAAACATAATGTTTTTTTGCACAGAACTACAGTTTTGCTTCATCAAACTTTAACATATTGTCAGGCCTGGAGCAATGTGTATTATTTTTATTTAGCCTGTATGTTGTTTTTGTTACTTTCAAAGTGACCGTAGCATACATCTTGCATTTTAAGAATCGCCATTTACTAAAGAGTTTGTTTGATAGTACCTGACCTGAATGAATTCTGAATTAATATTTTGTTTGTCCAACCTGACCTGAATGAATTCTGAATTAATATTTTGTTTGTCCAGACGTGTGTCGACTCTGACTATCAGAATGAGTGATCCGGCTGTCAAGAGGGTGGTGAGTGATATCATTCGCTCTCCAGAAGACAAGCGGGAGTATCGAGGACTCGAGTTTACAAATGGTCTGAAAGCCATTCTCATCAGTGACCCCACCACTGACAAATCATCAGCTGCCCTGGATGTCCACATGGGTAAACCGAAATAGTCTTTCAACATGTGTCGATATTCAATAGTTAATTATATTCAATTCAAGTTTATTTGTATAGCACTTTTCACAATAATTATTGTTTCAAAGCAGCTTTACAAAAGGTGCACATTATTGCATTACAATCAAAATCAGAAAAGTTAAGGTTATTAGTTACCATAACTTTATCAGTTACTAATAACTTTAACTAATTAACTAGTAACTAATAGCTTTAAACAGTGAAAGTTACTATATAAACATAGTTAACCAGCAGATATATAGTATATAAGTGATGTGTATGTGTAGAAGTGTATTTGTGCATGTCTAATATATTGCACAATGTTGATATCATGACCACTTCAAAATACAGTGAATAGTTATTTAATCTTTTAGAGTGCCTTTTAAATAATATTCAGTTTGTTGTATTAGCAGTGACCATACCAAATGCTTGATTAATTTTCAAACATTAACATTTTCACTCTAGTAATCTGTCCTACAATGTTGAAAATTCTGTGGCACTTTTTATAGGCCTTTTGTTTGTTAACTCTGTACATTACAGGTCCCATTTGTTAACATCAGTTAATTAAGCTAAAGTCAATGTAATGACAACTACAAAAGGTTTTTTTAATAATCCTAGATGTTAATTTCTTACTTGACACCTAAAAACACAAGAAGAACACACAAGTTTTTATTAATGAAGTTAATATATGTTAAATGCAATTGTATTTTTGATTAACTTCAACACATAACTAAAAAATAGCTATTTCTAACTGTTGATTTTAATTCATTGTTTACTAACTAGAATTTATTGTAAATTGTTACCTATTGTACTTTATCATCCTTATGCATTTTAATTTAAAACATTTATTTACTCTGAGATTGTATATACAATAAAGCAATACACTATTTTTTTAAATATTAAACCTGTTAAAGTAATCTTTTTTGCTGCTTCAATATTGTGATAATACTGTATATCATGATAAAAGCTTCAACAAGAAAATTTGATACTGGCAAAAGCCTATTCTGTACTGTATGCTGCATACATCAGCTTAAAGCATCACTCCACTTATTAAGCACAGACCATTTATTACAAACCTGAAGGACATCATTAGTCATCATTACTGGCCCTTAATAACTAATTGCCTTGGTCTGTCTCGTGTCTCTGTAGCTTTCCGATCTACAAAAAAGCAGTTTATAATTATCCAGACCTTGGCGACTGTCCTTGTCCTGGTTCTATGTGTTTGTTGCAGAGATAATCAAAAAGCCCACAAGAGTTTTGAATAATTTTGTTACTGAACAGGCCATTCTGTTCAAGTAATCAAAGCCTTTCTTGTGTCAACTTGAATCTTTTCAGCCTACTTTTAAGAAAAAAAATAACCAATCATTTGAATTACATCTGGAGGGCTGCCCATTATGTCAACACAGACCGATGGGTGGAGTTAACTGATGCCAGGAAATACTGCTTTTGACAACCAAATCACTGTATAACACGTGCATGTAAAGAATGCCTTTTTGCATATGATTGTGTTGAAACATAGACGTATATAGGTCAGATGTAAAGATGTCATTGCTTATCTTTATTATTCACTCATTATACTGTAAAAAAGCCTTGACATTTTCCTCACAAAAGCACAATTGTATACATTTATATTTAAAAGACTGTGTTATACACCATTTAGATTACTTTTCTTTATAGGTATTTTAATTAATATTGGCCAGGACACTCTTGTAAAAGAGATTCTTAATCTCAGTGTGCTTTCTCCTGGTTAAATAAAGGCTATAGTAATGATAATAATTTTCAAAATTCATAGCACTTATTTAAAAAAATATAAAACAGCAAGAGAGTGTGTATGTTGGTTATTTTTTGCAAATAAAATAAATAATTCATAATCAGACTTGTGCTTTTTGTCTCAGTGGTTGCAAACTTGTTTGACAGTATATTATGATGTAAACTAAGTTGTTCGTTTAGCTTTTATCGATACATACCTTTGTGTAAACATAAATTCAAGTAAGCATGAAGTACTTTAAATATGTCTGAACCTGCAGTGATGGTGTCAATAAATAGACTTGCTTTACAAGTTTGCCAAGCACTCAGGATTGACATTTTTTCTTTCAGACTCTGAGTGCAAGTAAACAGGATTTTCTTGTGTGTTATTTTAAGTCGCTTAATTTTTTCATACTGTCTTGCAGGCTCTTTGTCAGATCCTGAGAACATTTCAGGCCTGGCCCACTTCTGCGAACACATGCTGTTTTTGGGCACAGAGAAGTATCCCAAAGAGAATGAGTACAGCCAGTTTTTGAGTGAGCACGCCGGCAGCTCTAACGCTTTCACCAGCGGAGAGCACACCAATTACTACTTTGATGTATCCCATGAGCATCTGCAAGGGGCATTGGACAGGTAAATGCACTCCAAAAACAAAAACCAAGCATTTAGTGAATTATTAAAGAGTCATCAGGAACGCTGGTCTGTTTTTAGACTGTTTGAACATCTGAAAGGGCGAAAAAAGGGTTCAGACCTTCAGGTGTCACCATGGCTGTCGGTGTGGAGTTACATTTCCAGTAGGTATCAGGTTGCTGGGATATAGAGAGAGAGAGGAGAGTTTCCTCAGGAGCCCATCTGTTACTGTGACCCAGAACGCCACCTGCGCATTGAAACGTTTGAATGATTCATGATTAATCTCCAACAACTGGGTCATGACTCAGAATTTTATCAGCAGAATTTCAAGTGTGTTCAGACTGGATACTTTTAGAAATAGACCTGTTTGGACAAGTACAGAAAGAGCTGTATGTGTTTGATATCAAACAAATCAGATGCTAAAAGCACACCTGCACACATTCATTTTGCACATTAATTTTCATTGGTCAGTTGGTGTGTATGTTGGTGTGTTGCAGGTAACGAAAGTAATTTCCATGGTAGAATGTCACTTCTACATATTATTTTCATGTGGTTTTGTAATGCAAAATTTAGGTATGCGACATATCAAATTATGAGAAGATAATGCTGTATACGGCATAAAAGATTTCACAATTATCAGTATTTTAATAAATTGAAAAGAGGGACACATATCAGTGTTAGTTTCCGAACAAGTTTAATGGTTTTCAAATAACAAATAATTTAACGTTTAAATGATAAAGTGTATATATACATTTCCATTACTGACATTGATAACAGCATTATCCAAATAATTCTGTTGTTTAGACTAGTACTTTGAGACATGTTACACGTAGTATTGCTTACTTGCAGTTTTGTAGATTACTTTAGTTAATTTAAAAAAGAGATTAACATGGGTACATAATATTGTGCATATTAATTACCACTGTATATTTAAAAATAAATTTAAATATAATTTTAATACTTGCACATGTCTAGCATAATTCCTGTTTATAGTAGTGGATTCACATTTTTGGCACCTATAAGTTTGCAAAGTGTCCATTTCACTTCGTTAGCCTCACCAGATTATCATATGATTATGGTAACTTTTTAAAGGCTGTCGTGTTTTTTGTTCTAAATAATTTTTTTTGCCCAACTGCCATAATATTGCCCTGTTTTACACCTGGTGTTATGATGTTTTTTTATTTTATCAATCTAATCACAAGTGGACAAGCACTTGGAAAAAACACTAAAAAAAGTAGCAAAATATGCAAAACGCTCAATGTTACTAGTTTTGATTTTAACAGAAACCACATAATTTGGCATAGATTTGCAGATATCAGTGCAGAAATGACGCAGTCTGTTGTCTCCTCTTGCTTTTGTATGTAAATTGCGCAAGCTTATTTTGCGGTATTACATTAAAACATCTGTAAAGGCCAATACATCCAGCCATTTAAAAAAATAAAATAAAAAAGTGAATGAGATTAAAACACAAAGTGTAAATGTTTCCATCTACGTTTGATAATCAAATATAAATCATCTTTACAACATTGATTACGATGTCCTTAGGTGTTCTTTTCTTGCATATGAATCAACAACGTAGAGCATCACGTCACATTCAGCAGTCGTCATGTCAGAGCCACTGATATATACTGTATGCTTATTTGCATGGCAGTTGCCAGTCATGTCAATTTGCATGGTTTAAATTCAGATTTTATTTATTCAGATTACTTAACATGAATGTGGATTGTTCTGCAGCTGTAGGCTGACATCGTCTGAAGAGACTTAAACGGTGTCTGACTTAATTCTCGCAGATTTGCCCAGTTCTTCCTCTGTCCCCTGTTTGACGAGAGCTGTAAGGACCGAGAGGTGAACGCGGTGGACTCAGAACATGAGAAGAACCTCATGAATGACGCATGGCGGTTGTTTCAGTTGGAGAAAGCCACTGGGAACCCAAAACACCCTTTTAGCAAGTTTGGAACCGGTATGGAAGATCTGCTTTTATGTAGATGTTGTACCATAGTCTCTAAGATAATGTGAAATATGCCTTTTTAAATCATATGTTGCTCTAAATGTTGTTTATCTTTCATTCCTAGTAAAGGGCTATACAAAAGCTGGAGGATAATGTTTAGGTCGATTTAGCCTAATCTTCTTTGAACAGATTTATCTGTGTTAAAAATAGCCAGATGGTGGCGGCCTTGAGTTATATAAGATGTGCTTGGGGGGGGGGGGGGAGCTATTTTTGTTCTGTCTTTACATATGTTAACCAGCAACATTCAAAGAAGAACAGAGTGAATGCTGTCAAGCAAATGTGTTTTTTGGCCATTTTATATTAATACCATAAGATTAAACCTTTCGGTCACATGATCAAATTTTAGTCTAATGCACTCATGAATAAGAATGTCCTTTTCTCCATTTAAATCCTACCAAACACTGGTTTAATAAAACAGCAGCTCAAGAATCATACGAACACAATATAAAGGCAAGCCCAGGTTTATTTTCTTTTTTGTTTTTTTGATCTTGTTAGGTCTGAATCCTTAGTGAAGGTTATACATTTACAGTTGCCCACATTTTTGGTACAAATTATTCTAAAGCTGATCACTTTTTCTAGAAGAAATTATATCTTTCCAACAATTTGTGTTGTATTTTTAATTTTTTTTTTCTCCAGGCAATAAGTTAACCCTTGAGACCAGGCCATCTCAACAGGGCATTGATATCCGTGAGGAGCTGCTAAAGTTTCACTCTACCTATTATTCCTCCAACCTGATGGGATTGTGTGTGCTGGGCAGAGGTCAGTTCTGACTACAATACATTGATTTCTTGACACATTTGAATCTGTTTTTAATGATTTATATTCTTTGTTGTTTTTATTTTCTTGTTTCTTTTATTCTTGTATTATGTAAAGCTCTTTGAATTACCATTGTGTATGAAATGTATTTTATATTATATTATATTTTGAACTCTACTCTTTTGTTTTCTTTTGTTCAGTTTGCTAGCTTTTCCCATTCGTTCTGTACAATAAAAATAACATCACAATCAACAGAATCAGATTTTTGGATGTAAATGTAGCTGGCAGCGAATGCAATTACCCATTGGTCTAGTCAAGGCATGGCAGATTTCTCAATTCGCTCTGTCTGATGCTGAATGTTTCATGAGATCTGTCTTGTTCTTTGTCATTCTGTTGATTGATTCATGGTTTGTTTTTGCAGAGACTCGTATGTGTTATAAAGGGTACAGTTGTGATTTGTTTACGCTTTGAGTTTAACATTGCGTCTCACACATCTTGACAGAGACGCTGGATGATTTGACGTCAATGGTGGTGAAGCTTTTCGGAGAGGTGGAGAACAAGAATGTCCCTGTCCCAGAATTCCCTACACATCCTTTCCAGGAGGAACACCTAAGGGTGAGAGCTAAACCCCAATAATCAAATGTTTGTCGTTGGAGATTATTTTATGTTTTGTTTTTCCCAGTTGCCATTTTCTCTTCAAGAAACTTTTATGTGGAATTTGGAAAAACCGTTATCAGAACTGTATAGAATGAAACAAATGATGATTTTATTTTTTTTCTACATGCCAGTACATGGAGTAAATCAATAAATCCAGTGCATCCAAAGGAACTGACAATGTTCAAGTGGTCTTTTTATTTTTATTTTTTATTTTTTTTCTCTGTGTCAAAGTTATTCAGATATGGCGATTTTTACCATCATAAATTATTTCAAAATTCTTTTGAAAAGTAAATTTAAAAATAGATACTTTTTCAAAATTCATATACTTCTGGACAGCACCAGAATATATGACCATAGGTCCCGACCGACCGAACCTTTGCATCTATCACACAAAGGAGAGATAAAAGGATACAGCTTAAGTTTGCCTTTAGTGTAGTGTAATCTATGCATCACTTTAAATTGTATGAGCTGCAGTCTTACATTTTATAGAGCAAGAGTGAATACGACTTAACCCCTCTCCCAAGTAGAGGACGAGATGTCAATTCCTAATTCCCTCTCCCAAGAATCTTTAATGTGTGCAGTAGAAACCGAAACGTGAGAGGAAAACAGATATATAAATTTGGTCACCAAATGTTTCTCCATCAGACACTGCCTCAAAAGCTTGTATAAATCATGATCAAGAGAGACTTCCTGACACTGAGGAAAATTGTGTTTGATAAAATGACGCACCTGTAGTATTTAATTTAAATGGAAATTGATTTAACAGGAATGTCTTTTAACGTTACATTACATGTCTCACTGTGACTTAATTGTTCTTTCCCCTAAACATTTGAATGGGAGTGTTAAGCATTCAATGACCTTTTAATTTTGAGAATGCATCAATTAATTCTACTTGCATTAAACTCTTGTTGTAGGATATAATGTCAAGTTTATTTATGTAGCACTTTTCACAATGTAGATTGTGGCAAAGCAGCTTAACATAGTTCTAGTAAAGTCCAGATTTCAGAGTTGAAGTTCGGTGTGGTTTAAACCTCACTGCTGAAAGTTCAAACACTGCAGAGCAAATCCACCGAAGCACAGCTCCACAAGTACCGATCCGAGCAAGCCAGTGGCGACAGTGGTGAGTGAAAAAAAAACTTTACCAATTGACGAAGGGAAAAAAAAAAAACCTTGAGAGAAACTAGGCTCTGTTGGGAACAACCATTATTCTTCTGGCCAAACTTCCTGTTCAGAGCTGCAGTCTAGGTGCTGGAGGCTGAAGAAGCTGGACGTCCATCGTGGAGAAGCTGCAGGTGTGAGTAGGGCACCGGCGGGCGGTCAGGTTGGCCCGCAGGATTAATGTGGGGACTCGTTTATCACGGTGGTCATTCAGGAATCAGTCTCATGCACTCCATTTCTCCATGACGACCACAGCATCAGCTCGGGATACGACCTGGTCCAGGATTATGGATATCTTGGGAGCATCTCTTCACAGATCGCATCAATGGCGCTGCATAGTCTCTAGGGACCTAGGAATGAGTATCCCCAGGTGGAAATAGAGAATAAAGAAAATAATTAGCGTAGCTGCTGTTCATAGTGTATTTAAATGAGATGCAAAAATGGAGTGTTATAGATGAAAATAGCAGTTAAATAAACAAACATAGAAACAAACATGTAAAGCATATGAGAGTTTCTAACACAATGTCTGGTGTATTGAGGAGTGTGTCCTACAGGTGATGTCGAGCCAGCTCACCTGTGTGGAGCACATTCATGCATAATACGTTATGCGATGCATTGAGTGTATGCTTTACTAAAAAGATAGGGCTTTAATCTAGTTTTGAACAGAGAGTGTGTCTGAGCCTCGGACATTATCAGGAAGGCTATTCCAGAGTTTAGGAGCCATAAATGAGAAGGCTCGACCACCTTTACTCTACTTTGCTATTCTAGGTACTACCAGAAGCCCTGAGTTTTGAGATCTTAAAGAGCGGGTTGGATTGTAGCGAGACAGAAGGTTGGTTAGATAAACAAGAGCTAGATTATTTAAAGCTTTATAGGTAAGAAGCAATATTTTATAATCAATACGGAACTTAACAGGCAGCCAGTGTAAGGAGGATAAAATTGTGGTGATATGATCATATTTTCTAGACCTGGTAAGAACTCTGGCAGCTGAAGTTTATTAATAGAGGATGCTGGGCAACCAGCGAACAGAGCATTACAGTAATCCAGCCTAGAAGTCATGAAAGCATGAACTAGCTTTTCTGCATCTGAGATGGATAGCATACTTCGTAACTTAGCAATATTTCTCAGATGAAAGAAGGCGGTTTTTGTGACATGGGAGATATGATTTTCAAAAGTTAAATTGCTGTCGAGTATAACACCCAGATCTTTTACAGTAGAGCTAATGCTAACTTTGTGTCCCTCTAATTGCAGGGCGAGTTGTGAGATCTGCTGTGTACAGTATTTAGGCCCAATAAGTAATAATTCTGTTTTGTCTGAATTTAAGAGAAGGAAATTGTTGGTCGTCCAGTCTTTAACATCTTTAATACATTCAGTTAGCTTAGACAGTTCAGACGTCTCATCAGGTTTTGTTGAAATATATAATTGAGTATCATCTGCATAGCAGTGAAAGCTGATCCCGTGTCTTCTTATAATGTCTCCCAGGGGTAGCATGTATATTGTGAACAGCAAAGGGCCTAAAACTGATCTTTGATACTGTACTGACCTGACCTGTGAGAGCTGTCCATTTATATCACAAACTGGTAACGGTCAGTTAAGTATGACTTAAACCATTGTAGAGCCTGTCCCTGGTCGCCTGTAGAATTTAAGCGATCTATGAGGATATTGTGGTCGATGGTGTCAAATGCAGCACTGAGATCAAGTAAAACTAATAACGAGATGCACCCTTGGTCAGCAGCTAAGAGTAAATCGTTGGTTATTTTAACTAATGCGGTTTCTGTACTGTGAGGCCTGAAACCTGACTGAAACAGTTCAAGAACATTGTTCATCTGCAGAAAGGAGCATAATTGGGCAGAAACAACTTTTTCTAGTATTTTAGACATAAATGGAAGATTTGAAATAGGCCTATAATTAGCTAAGTTGCTGGGGTCCAGTTGTGGTTTCTTAGTAATAGGCTTAATTAACAGCTAGCTTAAAAGGATTTGGAACATGGCCTAAAGATAGAGAAGAGTTGATGAGGTTAAGAAGAGGTTCTCCTATTACAGGTAGCAATTCTTTCAGTAATTTAGTTGGAATTGGGTCTAACATACATGTAGCTGGTTTAGAAGCATTTATAAGTTTATCTAGCTCTTCCTGTTCTATGATTTTGAAGCACTGTAGATTATTTTGTTTCAGTGGAATGTTTAATGGAGCTGAAGTATAAGGCGGTGCCGAAAGTTTAACATCTTCTATTTTCTGTCTGAAACCTTCTATTTTATCACTGAAGAAATTCATGAAGTCATCACTACTAACTTGCGGTGGGACATTTTGTTCCAAAGATGACCGATTATTTGTTAATTTAGCAATGGTGTTAAATAAAAAAATCTAGGCTTGTTATGATTATTTTCTATCAGTTTGCGGAGGTGCTCAGCCCTGGCGGATTTTAGAGCCTTCCTATCGCTGGACATACTATCTTTGTACGCAATTTTAAAGACCTCTAATTTAGTTTTTTCCACTTACGTTTCAGGGCACGGGTTGCTGTTTTGAGAGCGCGAGTATGACTGTTATACCATGGTATAGTTTTATTCTCTCTAACCTTTTAGAGATGGGTGCCACAGTATTTAGTGTGCTAGTAAAGATAGCATCCATACTGCTGATTACTACATCAAGGTCATTTGCGTTTGCAGGTGCATTTAGAAATAGAGAAAGATCAGTTATTTAAGTTATTTGTGAATTCATCTTTAGTGGACGGGACGCTAGTTCTACCAGGGCGATATATCTGTGCAGATCTGCTAATTTCAGGTAAACACAGCTTATATAGTAAGAGGTAGTGGTCTGTTATATCATCACTTTGTGGTATAATGTCTACATCAATGACCTCAATTCCATGAGACAAAATAATGTAAGGAATAGTTTCTGCTACTCAGTGTTTTGGGGTCTTCATCTCATTTCATTGTCTGTTTTACACAGCAATTCTATAAAGTGGTGCCAATCAAGGACATCAGGAACTTGTATGTGACCTTCCCCATCCCAGACCTGCAGAAGTACTACAAATCAAATCCGGGTCATTATCTGGGCCACCTGATTGGACACGAGGGTCCAGGCAGTCTTTTGTCTGAGCTCAAATCTAAAGGCAAGTCAACTTTTGCCTTAAACGGATAGTTCATCCAAAAATGAAAATGTACAGGGTTTTTACTCACCCTCAAGTGTTTCCAAATTTTTGTGAGTTTCTTTATTCTATTGAACACTAAAGAAGATATTTTGAGAAATGTTGAAAACCCGTAACCACTGATCTCCATAGTTGGAAAAAACACATACAATGGAAGTCAATGGTTACAGGTATCCAGCTTTCTTCAGAATGTCTTGTTTTGTTCAACAAACGAAAGAAACTCATAAAGGTTTGGATCAAGTAAAGTGTGAGTAAATGATGACAGAATTGAGTTTTGGTGTGAACTATCCCTTTAAGAGCCCAAATTACAAAACAGACAAAAGAAATTAGAGATCATTTTACCACATAAGATTTAGAAGTTAGCATCTGACTTGTAAAACTGCTTTGATTTCTATATCTTAGCTATATGCTCATGTATTCACTGTTTCACTGTGTCTTTTCTCAGGATGGGTGAACACTCTAGTTGGAGGCCAGAAAGAAGGAGCCAGAGGATTCATGTTCTTCATTATTAATGTGGATTTGACAGAAGAGGGGCTGTGTGAGGACCTGAGTTTTTTCTTATAAGGGTTTATGTTGGTCGATATGTGTTTGAGCTGTATTTCCCTTGTTTCTAGTGCATGTCGAGGATATCATCTTCCACATGTTTCAGTACATTCAGAAGCTGCGGACAGAGGGCCCTCAGGAGTGGGTCTTTCAGGAGTGTAAGGTATGAACGTGCTTCAGGCTTTTTGGAAGATGGACATACATAATCTAGTTTTGAAACTATTCATTTAACGTTTAAAATGTGGTTAAATTAGCATAAATGGATCAAGTGTGCTTGTAGTTGTGGACTCATGTCAAGTATTAAACTGCAGAAAATGGCAATGCTCATTCAGACTTCTTGGGAATTAGTTTGGTATAACTTTCATCAAAATTGCAAACTCAGTCTTTTATACAGCTGAGCAAATTAAATAAAGTCTTGGTTTATCTCAAATAAATATGTATTGTATAAATACTAATACTTTTGTTCAATAGAATTATCATGTCATATGAATATTTATCTAATTATGCAGTTTTTATTAAAGATTTAACTGAAATATAAGACCATTATTGGTCCATGTTTTAATTAAAACTATAAACCTTTCTTGTGCAGCAATTCTTTTGACCAAAAGAACATTTTATTTATTTACATTCAAGTGATAAATAATAATTATTTGATTGCCTCTATTTTTGTTAAGTTTGTATTCAATCACAAAAAGCAGAATCCAGAAAATGAAAAGTTAAAAGACTATTCTTGCACAATTTAAAGGAAAAACCTAAACTTATTTTATAGAGCCTAGTTTACAGCTATTTTTTATTATTATTCATTCATTTTCCTTCGGCTTAGACCCTTTATTAATCTGGGGTCTTATCCAGCATATGTTTTACACAGTGGTATTTTAATTTTATTATTATTTTTTTAACACTGGTAGTTTTTAGTACAGTGGACATGACTGATTTGTCTCTACATTGTTTGTTTGTAGGATTTGAATACCGTGGCTTTCCGATTTAAGGATAAAGAACGTCCTCGTGGATACACGTCTAAAGTGGCTGGACTTCTGCATGTAGGTGTCTCTCTCATGAAAGACTAAAAGGTTGTCTCCATGGTTACAGTTGCTCATGTCATCAGGGTGGCAACTGTGTTGTGTCTGGAGATCATAGCCAGGGTTTTATTTTTAAGTGTTTTTATTTATTTATTTATTTATTTATATATATATATATATATATACATACATACATACACACACACACACATTTGGAATTGAATACTAGTGCTTTCTGAACTGATGAAATAGCGTTTCAAAGAAGCACAAATTGAATAGTAGTATGTTACATTTGACTTACTTTGAATTAATCACAATTGTTTGCCAAGCATGCTTAGACACAAGGAATCTTTTGTGGTTTACAGGAGCTTAGTATGGATGCATAAATATGGTCACGAGAGAACATTTAAATAGCTGAGAAATAAAGTAAACAAAAACTATATATACATCTAGATAATTTCTCTGCAATATGTGCATTGAGTGTTTAGCTGTATAAATAAGAAATTCATTCGTTTTCTTTTCAGCTTAGTCCCTTTATTAATCTGGGGTCGCCACAGCGGAATGAACCGCCAACTTATCCAGCATATGTTTCATGCAGCCGATGCCCTTCCAGCTGGAACCCATCACTGGGAAACACCCATACACTCTCGTTCAGACACATACACTACGGACCATTTAGCTTTACCAAACTCACCTATAGTGCATGTCTTTGGACTTGTGGGGGAAACCAGAGCACCTGGAGGAAACCCACGTGAACATGGGGAGAACATGCAAACTCCACATAGAAATGCCAACTGATCCAGTCGAGGCTTGAACCAGCGACATTCTTGCTGTGAGGCGACAGCGCTACCCACTGCGCCGCCTAAATAAGAAATGAAAAAATATGTATTTACAAATAAGTGGCACTTTAGGTTACAGAAAACATAAACGCAATGTTGGTATTGATTAAAAAAAAAAGTGATAAATGCTCTTTTTATTTATTTTAAGTTTTCATGTATTTATTATTTAAAGACTTTTAAGGGCGCACAATATTGCCCCATTTCTGTTTATAATGCTTTTTGTTTTCTTTCTTCTGTCAGTACTATCCGCTGGAAGAAATCTTGGCTGCCGAATACTTGCTGGAAGAGTTCAGGCCAGACCTCATAGAGATGGTGCTTGATAAACTGAGACCAGAGAATGTCAGGTGAGCACACACAAAGTAGTCTTTCAGATTTGTAATATGTTTGCACGCTTTCATGTGCGCAACCTGTAAGACAAAGCCATATGTTAAGGATCTGCTACCGTTGTTCTTAGGATTTAGGGTTTGTTCAAATCTGTAATGCCAAATATTAAAGCGAAACGGTGTCATGGATGTTGCGCTTGATTAAAAAAATGTGATGGAGAGACCTGAAAGATGCATGTTGTCCCCTCCGGACAAGATTAGTTTAACCCAGACGTCCAGTTATTGGCAGCTTTCTTCAAAGACCCACTCAAGGAGCTTCATATTTGAACCTTTGTGAAGCAAATATCAGATTCTTTTATGCCTTGCTGCTCATATCCCAACAGGGCTCAGATCGGTTGGTGTTTTTAACTGTTTTTGAAGTGTTATTTGCAATTGGATCTCTTTGCTGTGTTTGAATTGGAAGAATCTCACTTTCACCGCTATGACGAAGGCTTTCAAATGCAATTTCCTTTGCAGCTTTAAAAGAGCTTGTTTGAACTGCACCTTGACCTCTGCCGTTGCCACTCTCATTTTGTTTTTGGGATGGAAGAACTTGTAGGGCTCTCGCATTTCATTTTGTTAAGTATTTCTGAACTGTTTGGATCAAGATAAAAAGTTTACTACAGATCTGGTGGTTTACTGCTTGACATGCGTCCTCTTAGGTGATTGGTTTGTTGTAAGCTCTGCAACAGTAGATAAGATAGTCTTACATAGCCAGACTTTTCCTATCAGTGTGAAATATCTGATCTGGTCTCTTCTGATTTAAGAACTGCCAACTAGAGACCATTTGAACCATATTCAAAGTGACCAACCATGGTTATTGTGACACTTTGCTGTGGGTTTATCAGAAATTGAAATTGTTCACACTTGGCAGGTTTGATTTAAAAGGGGAAAAAAGCTCTGGTGTGATTTGTTCCGTTAATTATTATTATTTATTTATTTATTTTCCAACCTTGCAACCAACAGACCAGGATTATTGAGGGAAAAAGGGCTTGCTGGTGTGGTTAGAATGGAAAACGAATGCAACATAGACCAAAAATTTCAAAACAAACCAAGATCCAGACAGGTTATTGCAATTTATATATCATAAGATGCAGTCTTAAAGGAATAGTTCACCCAAAAATGAAAAGTCTGTTGTCATTTACTCAGCCTTTACTTGTTCAAAAACTGTTTATTTCTTGTTAAATACACAAGATATTTAGAAAAATTGCAGGTTGCTGGCACCCATTGACTTCCATAGTCATTTTTATTCCAACTTTGAAGTCAATTGGTTCCCAGGAACCAGCATTCTTCAAAGTATCTTCTTTGTGTTTAACAGAAGATACTCAAAGTTTTAAAACCAAATAAGTGAGTAAATTATGTAATTTTAATCTTTTAGGGGGTGAGCTGTGCCTTTTTAATGACAAACTGAACTAAGGTAAAATAAATGTTTGCATGTGAATGCATTACAAAATCATATTGCACTATTTGCCATATTGATATTTAACCTTAAATATCTCTTTTCTTGTACAATAATGTACAAGATTATATAAAGTACTTTAATAGTCTGTGTTAGCTTATGTGTGTAGTCAACAATTTATAGTATATGTATAGTTAGATTACAGCTTCAGTAATTTAGCAATTAATTCAGTAATGTATAGGTTTAAAAAAAAAATGCTCTTATTTCCAGTGTTTTTCATCTTTGCACTACATTTTGTTCCAATGTATGTCCACACATGGAGCAGAATGACACTAAAGCTTGACTTAACCAAGTGAATCTGTACTAAATATATGCTTTTTTCCTTTGTTTTTAATCAGGACCAAAAGAACCAAGAAAACAGAACCACAAGTATGAATTAAAAGTGTAGAAATTGGATCATTTGGGTTAGAAATTGTCTGAAGTTAATTTCAGTTGAATTTTTAGTGTTCACAAACTTTGCCAAAGCCACCAATTAGTTTCTCCTCAGAAGTGTGCATGAGAGCAACACAATACCTTGTCAGCAGCAACACTTTTTGTTTTTCTGAAGGGCACATAAAAATCACAGTGGACAGTATTTTTACTTCACTAATGTACTTATGTATTTTAAGTGTTTGTAGTTTAGAGGAGTATATTTATTTTAGGAAGCTTTTACTTCACCATATTCCAAGACAAAATATTGTAATTTGTTACTCCACTACGTTTCTTTGGGCGTACTCACACTATGTTATCCGAACTGTGCCCAGGCATGTTTCCCGGTTCATTTGACAAGTTAGTCCTCCGAATCGGGCTCAGGCATGGTTCAGTTGGCTGGCCCTGGCCTGGCCCGGCCCAGAGAACGGTTCGGTTGGGCTTTGGCGTGGTACACTTGAAGTGTGAGTGCAAAGCGCGCCTGAGCCCGAAACTGAAAATGCGACGTCACTTTTAAGGGACTGTTTCATATGGATTTAATAATCATTGTTACTGTTTAATGAACGCGAACTGTCATACTTTATTAAAGACGCAAACCCCTCACTGCATGTCAGCTGCCACCTTCAGAAAACCTCCTAATACCTGCAGCACCATGACTTTTATGATAATTTGACCGTCTAAAGTGGTTGATCTGTTCGGCAAAATGTTTGACTGTGTGTCACTGCATCCCAAACAACTAAAAATAATACAAAACTATATAACTAAAGCAATCGCCACTGTACGGAGTGAGAGTGCTCCTCTTCCTGTTGAACAGTCGCATCATTGATGACGTAAGTGTGCTCTGGTTCAGAAGGCAAACGGCAGTATGAGTGCAGGCCGTCGGGGGTGAGGGGAGGGGGGATAATCGCGCTTCGGCATGGTTCAAGGCAACTGTACCTAGTGTGAGCACGCCCTCAAATGAAGCTAAGTAAAATGTTATTTTGAAGGGGAGAAGCTGTTCAATAATTTAGTTAACCTGTTAAATTTGCACTGAAAATTGCACTGAACAATTTAGTTGTGAAGTAGACTGACATCTGTTCATAACTCAACAACTCACAGATTCAAATGATCCTTTCAGAGTGACTCTCCTCTCAATGATTCATTGATTCAAATGATCTGTTCAGAGTGAATCTCCTGTCAATGATTCAAACGATTCGTTCAGAGTCTGTCACCAGTAAATTGACTCATTTTACTGTTTTAACTGATCTGTTGTGAATGTTTTCACTTAATTCAGTATGTTTATCAGTTTGGGTAACTTTCTTGCAAAATTATTTTTCTTCTTTAAGTACTTTAACATTTATTACTAAAGTAAATAAAAAATCAAGTTCTTTGCACTTTGACTTCAGTAATATAAAAAAAAAAGAGGACTTTAATCTTTTACTGGAGTAATATTTTATTAGGGTATCTGTTCTTTTACTCAAGTGCCTAATTTGTGTACTTCGTCAAACTGTATGTTTATATTAAATTAAAACTAGCTAGATGGAGAAAGCACTTGCCATTTTTGTGTGCTCTAGGCATCAGGCAGTGAATTAATTATCTGAGACTGCTGTATCTTGCTGGTAACCTTGTGTGATGTGGTCTAAATCTGGAAGAAGTGATCTGGATTTTAGAGGGAACTTATTCTGGGCTCTCTCTTATGCAATTTATTGATTGCAGGAGAGCCCAGAATAGCATGTCATTGTCCAAAAAGTTCTCTATTGATCAGCAGAGTCCAAATTGTGCAGAAATGGTGCATTGATCCACAGCCCCGCACAGCAGATTGAGCAGCTCCGGGAAACTTGAACCTTTGATTGATGTAATGACCATAATTCCCAATCTATTTACTGGGCCAGAGATCTGATAAAAGCAAAATTGCATGGCCCATTTTTCCCTTAAGGGACTTGTGAGAAATGGATGGTGTCATGCTGTGTCTGGTGAAGTGATCTTTACAATTCTTCTTTTCTTTTTTTTTTTCTTCTTTTTTTTCGTCTCTCACTCCTTCTAGGGTTGCAGTTGTCTCCAAATCATTTGAAGGACAGACGGATCGTACTGAGGAGTGGTACGGCACACAGTATAAACAAGAAGCCATTACTGATGAAGCTATTAAGGTGAAACACGTTTGATTTTCGCAAATGTTTTGTTTGTATGTCATGGTACATAAACCTTAACTTTGACATTTGTCATTATTAAAAAAAATGGTGTAGATCTTTAACAAATACTAAAGCAGAAAAGAAACCTATTTGTGACTTGTGTAAGAATATTTAAAGTTTTTAAGTGATATTGGGGAATTATGTTTTTTTTTTTCTTCAGGAAATGTTTTAAGGAACATGTTTAAAATAGTGTCCTCTGGAATAGTTTTTAGAATATATATCTTTAAGTTGAACGATTTTTATGACTTTTTATGTTTAAGAAACAGTTATGATTGCAAATTATATCTTGAATATTTATTACCAATGTTGTCATGAATATATGAATGTATATATTTTCCCAGTGATGGGTTGCAGCTGGAAGGGCATCCGCCGTGTAAAACATATTTTGGTTCATTCCGCTGTGGCGACCCCAGATTAATAAAGGGACTAAGCTGAAAAGAAAATGAATGAATATATATGTATATTAGCATTAAAACATAAATACATAATGATGAATTAATTAAAAGTCTCAAATATGGGTGCACAATACATTGTTTTAGCATTGATATTGCAATGCACACATCCACAATAGTCACATCGTAGCATGTGCAATGTCCAGTCATGATTGCCCATTAAATACAGAATTGATTTTAAAATTTTATTATTTGTATACAAAGCCATCAATAATCTTGCTCCTCAGTACCTTACAGACTTTCTCTGTCCGTATACCCCCTCTCGATCATTGAGATCTTAATCTCAATTTACTCACCATGCCTAGAACACGCCTTAAAAACGAGGTGATTGAGCATTTGCAGTTGCTGGTCCTAAACTCTGGAACACTCTACCAATTCACATTAGACTTTCCCCCTCCGTTTCTGTGTTTAAGTTCGTTTTAAAGCCCCATCTATTTTCTCTCGCTTTTAATACTCATTGATCACTGTTTTATTGCTTTTATTTGCTAAATGTTTCTTTTATATTCTGTTTTCTTCTGTCTTTAGTACTCCTATGTACAGCACTTTTATATTGTATTGTATTGATTGAAGTTGATCAGGTGCAATAGTTTGTCATTGCAAAGTTTATCTATAATGTAGTGAAGGTTTAGTATTTACATGTTTCTAGAACTGTGATTAAGCATTTCAAGAAGAAGAAATTCTAATGTTTGTAGCTTTAGATTACAAAGGATATATTTAGTTATTTATATAATGAAGACTATACAGTGGTATTTTGCATTTAATTATTGAAGTTCTGTGGTTTAAATACTATACAACAACAAAAATAAATGTTTATTTCTTTTGCATCTTTGCTATTTTGTAATTATCCATGCTTGTAATTTGATTGTGTTATGCAGAATAATCCTAATTAACCTAAAATTATGAATTCTTTTCCCAGAAAACAATTAATCATCTGGTGAAATTTATATTCATTGCAAAATAATTACAGAAAAACAAAATATTGCAATATATTTATATTTGGTGAGAAAGTTCTAAACTAATACTCTACCACGACTGCCAAATTAGCAGTCTTGCATTAACATTGTGGTTTCTTGTAATTACCGTCATTTGGGGAAAAAAATGACAATTTATTGTCCCCTTCTCTTTTTCTTGGTGCTTTTGTTTCAGAAATGGGACAACGCAGACCTCAACGGAAAGTTTAAACTGCCAATGAAGAATGAATTCATCCCAACAAACTTTGAGATTTACCCTCTAGAGAAGGATTCCCCATCTGCCCCCACTTTGATAAAGGTATGTTTTCATTAAACTCATATTAGAATAATTAGACTTTAATAGAGTAAATAAAAGTATGTCTAACTTCTGAACACTGAGCCATCTAGCTTTTTCTTTGTTCCTCAAGCTGTCTTGTCTTTTTGTTTTTAGGACACAGCAATGAGCAAAGTTTGGTTCAAACAAGATGACAAGTTTTTCCTGCCTAAAGCTTGTTTAAACTTTGAGTTTTTCAGGTAGGTATGGCACTAAATTAAGGTTTTGCATTTATTGCTTTTATTTTGCATAAATGTATCACTTTCCTTGCTACTAATTGCTACTATTGTTTATGTTTGAGGTAATCTTATTTTTGTGCAACAATCTTAATAAATTATACATAAATATTTTATAAGGTGAAAAAAGCTGTACAGTAGCTATGTTTCCATCCAAAGATGCCAATTACATTTATGTGCAAAACAGGAATATCACTTCCTGATAAACTGATATCAAAAAGAAAAAAAGGAATTTGCTGCGGTAGAAGCCATTGTGGGTGTTTTCTTATATAATAAATTACTTGTGCCTCAGAAGACCACACTGTTAAAAAAAACAAAAAAAACAAAAACAAAAGTTGACTCAACTTAAAATTAAGGCAACCAGCTTCAGGAGATTTTTGAGTTGACTCAACTTTTAACCCAGGTACTGCACTTGACTTGATTTTGAGTAAACTCAAATGTTCTGAAACTGGTTGCCTTAATTTTAAGTTGTCAACGTTTTTTTTTTGGTTTGTTTTTTTACACAGTGCACTGGATTGTCCGTTAATGCGGTCCCATTGCACTCATTATTGTTATCCCATGATCTGTAAAACAATCACATGACTTTGATGTGCATGCTGGAACGTTTCCATTGTAGTTTTTGCACATTTTCTTATCGGATGAAGTTTATTACTCAGTTGTGTGCGTAGATTTTAATTTTCTTTATTTTTAGTGCACATCTTCTAAAATTATGCACATCTTGGCATTTATTCATTTTCCTTTGGCTTAGTCTCTATTTCAAAGGTCTACTACTCCGGCATATGTTTTGCGCAGCAGATGCCCTTCCAGCCACAACCCAGTACTGGGAAACACATATACATACTCATTCACATACACTACGGCCAGTTTAGTTTATTCAATTCACTTAATCTGCATGTCTTTGGACTGTGGGGGAAACCCACGCCAACACGGGGAGAACATGCAAACTCCACACAGAAATGCTAACTGCCCCAGCCGGGACTCGAACCAGTGACCTTCTTGCTGTGAGGTGACAGTGCTAACCACTGAGCCACCGTGCTGCCCCAACATCTTGGCATGAAATGCGCATAAAAATAGGTGGATGGAAACAAATCTAGTGTTTTTGACAGGTGTCATGATGTTTAATTGACAGTAATACTAAAGTTATGTAAAGATTTGTCTTATTCCTACTTTTTTATTTTTCTGCAGCGGTTCAGTTTCACCATGTAATAATCACTCATTCCTTTTTAAATTTATTTACATAATTTCTCTCAACACAACGTTTTGAAGACCTTTGTGTGTCAGAGTTTATCGCTTGCGTTCTTTTCACAGCCCGTTTGCATACGTGGACCCGTTGCATTGTAACATGGCATATTTGTACCTTGAGCTGCTCAAGGATTCGCTGAACGAGTATGCATATGCAGCCGAGTTAGCCGGCCTGAGCTATGACCTTCAAAATACCGTCTATGGGATGTATGTAAGTATATTAAAATCCCTCTCGTCGCTGTTTCCAACATGCTCCCTCAATAACAAAGACTGTCCAACTTTGCACACAAATGACAAACAATCCTTTCACTAGTAACCCAAAACGTAGCTTTGTTTGCCTTTACACAACAAAACTCTTCTCATTTTTTTCCCATGTTGTTGTTCTGCGTATGCTGTGGGCTAGCTTTAGATTAGCGCCGGAGCTGAGGCTGCATATTCATACTCTGTCTGTGGTCCCTCTCAATCCTTTTTTCTTTTGTCTTATCATGATCCTTCCATATGAATATTACTCCATTTATTTTTTTTTTCCCTTTCCTTTTTTCTTCCATCCCGGTAGTCGCTACCTTTATGCAGACCCAGTGCACTGCAACATGACTTACCTGTTTCTCAGGTTGTTGAAGGATGATTTGAGAGAGTATACATATGCAGCCCGCCTGGCAGGGTTGGTCTATGGCATAGCCTCAGGAATGAATGCCATCCTTGTAAGTATGGTGATTAGCCCCTTCCCCTTTTGGGGAGGGGGTGGGATTTTGGGAGAAGGGGCTTGAGGCTTTGGAGTGTGCAGGTTTGCTTGTCTATTGCTTTCTGCGGAGTGATGGGATGTTGTACCTTCAAAGATCAGTCTGCTTGGGTTCTTTGAAACGGTTATTGTCTGTGTTGTAGCCTAGATTGATGTTAATAACCGGTTTAAACAGGGTGACTCATGTTTGGATGATGTGGCAAAGCTGGTAGCTCGTAACATCACTTGCTGTGTGATTCACTTACTCCGTTTGCGTACACATACACGTCACACTCAGATGCGGTGCATTGATGGTTGTGTAAAGATGAAACACTTAATGTGTAATCGTTGTAGTCTGTTCTGCAATAACCTCTGTGTGTGTGTGTGTTGCTTGAAGTGTCTTTCTAAATGTCATTTCATAATAGTAAAGTAAGATCAAAGACAGTTCTTAAAGGGACAGATCACTCTAAAATAGTCATTTACTCACCCTTGATTCAAACCTGTTTGAGTTTCTTATGTTGAACACAAGAAGATTATTTTGAAAAATGCTGGTAGTTGGCACCCATTGACTTCCATGGTATTTTTGTTTGCCTACTATGGAAGGCTATGGTAATTAAATGGTACTGAAGTATCTTTAGTGTTCAACAGAAGAAAGAGACTCGAAGGTTTAAAACCACATGTGGGAGAGTAAATGTAGGTAATTTTCATTTTTGGGTAAACTATCCCATTTAAGTTGTTTTTGTTGTTGTTCATTTACATTGCTGTGTTTTTGTGTATCAGCTGTCAGTCAAGGGTTATAATGACAAGCAACACATCCTGCTGAAGAAGATCATTGAGAAAATGGCCACGTTTGAGATCGATGAGAAGCGATTTGATATCATTAAGGAAGCGGTGAGACACAGTTATCATAAAAATATTACGATTTGGTATATATATGTACACTTATTGAAAAACACTTGTGATAAGTTAGTTTTTTGACTACTTTTTTTTTGTTTGTTTATTTTGCCACTAAAACAATTAATTTACCAAAGGGAATAAAAAAATTGGTCATCAAATTTATTTCACAGTTAACATTGGACCAATTTAGTTGCATAAATTAAGTTTTGAATAACTTAATAATGGACTTTATTTTCTAGTCAAATTGGTTGTAAACTTTTCAGGACATATTTAATAAAATTATTTAATGAGACATTGCTCTGCATTAATTTAACAAAAGTGTGTGATTTTAATTTTTGTCTACCAGCATAAAACAGTTGACTAACATTGTTATTAAGATTAAGAATTTATGTTGTTAATTTGATTCTCAGTCAAGTTAAACGCGACTAATCACATACAAAATAACCTTTTATCTAAATAATTTTGTATTATAAATAAATACTCTTAATGCATATACACTGTACATGCACATTATGTGGATTCAAACTTATTTGTATTCAATTAGTCACAAATTAATTGTAAAAAGCACTGTAGTCCAGGTCTACGTCTTTGCATATTTTTATTTATTTATTATTATTATTATTTTTATTTATTATTATTATTAATTTTTTTTCATTATTATTATTATTATTATTATTATTTTATTTTATTTTTTTACATTTATTTATTTATTATTATTATTATTATTAAATTTAAAACATGCCATCAGGGATACACAGTCATTAGTAATATCTCTGTTTTCAGCCTTTCAAAATTATTTTAAAATAAACCATAAATTACAGATCCAAACACGTAGATAAGATGTAGTCTTGAGATGTGTGATCTAAACTGGTCTCCTCTGTTTTTCTCCAGTACATGAGGTCTTTGAATAACTTCCGCGCTGAGCAGCCTCACCAGCACGCCATGTATTACCTCCGTCTGCTCATGACTGAAGTTGCCTGGACCAAAGATGAGCTCAGAGACTCTCTGGATGGTGCGCTGTTCTTTCATCTCACTGTGAACGCCAGTGCCAGGGCCTGCATATGTGCTCATGCTGTTTGATTGTTTCTCCCAGATGTGACTTTACCTCGTCTGAAGGCGTTCATACCGCAGCTGTTGTCACGGTTACACATTGAAGCACTTCTGCATGGCAACATAACCAAACAGGTTAGTTTAAAAGCTTTCCCTCTTATTTATATAGAGAGAGGTTTGTGTTCAGGCAGGTTCAAAGTATTAAAGTAAAAATAAACTATATTTGTAGCACCTCTGGGCAATTTACATTGACAAGCTTTTAATTAACAGTATGGTTGGCTGGTTTTACATTGGTGTTATCTGTACTTGGATTTTTAACCTGTTTTGATATGTTTTCTTTTACTGTAAAGCACTTTGTGACAATGTTTGTGAAAGGTGCTATATAAATAAACTTTTTACTTTTATACTGTTCACAACCACTAATATGGAACATGTTTATACCTTAGTCAATGTCTTATTTAACAACTCTTTTGGTGAAATGCACTAATGATCTACGGTTTGACCTTGGTAAGTTTTAAAATGTTTTTGAAAGTTTAAGGTTGCATTAAAAAAATAGAAAGGAAGATTAGAACAATAAATAATGTAAATGGAGAGCTTTTTCCAGAAGTGCATTTACCTTATTTAAAAATGTCTGAAACTGTTAATTGCTTGCTGTTTTAACACACTACGCTTTTTTAGATTTTAGTTTTCATTGATCAATTAGCATTTTTATAATCATAGTTTTTATTATATCATAGTTTCATTTGAATTCTATATTGTATCCATGTATTTTATCAAAAAATTTTCCCATTTTTATTCCTTTCACGCTTGTCAACTGATAGTCATCAAAGTCAAATACAGTCACCAAACTACTTGTTAACTAAGGCAAACATGTCAGGAATTTTCAATAGTTTTGGCTACAAAATGACAACTTTAAATACTGGATATTAGACTGGGTACAATGGTTTATTATTAATGGAGTGGAGTTGAATGGAGTGGAGTGGAGTTGAATGGAATGGAATAGAACTGAATAGAGTGGAATGGAACTGAATGGAATAAGGGGAACGGAACTGAATGGTATAAGGGTAACGGAATTGAATAAGGGGAATAGAATAGAATTGAATAAGGGAATAGAATGGAACTGAATAGAATAGAATATATTAGAAAATAGAATAGAGTTGAGTGGAACGGAATAGAGTGAAACGGAATAGAACAAGGGAACGGAATGGAACAAGGGAATGGAACAAGGGAACAGAATGGAATGAAACTGAATTGAACAAGGGAACAGAATGGAATGGAACTGAATGGAACAAGGGAACGGAATGGAACTGAATGGAACAAGGGAATGGAACAAGGGAACTGAATGGAATGGAACTGAATGGAACAAGGGAACGGAATTGAATGGAACAAGGGAACGGAATGGAACTGAATGGAACAAGGGAATGGAACTGAATGGAACAAGGGAACTGAATGGAACAAGGGAATG
>CAIGQV010003909.1:6819891-6835133 GCA_903798115.1 Danio jaintianensis | reverse complement strand
AAGGGAACTGAATGGAACAAGGGAATGGAATGGAACTGAATGGAACATGGGAACGGAATGGAACTGAATGGAACAAGGGAATGGAATGGAATGGAACTGAATAGAACAAGAGAACGGAATGGAATGGAACTGAATAGAATAAGGGAACAGAATGGAACTGAATAGAATAAGGGGAACGGAATGGAACTGAATAGAATAAGGGCAACGGAATTGAATTGAATAAGGGGAATAGAATGGAACGGAACGGAATCAAATAGAGTTGAATTGAACAGAATGGAACTTGGTAGCTTGGAATGGAATGATGTATTTAAATTCAAAATGCCATGTAGCACACCCATTAACCATACATGTGTAATATTCAATTTTATTTTCTCATCTGACTGACTGTCTGTTGTCTTTTAGTCTGCCCTGGAAATGATGCAAATGCTGGAGGACACTCTCATTGAGCATGCTCACACTAAACCCCTCCTACCGAGTCAGCTGATTCGCTACAGGGAAGTGCAGGTTCCTGATGGTAAGTGGAGCTTTTCAGTTACTTGGTTTTATGTGCACTTTTTTTATTTTTCAACTTCTTATTTGTGAGATTGTTAAGATTTTTGGAAAAGGGTCCTTTCTGCTCCCCAGTGCTACATTTATTTGATCAAAAACACATACTATTTTACTTTTTGTAGGTTATTTTATTTTATTTTTTTTCAAATTGTATTTCTTTTTTTATATACAGATTGTTATGGGAAGGCATGTTTTACTCTAAACTCCTTTTGGACATTTCACACAACATTTTATTAAATTAGGAGGAACTTAAGAAAATGAGACTGGTGTTAAACCTGTAATTTGAGGTCCATGATATTTGTGTGTTTGTTTTGTGTGTTTGTCATGGTTCTTGTGTTTTAAGTCCAGTTCTCTGTGGTTATCAGGTGGTTGGTATGTTTACCAGCAGAGGAACGAGGTTCACAATAACTGTGGGATCGAGATCTACTATCAGACTGATATGCAGAATACCCATGAGAACATGCTGCTGGAGCTCTTCTGTCAGATCATCTCTGAGCCGTGCTTCAACACACTACGCACCAAAGAACAGCTGGGTAAACCAATGCACTAATAAGCTTTTAGTTGTGTGTGTGTGTGTGTTATGCTAATAAAATATTTTTTTTAGTTTGTCAATAATATGAATGGACCAGTGTTAAAAAACATCCATTTCTGTTTATTTTAAGGACAATATACATATTTAACATTACTGTATGCATTTTCCCCAGATGTTGGTAACAACCAAAAAATCCATATATGCAAAGAAAGCAAACTAATTAGTTTACAAATTAAGTTGTGTAATAAAATGAAATGATGCAGTGAAAAAGTACTGAACACATGAAGAAAGGGAGGTGTAGAAAGGCAGTGAAAGTCCAGACAGCAGCTGAAATCTCTCAGTAGTTCTTCAGCAACCCTCTGCCCTCCATCATTGTAAATTAATATTAGCTGCTTCAGTCCAACATCTTCATTAGCAGGATGATGAAGATGAAACCAGGGGGGACATTTCAGCAAGACAATGATCCAAAACACAGCCAAGGAAACTCTCAAACGCTTTCAGAGAAAGAAAATCAAGCTGTAGAATGGCCCAGCCAATCACCTGACTTGAAATTAATTCAAATTAAAGATCAGATTTGACAGACGAGACCCACAGAACCATCAAGACTTTTGCACTCTGTTGAAGTCACACCTCACACCTGAGCAATTCATGTAACTTTAGGCGCATTTAAGCTACCATCACCAAAAAAGCCTTTTATATAAAGTATTCAACACGTTTCAGTAGTTCAGTACTTTCTCCTTGTGTCATTTATATTATTACCACATAACTAATTTTTCAGAATATCTTTTTATTTTTATTTTTTTTGTCTTTGTATTGTTTGTGTTTTTACCAAAATCTGGTTTAATTCCACGTCAACAGCTCCTTTAGAAATATTATTCCCAGGAAAAAACATGACGTGTTCAATACTTATTTTCCCTGCTGTATGTCTGTGTCTGTCCATCTAGGTTATATTGTGTTCAGCGGACCTCGCAGGGCCAATGGGGTGCAGGGTCTGCGTTTCATCATCCAGTCTGAAAAAGCTCCTCACTACCTGGAGTCTCGTGTAGAGGCTTTCCTGAAGACCATGGAGAAGAGCGTGGAGGAGATGGGAGATGAGGCCTTTCAGAAACACATCCAGGCACTGGCCATTCGGCGTCTCGACAAACCCAAGAAGCTGGCAGCCGAGTGTGCAAAGTACTGGGGAGAGATCATCTCACAACAGTACAACTTCGACAGGGGTGAGTCAGCTGTTAATATAAACTTACATTAGAGTCAGTTATATGTTGATTTTTAACCACTTTTTCATTATCTTTCTTGTGTGATCTCTAGATAATATTGAAGTGGCTTACCTGAAGACACTGACAAAGGAACATATTATGCAGTTTTACAGGGTTCGTGATGATCAGAAGTATTTCTTGAGTCATAATCATACCTAGTAGATTTGCATTTCCTCGTTTAAAAAATAAAAACAATGCTTACGAGCAGAAATGTTTTAGTTTTGAGACCCAATACAACTTTTATTGTGAACTAAGAGCTTGCACACTCTTCTTTGCATAGTGAAGATTCAGAAATGATAAATAGCCCAATCACAACTCATTATGCAAATATATGCAAAAAAAGGAGCCATCTTAACTATGTATGTAAATAGTTAAATAGAGACCATTGCTGTAAGATATAGGTTTAAACATTGTCTAGTATTGAGGTTTTCATTAATTGTACATTTAACTTGAAATAAATCAGATAATTTAATTTAGAAATATATTTTTTATTACTGAATATTTGTATTAAATGAATATGAATGTTTCTTTTTACCTATATGCGTGTGCTTTTTATATCCAGTAACTATAAAAATGTACGTGTAATCTTAACATCTATTTATGTTTTTGCATTTATATTTTGTTTTTATTATATAACTTTGCCTGTTAATAAATAAATATATTTATTTTATTAAAAAATATATATTATTAATATATATATATATATATATATATTTTTTTATTTTTTATTTTGTGCTCTAGTTTAATTGACTTT
This sequence comes from Danio jaintianensis, assembly GCA_903798115.1. NCBI lineage: Eukaryota > Metazoa > Chordata > Actinopteri > Cypriniformes > Danionidae > Danio > Danio jaintianensis. Next base: position 6,832,042 of record CAIGQV010003909.1, on the reverse strand, counting down.
TTAATCCAGTAAATGTAAAAACATTTACATGATCTTATACATGCATGTTTCTATGGTCTTTTGTGCCTGTTGGTTTTGTGTGCATTAGTTAAATGGACTTTTTCAATAAAGTACTCCCCATGTAAACAGTAATTTACTTTGAGGTCTCCCAAAAATGTTTTGATCATCATGTTTATTCTCTCCAGGACTTGTTGGCCATTGATGCCCCCAGAAGACATAAAGTGTCTGTGCATGTGCTGTCTAGAGAGATGGACTCCTGTGAGTACTAAGACATTATTATTACTATTATTATTATTATTATTATTATTATTGGAAAAACTGATTGATGTAATGGCAAATTCACTTATCTTTACCATTTGTTTTCAACAGGTCCACTGGTCGGAGAGTTTCCTGCTCAAAATGATGTCAATCTGGCTCCTGCCCCATCACTTCCTCAGGTACTGTATAGATGTGCATGTAAAGTAGTGATATGTCAGTATGGGTTCATGCATTGTACTTTTGCCATTGCTTATTAGTTTAAAGAAGTGTTAAACATATGATTGTACACTAGTATAGTTTGTAAAAAAATATATTCATAAAATTATTCATGAATGGATCAAAAATGCCAAATCATTTGTAAGATAATAAAATGTAAGTTAAAAGATTGCTGTTCCAACATTATGAAAATCATGAATTCCAGAAACATAAACATAATAAGTTGTTTATTATTATTACTACTACTATTAGAAATTCTGCTTTTTTTTTCCAGCGTTGACTTAATTTTTTTTTTTAAATGCTCCAAATCATCAAATTATGGATTAAGAGACATTGAAAAATTGAGTATTGTATCTGAAAATTCATTAAAATTAAATAAAATATAGTTATTCTAACAAATATTTCAGGTAACACCAAAAAATAATAGTCTAATAGTTAATGTTAGTTAGCCTATTTACTAACATTGAACTATCATTGAGCTATCTATAATCCATAATAATAACTCCTGTATAGTAGTCCCACAACATACTTTCACATCTGACACTGGAATACCCTGTCAGAAAAGTCTAGTGGCTGGGAATGACCTTTTAACAGTGTTTGGTTGGCTACAAAGTTAATGTTGTTTTCTTGTGTTTGCATAGATGAATATGGCCAAGGCGTAAATGCACAGTACAGTTACAATCTTATTGCCACATTATATCGTTATAAGAACATGATATCATTGCCTCTGGTGATTTCCTGAAGATGAATAAAAACAAACTATAATAAAATAAAAAAATAATGCAACTGGAATCATCGATCTTATATGAACTAAGAGCTCGCAACAACATATGATGACGTGTGCAGGTGTTGTAGTGGTGTCCAATTTCTTAGGGGTAAATTTTGAAGCCCTTCCCCTTCACTCTGTTTCAAGGACCAAGGGGTAGGGGTAAAAAAATAGAATTGGGATTGGGCCTTTACTACACAAATGGTAGTGTACATCAAGGCAAGATAAGCATTCTAAAGCACTGCTGGTATTTTCTGATTTAATGTATTTCACTTGTTGTGTTTGTTTCCTGCAGCCGTCATTGGTTCAGGATATGACTGAATTCAAGAGGAGTCTGCCGCTGTTTCCCCTCACCAAACCTCACATCAACTTCATGGCTGCCAAACTGTGACCAGCATCATGGGATTGTCAGAGACGCCCCAATATGGAGCCAGTAACACCATAGTCTGTGTGTGAGTGTGTTTGTGTGTGCGTGTGTGTAAGCAGGCATAGCTTCAGCGCTGCCACCTGCAACACTTTCCGTTTTGCTCTGCGTCAGACATGCTCACCTGATTATCTCATAGATACAAAGAAAACATGCAATGGTTGGTTTATGTTGCTTCTGTCAGGAAATTTGTATCCCTGTGTACTATAGGAATCACTCGCTGGCCACGACAACAGTTCATTTACACCACTGTTTAGAAAAAAAAAACACAAGAAACTGCCTGGAGAGGCTTGTCAAGAGAAGTCTCTCCTGAGAAGGAAACAAAACTGGCCTTAAAATGTTTTTAATCAGCGATCAGGTTTTTCTGGCACCTTTTTTAAAACGTTTAATTTAAATCATTTGCTTTGAGTTGTTTTTAGGTTCTGTGCATGTTGGCAGAGTTTTATCTATAGGGATAGTGATTGTAAATGCAAGGTGGTCACAACTTGATGGGCTTTTGTTTTATTTGAGTTTGACGAAATATAATAAACAGTTTTTAATATCATTTTCATTTCAGTTACTTTTGTCCTTTTAAAAATTTCATAATATACCTGAAACCTTGTTTCTAAGCTAAACTCTGTGTCAAAATAGCTTGTGAAAACATTAAGAATGTGTTTGTTTGTTTTTTGTTTTTAAATAGAAAGTTTAAACTTAAAGGATTTTTTTGGGAAATATGCAAATTTTTTACAACTCCCTAGAGTTAAACAGTTTAGATTTACCATTTATGAATCCATTCAGCCAATCTCCAGGTCTGGCTGGAACACTTTTAGCTTAGCTTAGCATAGAACATTGAATCGGATTAGACCATTAGCATCTCGCTCAAAAACAACCAAAGGGAATTTTCATATTTAGATCTTGACACTTCTGTAGTTACATCGTGTGCTTAGACTGACTGAAAATAAAAAGTTGCTGTTTTCTAGGCTGATATGGCTCAGAATTATACTCCTCATTATGACATAATTAAGGAAGTTTGATTTAAAGCTGGCCGATTTTTCACACGCTATGCCTATCGGTCTAGAAAAAAAAAAAATCAACTTTTCAATTTTTCGTTGGTCTTAGTACATGATTTAACTAAGTCACGCTTGAAATTGGAAAATATTTTAACTCATTTGTTTATTTAAAAGCAAGATGCTAATGGTCTAATCCGATTCAATGATCTGTGCTAAACTAAGCTAAACGTGCTACTGCCAGACTTAAAAATCAGCTGAATGAATTAAAAATGGTAAAGCTAAAGGAACACTCCACTTTTTTTGGAAATAGACTCATTTTACAACTGCGCTAGAATTAAAGAGTTGAGTTTTACCATTTTTTGATCGATTCAGCCGATCTCTAGGTCTGGTGGGAGCACTTAGCTTAGCATAGATAATTGAATCGGATTAGACCATTAGTATCTTGCTCAAAAATGACCAAAGGGAATTTTCTTATTTAGATCTTGAATCTTCTGTAGTTACGTTGTGTGCTTTGACTGAAAATTAAAAGTTGCTATTTTCTAGGCTTATATGACTTGGAATTATACTCTCATTATGACATAATAATCAAGGAACTTAAATTAAAGTTAGCTGGTTTTCACGCACTGTGCCGATCGGTCAGGGGTGCCCAAACTCGGTCCTGGAGGGCCGGTGTCCTGCAGATTTAAGCTCCAACTTGCCTCAACACACCTGCATGGATGTTTTTAGAAAGCCTAGTAAGAGCTTGATTAGCTAGCCCATGTGGGTTTGATTGCTGTTGAAACTAAACTTTGCAGGACACTGGCCCTCTAGGACCAAGTTTGTGCACTCCTGATCTAGAAAATATCAAATTTTAGTTTTAATACATGTAACTAAGTCAAGCTTGAAATGGGAAAATTATTAAAACTCTTTTTGTCATTTTAAAGCTAGATGCTAATGGTCTAATCCGGTTCAATGATCTATGCTAAGCTAATCTAAAAGTGCTTCCGCCAGACCTGAAAATGGCAAAACTCAACTGTTTAACTCTAGGGGAGTTGTAAAATAAGTCTATTTCCAAAAAAGTGGAGTGTTCCTTCAGAAATTCATACCACTAAATTAATTTGAATTACACAAAGGCATTCCTCTCGTGTTGCACGAATGATGCCGATTGTAATTTCTGAGATGCTTGCTTTGATCCACATAATATATGAGATGTTATAAAGCTCTCCTTTAGCTGGGTTTATTTTATCTCTGATGTCTTGACTTGTGATTATGCACTCTTCACAAGCAATAACGTGACTTATCGAACCTAAGACTAGTGTCTTAAACTCTACCGGCTGTTGCTTTTGATGCGGTTTAAATTTGGTTTCGAGAAACTGGTTAGAAGTTGGTCTGTGCTCAGAAAACCCTGTCTGAAGGCTGTAATTTATCCTGCAGCATCGCAGGAACATCATGTTAGTCTAACTCGTGCGTGTGTCCTCATCTCAGGTGTGTGTGTTAGCGTTGACCAAGTCTTCATCACTTGTGGTTTTCTACTGCTGAGATTTATTCTGGACTTACTCAGGCATGTCAAATCGACTGTAATGCTGCATTTTTTTTAGAAACCCGACCACCATCCTATAGTCTCCATTTTAAAATAATTTAGTTCTCAGCAAAACAAACCGGTATCAGCCGCTTAGATCTGGGTTTGGTTGTTCCAGTAAGATGGATATACTCAGGCATCTCACTGCATTGGTGTTTGGTTTTAATTCCTAGAAGAAGCTCATTCAAGTGTAAATGAAGTTGTTTTATTCTTTCTAATGGTGTTTAAAACCTGACATTTGTCTTTTGATGGAGGACTTTTTTCATTTTATTTTCCATGCCATAAAAGTTAACAGGAAACCAGATTAATTTTAAATCTGTAAGATTTACTTGTGCAATGTAGTTTAAGTCTTCTGAAGCCATTTGACTGTTGCAAAATTAACAAGTTTGTAGCAAAAATGCTGGGAAAAAATTGTGCAGGGGAAAAAAAGGCCTTTAATTAAACTTAATTTTTGTCACAAGTAATGCGAAAATGAATTTACAATGTCTGTTTTGTTGCTAAATTAACTCAAACTTAAAATTAGGAAAGAAACAAAGCTAATATAAAAGTAAATACTTGTATTTTAATGATACTGAAAGTAAATATAAGCTGAAAAATGACAGCTGCTTTAAAATTGTATAGTATGTTGTACATTTTTAAATGATTAATATTTGTCTGTCCAGTACAATAATATCATATGGCTTCAGAAGATTTGGAATATAGTTAATCAAGTCATATGGACAAGCTTTTATGCTATTGTATTTAAACTTAACAGATATAGTCCTTCTGAATAAGAAAACTGTCATTAGCCGTCATGTTTTTCCAAACCATTATGAGGAAGAAATATGGGGTCTACGCCATCAAACATTCACTGTGTGGCATAAAAAAAATTTCTATTATGTTTGGAATGACATGAATGTAATGACAGTATATTTCCATCATTAATTCTGGGTCAATGAATGCGTTTATTGTATGGAAAATGCAGCTTGGAAATTTTGCTAAACCTCTTTGGTTTCATTAAATAGGTTTGGAATGGCACGAGGGTGAGGATATTTTTTTTTGTTATATTTATTAAAGCTTTTACAGGTGGGAGGGGTGAACTTTTAGATTCCGTTTTTAATCCAAAGATGCATTTTGGCATGCAATCGGAGCATCTGTTGCACCCCGAATCCCTTTAACAGTTTAAACTAGAATCAGCTCAGAGTTTCTGTAGGGTCAGTGACTGAAACAGATGCTTATGATTGTTCACCATCTCCTGTAACCTGATGTCACATGTTGTTTGCTCATACTGTGGTGAACAGTAGGCAGAATTTTAGATATCTAGAAGAGCAGGTTTTAATGAGCGTAACTCTGCATGAACGAGTCAAAGATTGTTGCATTCTGGTCCAAGTCTGGGGTTTTATTGGTCTCTTTCAGTTTAATAAATGGTTTTGAAGTTCGACAGAACACTGGGGAATGTGTATCTGCAGAAAAGCTTTGTTTGTTTTATTATGATTAAACAATTGTATGAACTTGTCTGTTGTCTTTTTCCTGACCATTTTCTTGATCTGCATTTAAAGGGATGGTTCACCAAAAACTGAATGTTCAACAATTACTGTGTTTCAAACTTTTGAGTTTATTTCTTCTGTTGAACACAAAAGTATTTTGAAGAAAGCTGGAAACCTGTAACCATTGACTTCCATAGTGTTTGTTTGTCCTACTATACAAGTCAACGGTTACATGTATTAAAAATGTCATCTTTTGTTTTCAACAAAGAAACTCAAAGGTTTGTAACCACTTGAGGATGAGTAAACTAAGTAAATAGCAATTTTTGTGTTAACTATCCCTTTAAGATTCTTCTTTAGTGGTTCTTGAACCTCTTAAACATCAAATTCTAAATATTTTTTTAGGGTAGTATTAAATGAGTAGTCTGCGTTATGTAGTAGGAGCTGTTTAACTTTAAGAAGCAATTAGAAATCAATATTTGGTTAAATGGCCTTGATTGGAAATCAATATTTGGTTGAATAACCTTGATTTTTAATTACAACAAATAAAAACATTTGTTTAACTGACTGCCATTTTCTGAAGAAAAATGCTCCAAGTGACAACTCCCAACAACCCAACACATTCACAGTCAAGCATTGGAAAAATACATTTATTTACACAAATCAACCAGGAACCTATAAATTCAGAAGTGTATCTGTACAATGCAATCCATTTATACAACATGTTCTGTATTCGGTACCATACAATTTTTAAGTAAGTATAAGCTGAAAAATGACAGCTGCTTTAAAATGTTTTGTAAATTAATGATTAATATCTGTCTATCCAGTACAATTATATCTCATGGCTTCAGAAGATTTGGAATATAGTAAATCAAGTCTACTGTATTTAAGCTTAAAAGATATAGTCCTTCTGAAAACGAAAACTGTCATTAGCAGTCTTGTTTGTCCAAACCATTATGAGGAAGAAATATGGGGTCCACAATATCAAATGTTCAGTGTGGATTAAAAAAGAAAGAAAGAAACTTCTATTATGTTTGGAATGACATGAACTATTACCGTTACAATTCTGTTAAAAAAAAAATTGAGACCTTTTGTAGAATAACTTATCATAAAAGCATTTATTTAATGAAAGTCCCAAAATGTGTGCTTTATAAAAACTACACAAATGGGGAAATAAACGCATGTTTTTGACGTGTCTTTCTTGAAGGTGCTGTATGTAAGTTTTTGACTCTTCTAAAGCATAAAAATACCACAATATGTTTGCAGATATTTAAGAAACATGCCAGGTGAACATACTTGTTTGTCTGAAAAACAATGCTGAAGTCAGTTATTCTGCTTTGAAAATGTGTTTTCCGTGCCGGAACACTGTCTTTGTTTTGGTCATTTTAACCTGCCCAATGCCACTTTAGCCAATTATATTTCAGCACCCAGGGTTGCCTTGGTGGAAAACGTAAACATTAGGTGAGCAGGTTAAGTCCGCTTGTCCTAACAGCACGCTTCGTGACGAGATATGCAGTGATAAGCAATTTGGCTGTTTGCACCAGACAAAACAGGAAAGACATTTAAATACAGCCATTCAGAAGCACAGAATATGCACTCACTCACGAAATGGTAAGGTTTATAATCTATTTAATACATATTAATCCTCTTTAACATTATTAAATGTACATGAATCACTCATATGTTTAGTCCTAAAGTTCAATTTCAAACGGTTTATTTTATTTTCAAGATCTGAGGTGAACTATCTGCTGCTGCTTTCAGTATATGGCAATAAATGTCATGTAAAATGGCATTCAAACTCACATTGTTAGCATTTAACACTGAATAAAGCACATGAGGTGTACCTGAGGTGATCATTGTCAGTTTTCTGTTGTTCAGCTGCAAGAAATAGAAGCCGTTTCTAATATATCAATTCGAGGTGTTGGTTAGGACAAAAACTCCTTTTAATATGGACAATATTCCTTCTATCGCGTGCCGTTGCTTTTATATAGAACACGGTTTAAATCACTCGCTCCTGTCCTCAATCTGGCAACCTGAGCTTGCGTTTGTTTTGATCCAGGAGTGCAATACCTACTTACGTACTGCACCTTTAAACGGTTTGATGCCGTCAGAAGAGCCCCCGTTTCAGGAGAGTGTCGAAGCATACTTTTTTGTTGTTTGTTTTTTGAAGTATTTAACTGCTGAGCGTTTTGTAAATGAGTTACAGTGTAATAATGGAGTTTGTAAAGAAACCTTTGCTGATAAATCCCAACTATTGGATCCGACCGCAGCCATACGGAAAACCGCAAGTAAACAAGTTCATAATTATTTACGGTAGTTTTATAGATACTATTATGAGGGAAATACAATGAATATATAGGCTAATAGTGAATATTTGTTGAAATACTCTTCTCTGGAGTTTGTTGCGAACACCAAAATACTAGGGTATTGTTTCCCAGCGACGCTTTTCTACAGATTAAACTCGTTGAGCGGTTACATGAGGCCTGAGATGTTCATTTATATTTATTTGGTGCTAAAACTAGTAGAAAAGTGGGGAAAATAATATTCAGTGCCGTTTGAACTGAGGTGTCTGTACGGTGAATATCACCTTATTCTCCGCGTACGAGTTGGTGCAGCCATTTGAATCATTTTGGCTCGAGACTTCCGGTCTCATTCACTTCCATTCATTTTTAGACGTTAAAAACAGCTCGTTTTGCTGCTTGATGTTGCAAACTGATATTTCCTTATTATATTATTCTACTTTGTCTGTATAGTCATGCAAACACTTGCTTGTAGAGTAAGTAGTTTGACCGTTTTCTGCCGTTTATTATTCCTAGTCATTTCTCCAATAGGCAGCTGAATCGGAAGTTCTAAAACAATCGCAAAACGAGCGCACTTCCGCATTGAAGAATAAGGTCAATAGAGAATTTGAACATTTTTGACCAATGTTGCAGGTAATTTTGCAGAGCGATGTTACTTAGTTACGTTCCTATTGAGAATGGACAACAATATTGCATCTGTAACTAGGCATGGGACGAAAACCGGTTTTAAGGTTTACCGCGGTTCTGAAAAGTCAAGGTTTTAAAACCGTTTTCAAGAGTTCACACTTAGCTGATGATTGATTATAAAGCTTGTTTGGCATGCTGTCCCGGGAGAGAGCCCTGGGCTCCCTCCAGTTTGCAGGGCGAGAGGGGAGTTTGAGCTCAGGTAGATCTCGATGAACTCCCCCCGGCTTATTTCTGGCTAATGACAGATATAGGATGACTGAGGAGAGGTGTACTCGCTAAGAGCTTGGCTGTGGTATCAATTTGGTATGTTCAATTTACTTAGGTTGCGTGTTTTTTGGACTGTGGGAGGAAACCGGAAAACCCACGTGAGCAAGGGGAGAACAAGCAAACTGCACAGAAATGTCAACTGGTTTAAAGGGACTTTAATCGGAGACATTCTTGCTGTGAGGCAACAGTGCTAATCACTGGGCTGCCGTGTCGCCCATCTGGAAAGGAGGAGGAGGGGATTCTTCAAGATGAAGATATTGAGATAAGAAAACTCTGGTCATTTATAGTGAGTTAGGAATCATCTGATTGGAGATTCAATCATGAGCTGATGCGGGACCAGCTGAGAACAATCATAAGCACGTGATCCTCTCGAAATTAATAAATAAACTTCACACAATTGACCGTTTCTAAGGTATTTGTAAGGTTGTTTTTACGTCTATTTTATTGAGGGTTTTTTTTTTAACTATCTCCAGCAGAAAAGGACCCTCCACATCAAAATCTACTGGTCAGCCCACGATTCAGGAAACATCTGAAAAACAAATCGCTTATAAACCAGCATCCAAGCCCGCTGTAGACCTGAACAGTGCAGTGGCTTTACTTTATATCCAAAGAAAAGAAAGATATCCAAAGATGTCTTTTCCAAGTTGTAAAGAAACTAATGAAGTGTTTTTGAACTAGTGATGTGTTTTTGAAACTAATGAAGACGGGAGAAGTCAATGACTTATTTTATTTAGCCTGACATGTTTACTGTTTCAAAATATTTTAAAATAAAATATACGGTGTTCAATGGGGAAAAAGTTTTTTACCGAGACATTAAAAAGAACATATTTTAGAGCAGTAATCACAATACCGCGAAACCATAATATTTTTATCCAAGGTTATCATACCATCAGAATCTTCCACCGGCCCATGCCTATCTGTAACCCATCCCAGCAAACATTGGTCCGACGGCAACGTCGTGTGCCTGGCCAAAAATGGTTGCGGTATAAATCCGTAAAAATATTTAACACAAAAAAAAGTCATAAAAATGCATTAATATACGTTTCCACATGTCTACAGTTCTTCCTGGTTGCATTTATAACTGTTACTTACATTTTTGCTACGTGTAGATCAATTTACAGTGTTGTGAGAGGACGTTCCCAAGTTATGTCCTTCTCGCATGCATTTATAGTACATCATACCTCGTTAAAATTATGAAATAAACCATGTCCTAATTATTTACCCCGTCTCACCTGGTTGCCCATTTATTAAGTTGTCCTGTATATCATCAGCATAAGAGTTTATGACGTACAGTGCACAATCACGTTATTTGATATGCATTTGCCATCATCGTTTTATTTGTGATAAAAACTCAAACAACCCAACACACACACACAAGTCAAGCATTGGAAAAATACATTTATTTACACAAATCAACCAGGGACCTATAAATTCAGAAGCGTATCTGTACAACGCAATCCATTTATACAACATACATGTTCTGTATTTGGCATTATGCTTCATATCTGTACAACAGGAGACATTATACACACCCCACTGATTTATACAGCACAGTTAGATGCTGAAAAGAAAAGTGAGAATTTAAAATCATATTTAGGCAACGCAGAGAAAAAAAAAACATTCTAATGCCAGTCTTGCAGTTGGTATAGACTAGCACAATTTGATTTAAAAGGACAGTTCTCCCTAAAAATTAACATTTTCTCACCATTTACTTACTTTTAAGGAGTTCTTTCATCTGTGGAACACAAAAGAAGATATTTCGAAGAATGCAACCACAGTAGGAACAAAATACTATGGAAGTCAATGGCTGGAAGATGAGTAAATGATGACAAAATGTTCATTTTTGAGTGAACTATCCCTTTAACAACTAGGTTCACCAATAAGCATGTTCTTTCAGGGTTACGTCTACCACGAAGAAGCTCTAATGATGCACTTTAGCTCTATGAACACACAATCCAACAGCTAATTATGTGTTAAGCTGAGTTAATTACATATGCTCTTTCAAATAAAACACCTGCCTCTATATGCACACCAGAGGAACTGAGTATGCCATTGCAAAACAGTACTAGAATGCACTATATTTATATACCGTTTTTTTTTTTTTCATCTACATTATGGTCAGAAACATCACAGTTGCTGATAATTGGAAATAAAACAGATACGCTACATGAATCAGATCAAACAATGATTCAGAAAACAAAAATTGGCATATTCAGCAAAAAAAAATACAGCTGTCCTTCTGAATCATGTGACCTTTAAGACACAAATATTGTCACTGTGTAATAAAAAAGGCCACTAATACTCTTTAAGTTAACCCGAGAACTTTTATTACTGGGAATATATTATGAATTTGGTAGGTTTTAATAGAGTGGCTCTGTTTCTGAATGGCCCATAAAGGGATAGTTCACGCAAAAATGAAAAATACCTCACCATTTACTCACATTATTCTTACTTCTGTTGAACACCAAACCAGATATTTTGAAAAATGTTGGGAAAAGCTGCTGTTGACACTTATAGTACACATAAAAATACTGTGGAAGTCAATGGCTTTTTTCATTTTTCAGTATATCTTTCTTTTGTGTTCAACAGAAGAAATAAAATGTGTAAAAAAGTGGAGAATGAGTAAATGATGACAGAATTATCGTGTTTGGGTGAAATATTACTTTATTTGTTCGACTTTAAATCGTCCTATGATTTCTGAATTGTAAAAAGACTCCCTGAAAGTCAGACGTCTATGGAGGAGGAAACCTGCAAAAAGAATAAATAAATACACAAATAAATAAATAAATGGCCAAAAAGTCCATAAATTCCTGCATGAATAAAACCATAAATAAATAAATACGAATATAAATAAATATGTACATACAAAAATCCACAAATTTCTGCATAAATAAATATATAACTAATTAATAATGTGGGTTGATTAATAATTAAATAAATTACACGAATGTTGGGGAAAAAAAGCTTGAATACAGGATTACGTTCATAAAATGAATAAATGTTTGAAAGGGGGGAAAAAATCAACTTTGAGTTTAGCATTTTCTTATTCACTCAACATTTGTATATATATTTATTTATTTGTGTATTTATTTATTATTTTATTTATGCAGGAATTTATGGATGTATTTACTCATTTATTTATTTACGTAATTATTTATTGTTTTATTTATGCAGGAATTTATGGATTTATTTACTCATTTATTTATTTGTTTGTATATTTATT
>CAIGQV010003909.1:6808279-6819881 GCA_903798115.1 Danio jaintianensis | reverse complement strand
ATTATTGTTTTATTTATGCAGTGATTTATGGATTTATTTATTTATTTGCGTATTTATTTATTTATTGTTTTATTTATGCAGGGATTTAGGGATTTATTTACTCATTAATTTATTTATTTGCATATTTATTTATTTGTTTTTGCAGGTTTCATCCTCCAAAAAAAACTGAGCCAATCGATTTAATAGTGTGACAGCAGGCGAGACGATTTCACAAAAACAGCCAAGCTTATATTGCACCCCAAAATCAACATAAAAAATGAGAATGATTTAATTTTTTTTAGTTGTTTCTTTAATTAATTGCAAAAAAAGAGAATTTTGAGGTCAAATAAATATTTCAGATCTAGATCGTACATAATAGTATGTACTATTAATATGTAATATCTATATAATAATTAATATCTATATAAAATATGTGTTACATTTAATTCATCATTTTAATCTCACTTCACATCCAGACATTATATGTAAAAAATATATAATTACTTAGTTTGATTCTGGGGTGAAATGTTCATTTGAGAAAAACAGCCACCTAACAAAGTTATTTTATATACTTATTATGAGCAAATACATATTTAAAGTGATAGTTCACCCAAAAATGAAAATTCAGTCATCATTTACTCATCCTCTACTTGTTAGAGTTTCTTTCTTCTGTTGAACACAAAGGAAGATATACCGAAGAATCTATTGACTTACATAGTATTTTTTATTCCTACTATGGATGTCAATGGCTGCTTTTTTTCCATCATTCTTCAAAATATCTAGTTTTGTGTTTAACAGAATAAAAAAAAAAACTGTGAGTAAATACTGAGGATATTTTCATTTTTGTGTGAACTATCCCTTTAACTATTTAATATTGCATTCGTTAAATGTTAATAGGAAGAGAGAAATGTTTAGCAAAAGTGCTACTTTTAACACAGCGATCCATCAGAACGTTTCTTTATCAATATAAAACAACCACTTCTTAATATAAAACCTTCTTCAAATATTTATTTTTCCTCAGTCTCTTTCTTAAAATGTCAAATCCCATAAAATGAGTAACAAACGACTCCCTGCTCTGCTTAAATCAACAGAAACGAGGCTGAATCTGGGTCCAGACTCCAAACGCAGTGGTCACATTGACAGGGAAGAGAAAGCCAGATGTCTGCTAGTGTTGCGTGTGAAATCACAAATGACAGTGGATGGAGGTGTTGATGGCGAGTTCAGGCCTCGTCTGGGTCGGGGAAGTTGAGGATCTTGCGGTGAGCTTGTCGGAGATACTGCTGCTGCTTGAAATAAACCTTAAACGCCCCTTTGATAGCCACAAACGCAATGCCACCCTGAGAAAGACAAACAGAGAGATGCAGTTGAAGTCAAATATTTCCCAAACAATGTTTAACAGAGCAAGGAATTTTTCACAGTATTTCCTATAATATTTTTTCTTCTGGAGAAAGTCTTATTTGTTTTATTTCGGCTAGAATAAAAGCAGTTAAAAAAAAAAATTAAAACCATTTTAAGGTCAATATTATTAGCCCCCTTAAGCAACTTTTTTTTTTTTTATTGTCTACAGAACAAACCACTGTTATACAATGACTTGCCTAATTAACCTAACTTGCCTAGTTAACCTAGTTATGCCTATAAATTGCACTTTAAACTGAATACTAGTATCTTGAAAAATATCTAGTAAAATATTATGTACTGTCATCATGGCAAAGATAAAAGAAATCAGTTATTAGAAATGATTTATTAAAACTATTATGTTTAGAAATGTTGAAAAAAATCCTCTTTCCGTTAAACAGAAATTGGGGAAACAAATATACAGGGGGGGGGCTAATAATTCAGACTTCAACTGTACATATCATGAGTAGTGTTGTCACAATAATAGAATTTGCAAATTCCGATACGATACCTTAAAAAATATCGATACTCAACCAAGGTTATTATAGATTCGCATTTTAAATTACTTTTTATTTCATTACTATTTTAAAATTTGCTGTAAATTTCAGTTTAGTTTTAGCTCTATAATCTGGTACCAGAATGGTCCTCTGCAGGTTTGAGTTGACGCTGCTGAACATCAGTTTGCCCACGATCGTGGCGATGGTAGGGAACACCAGGGCTCCACACAGGATCCGTGTGGCAGACACGTGATCGGCCAGAGGACTGGCCTCCGCCGGGATCCTCGGCACCGGGCAGCCGATACCTGTGTACCATAGAACAACACAGAGTCTGATTAATCAATCTTTTAGGTGAAAATTTCATATGCTTTTCGATTTAACAAATATTAGTCAGGCAGACATCAGGTTTTCGATAATACAACTGAAATAACACAAATATCTAATCAGCCAATCACATTGCAATAGATATCTGATCTCTAAACTCCATTAATCAACTATTTTTCCCTGGCCAACTTTCCTTTATATAAATAAAATCTACTGCCTGACATTTTTTTTAAAAATACATAAATAAAGCAACCAAGTCACTGAACATTGCATTTGAAAAAATTATAATTTCCAGTAAAATAATATATATTTTTTAAATTGTCAGACAGCAAGCAGGTGAAGTGGTTCAACCAAAGGCAATAATACATCATTTATCAGCCTAATTTTATTATCAGATTGATAACATTAAAATAACATTGATCGGCATCAAATATGTCATCAAATTATTCTAGTTCTAAATCCGCCTGTTTTCTTTCACTCTTACACTAAATAACATTTAGTCTGTGATTTTTATTTTATTTTTTATAAATCATAGTTAAGAATGTATAATAGAAAAAAAGACTAAAGCTCTATTGACTGTTACAATACTTGAAGACCCCTTTTCTGTGCCTGTTTGTCCTTAAACCACTGACCTGGGAAGATACTGTTGAGGATCTGAAGCTTATTGGAGTATTTCCTCCAAAGGCGGAGCACATAATCCTCCCAGCGAATCATCTTCCCCAGAATTAGCATAACCGGGATGGTGGGCAGGCCGATCAGCAGGAAGAGAGGATCGGCTCTTTCCATCACATCCAGACCTTCCTTATGACCAACAACCTGAGGGACGGAGATTAGTGTAAATCAAAGAATTCTTGTGAAGTAATTTCTGATGCGAGCGATGTTTCACCTGCATGACTGTCACAGCCCCATATGTGACCGCAGTCCAGTAAATGGATCCCACCATGATCCCAGCAGCAGCAAACGGACAAGCCTTCGAGATCAACCTGTCTGCCAGATCCAGCACATACACCACCGGCCCTGCGCACAAAAGCACACACACTCTGCCTTTAAAGTCTGCATGAACCGGAAGCTGCAACCATTTTTATTTTTCTTCGTATTGTGACACAGTTCCTATAGAAACGGAATATTAAATGAGAAAACAGTGGGTGTGGGGTTTTTTTCCTACTGCGAGCTGATTGGATGTAGTAAAGTAGGCATTTCATTCAGAAAGATCAGGAAAGGGGTTTTAGAAGAGTTATTACAACCTAACAGACACCTCCTCCTCACTATTTCTGTTTGTTGTCAAAACTGACAGTTGGAGGGGTGTAGCTAACATACAACAATACCAATAACATGGCTAACAATACCTCAGGCAGACTTAATCTGAATTAATAATTAATTACCAATAATTAATTACCTATTTTTTCTTGCTTGATTAGGTTTCACAGGTTAATTGTTGACCACAATAATAGCATTCTGAGCAACAAAGTAAATTAAAAAAATGTCAAGGCTAATGATAATAAAGTCAGTCATATGATGCGGATGAGAAATGCAAAATAAGAAGATATACACACATTTTTAATGAGCAGTAATTTAACAACATTTAGCTAAAATTAACTTAATATCTGCATCATAAAACTCCTCTATTCTCTTCTCTGTTCTGGCTTTTTATGTGTGCCAAATAAAGAAATGTACAATGTACATAAATAAATTACAAATTCTTAAAATTAATAAATACAATTGAAAAACCTTTTAATAAAAAAAAAGTCTGAATATTAGTTTATAATTACAGATACACTACTTTCCAAAATTTGGTGCCAGTAAGATTAAACATATTAATTATTTTATTCAAAAAGTATGCACTAAATTGATCAAATGGAAAGTAAATGCAATTGTAATGTTAAAAAGACGTTTGTTTTTCAAAATAAATGATGTTCTTTGAACTTTTAATGTAACAAAAAAAAAACATTTTTCACAATAGTAAGCTACAGTGAAAGATCATGTGACACTGAAGACTGGAGGAAATTCAGATTTGTTTAAAAATAAATTACATTTAAAAGTTTTTGAGGGTGGAGGGGAGGGGTGGGACACCTTTTCACAATATTCCTGTTTTTACTGTATTTTATAATCAAAGAAATGCAGCCTTGGATAGCATACGAGACTTCTTTAAAAAAATCATATGGACCCAAACGTTTAAACATGAATATGCACCATTAAACATTAAGCGATATACAATTTATCACACAAAGTCCACACAAAACATGTTTCAAAAGAGTATCAAGAGGCTGATGAATCAGAAATGTGACGTTTTCCACCTCTCAGAAGGTGCTATTATGATTTTGCTAATTAACAGGTCTTCAAACACTCTTCAATGTCATGATTACTCATCAGAAAACGAAGATATGTACAGGAAAAGACGTCTCAGCACTGCTAACACAAACTACAGCAGATCTCCTGGTCTAATTCACCACAACCATACACACACTACAATAATATCACTATAATACTCATTTCATGTGTGAAAAACGACAATGACTCGGGAATAAAGTTTTACGATCACTGCAAAACACTCTCGCTGACCTCTGCTTTATTAAAGAGTCCTAAAAAAGGATGAAGAAACTCTAAAAGAGGGAATCATGTAATATTTACTGACCGCCAACGTGCTTTTCTCTTGACCTATAAATACACTGCACTGCAGGAGACGTCTAGGATGAGTCTCTGGAGACCGAAGAGCTTATTTCCACATTCATTTCTCTAGTGGATCACGACTTCATTTTCATTTCCACCTTCTGCATTTATCACACACAGAGCTGCAGTTTCATCACTGGGTTTTAAAGGGGGTCTATAATGCCCCTTTTGACAAGATTTAAAATAAGTCTCTGATGTCCCTAAAGTGTGTATGTGAAGTTTCAGCTCAATATACAGCACAAATAATGTTTTATAACCCTTTGAAACTGCCCCTTTTAGGCTTTGATCCTCATTGTGCCATTTTGGTGACTGTCGCTTTAAATTCAAATGAGATTGTGCTCTTTTCTAAAGAGGGCGGCGCTACAAATGCCTGTGTGTCAGCATAGTGGCAGATTTAAAAACAAGACTAACATTCTATGCTAATGAGGGAGAGATCATCTCTAATGGGCGGGGCTTTCCCCCTCTGATGACATGTAGAAAGGGAGAATGTCAATCAAAGTGTTTCAATCAAGTGCAGACTGTTTTTATCAAGTGTGATTATAAAAGATAAAACTAATCATTTTTTACCATTAGAAGCTGGTTATATTCACAGACTGTTGCCACACAACTGTGTTTAAATCCCTTATAAAAGTGATTTTTGCATAATAGGCCCCCTTTAAAGGCACACTCGCATCAAGAAAAATGCCTAAAGTGATAACAGGATATTTGTAAAACCACTCTGGTGATATAAAAGACTTAACACCATGATAATAACAGCACAGAGGAATGATATTTGTTGGAACAGGATTGCCAGGTCCACGTAAAATTTCCAGCACAATCATAACTCACAAAATATTTTTTTTTTCTTTGTCCAATCAGAGTCAATTGTTGGATTGCCACAACAGGAAATATTCGCCATATATTCTGTGATATTTTTTGATAAACATACTTATAATAATAATAATAATACATTTTATTTATAATGCGCTTTTCTAAAACCCAGTGCTACAACAAAAAGAAAAAAACATGCAATAAATTACAGAATTCCACATAGAAATATAATAAATTATAAACACATTAGAATAATCAAGAATCTAAAAATGCAATCTTAAAAAGATGACTTTAACATCTTAAAACTAGCTCGTGTGAAAGCATTCCAGTTGTAGATACAGTATGTGTGTTAAATTACTGACACCAAACAACACTTCTAAGTACCTTTCTTATCGATGTGGGTGTAACTGACAATGCGCTCATTTAATAACTGATGCCATCAGACAATTTTTCTCGTTCACTTACAGCGGTCTTTGGGTTGCCAGGTATGTATCCAAGCATTAATGTCCAGAAACTATTGAGTTTTCATTTTGTATTTACGAGAAAGAAAAATTTTATTGGTCACAGCACTTTACAAAAATAGCCTAAAAGCGCAACCTGCAATGTCATTTTTGTCCCTCAAAACTGAATTTTCAAGAGCTTTCCCTAGCTGATGAGTAATAAACATCAACAGCCAATCAGAATTAAACCTCCTTTAAAGAACTTAAGTATTTAAAGGGGACCTATTATGCAAAAATCACTTTTATAAGGGATTTAAACACAGTTGTGTGGCAACAGTCTGATTATAACCAGCTTCTAATGGTAAATTAATAATTACATTTTTTATAATCACACTTGATAAAAACAGTCTGCAGAAACACTTTGATTGACATTCTCCCTTTGTACGTGTCATCAGAGGGGGAAAGCCCCGCCCATTAGTGACGATCTCTTCCTCATTAGTATAGAATGTTAGTCTTGTTTTTAAATCTGCCACTATGCTGACACACAGGCATTTGTAGCTCCGCCTTTTTTTGAAAAAAGCACAATTTGAATTTAAAGCGACAGTCACCAAAATGGCACAATTAGGATCAAAGCCTTAAAGGGGCAGTTTCAAAAAGTTATAAAACATTATTTGTGGGTTTTTTTGAGCGGAAACTTCACAGACACACTCTAGGGACATTAGAGACTTATTTTACATCTTGGTTCCCTTAAAAGTCCATATGGGCCGGAAGTTGCTGATACTTTTGTGTGAGAATTAGGGCTTTTTTGTTTTTAAATAATGCCTCATTTGCATATTTAAACATACAAACAATGTACAAAACATGTAATACAAAAGAAAGTCACTTCTTTAATCCTTTACCATTTAAAATTGGCATGCATACTGCAAGTACACTATTTTAGCCTGCAGAGTCTCTCCCTAATAAGCAATATTGTGATGACAGTGGCAGAATCATGCGCTGCAGTGTAAAGCTAATGGCTACTGCAACAGGAAACGATCGGGCATTTCTGCTGCCGACCACAGATTCCATTATGAAGATCATTAAAAATAAACTCCACTTAGCAGGAATACATCTGCAGTCGATTCTCACACCAGCTAAGCAGATCTGCCAACAAGAACTGCTGTGGAACAAGGACTTTCTGTTCCCTACAAACCCTCCTCAACGCCAAGCTGCGTAAAACAGCTTTACCGTGATGTCATCGTCTCTGCGAGCCGAATGGGTCTGAAAAACATCTTGAAAGTTCATCAGCAGCAGGTCACTCGAAAAAGACAGATGTTCTTTAGCCTTCACGCTTATGCAGTTGCTTTGCAGATCAAAGTGGCAGATCCATATTACACAAAGCCAATCTCTAATATACTCAGGGCCACACCATAGTGAGCACCCTACTGAAGCATCATAGATACGCAACTTATTCTGAGATTACAACATAATAATTTAAGAGAAATTTTAGGGAATTACTGCTTATCGACTTAAAGGGTTAGTTCAAACAATAATTTTAATTCTGTTATTAAATAGTCACCCTCATGTCGATTCAATCGCTTGAGACCTTCGTTCATCTTCAGAACACAAATTAAGGTATTTTCAGAGACCTCTCTCATCCTCTATTGACAGCAAGGGTCCAGAGATGTTCAAAGTCCAGAAAAGGAACCAAAAACACTGTCAAATCATTTCATGTGACTTCAGTGATTCATCTGTAATCATATGAAGCTCCAAGAACACTTTTGTATGCCCAAACAAAATATGAAAACGACTTTGTTCGCCAATGTCTTCTCTGTGACAGGTTTATTATGGCCAGTAGGACATATTGTCATAAGAGTCAGGAGCAAAACACAAAGCGTATTGTCTTGCATGCACCCTGATCTGATGCTATATAGGCAAACAAAGTTGTTTTAACAGGTTTTTTTGGCACACAAACATGTTCTTGGAGTTTTTAGACTTTGAATGTCTTGTGACCTTTCCTGTATATTGAGGATCAGAGCTATCTGATTTCATCAAAAATATCTGAATTTGAGTTCTGAAGATGAATGAAGTCTCACTAGATTCGAACAACAAGCGGGCAGACCTTTCATTTTTTGTGAACTAACGCTTTCATGTAAGCAAAAGTTTAATTAAGGTCATCGTGTGTGTGTGTGTGTGTGTTTTTATGTCCATTTTTTAGCTATTTTTGTGAGTATTTTAGTAAGTACCCTTCCTCATTTGTTAGTCACTTCAGATAAAAGCATCTGCTAAATGAATAAATGTAAATGTTTGTTTTTCAGTTTAAATAATATGGAAATATTACTTTGGCAACTTACTGAAATAAAATACACTTACGTTTTATGTAAGTAGTTTATTTCAGTTAACATAAAAATAGCTTCAATTGTATGATTTCAGTGTTAGATAACTGTAACGGATAAGAAAAAGATGTAATGCACTCTCAAGACAAAATTTGTATTTATTTAGGTTTGTTGTTTGTAGCACTCCCTTACAAAATAATCCCAATCAATCTCATTCATTCATTTTCTTTTCGGCTTAGTCTCTTTATTAATCAGGGGTCGCCACAGCGGAACGAACCGCCAACTTATCCAGCATATGTTTTACGCAGCGGCTGCCCTTCCAGCTGCAACCCATCACTGGGAAACACCATTCAAACACCATCATTCACACACATACACTACGGACAGTTTAGCTTACCCAATTCACCTATAGCGCAGGTCTTTGGACTGTGGGGGAAACCGGAGCATCCGGAGGAAACCCACATAAACACGGGGAGAACATTCAAACTCCACACAGAAATGCCAACTGACCCAGCCGAGGCTCGAACCAGCGACGTTCTTGCTGTGAGGCAACATCGCTACCCACTGCGCCACCCCCCAATCAATCTAAAATTATTAATTTTATCCAAATAGATCTATTCAAGTTATCTGGTGAAATACCACAATACAAATTGCAGAAAGGTGGCATGGTGGCTCAGTGGTTAGCACTATCGCCTCACAGCAAGAAGGTCGCTGGTTTGAGTCCTGGCTGGGCCAGTTGGCATTTCTGTGTGGAGTTTGCATGTTCTCTCCGTGTTGGTGTGGGTTTCTTCCAGGTGCTCCGGTTTCCCCCACAAGTCCAAAGACATGCGCTATAGGTAAATTGAATAAACTAAATTGTCCGTAGTGTATGAGTGTGTGTGAATGTGAGAGTGTATGGGTGTTTCCCAATACTGGGTTGCAGCTGGAAGGGCATCCGCTTCATAAAACATAAGCTGGAATAGTTGCCAGTTCATTCCGCTGTGGCGACCTCTGAAATAGAGACTAAGTCGAAGGACAATGAATGAATGAAATGGCAAAAAATCTAAATATTGCAATGTAAGGATTTTTTTCAAATATCGTGCAGCCTTAGTGCATATGTGTAAAAGTGTGATAACAGTTACTGCCTAAAAAACTAATTGGATGTAAGAAAATTCTTTCATTTGAAATCCAAGTCAACTGTAGCTCTGAAGACTGTGTACATGAAATACACATTAATATAATACTGCATCCAATAAGACATCATTCATCCTAACATCCAGCAAACCGATCCTGAAACAGGAACACAGTGTGTCCTATGGATGGAATAAGAATGTGTTGGTGAAGTACTGCACTGCATTGTAACTCAGACACTATATGGACACAGTGTCCCGTCTGTCTGATGTGAGAGGACGTCCTCATCCGCAGGTTACTGAATGTGCCCAGTCAGGATTTTCATCTCTGTTACCAACAGTACACAATGACCTTATAAACAACATAAATACCTTCCTCTTCTGTCAGTACCTTCTTTCAATCAGATTCTATCGACATCTATTCTCAGATCAGAATGCATGAACTTCACCTAGTCTTGCATTGGTTTAAAAGAACAGCATTTACTGGAGAAAGGGATTTTATTTCTATTTTGGTCACTTAACTGCATTTATGCTGAAAAAAATATTTTAAATATTTTCTATTGAGAAGTACTGATAAAGGTACTTGCTGTATTTCAAATTACAATTTAAACTTATATTTTTATCATATTTATTAGGTGTTTTGTTCTTTTTATGGCCCTGGCACACCAAGCTGATGTCAGACAGCTGTTTAACTCTGCATCTGCTATAAAAAAAATACTCTTGAACAATCAGCCAATGGCCATCTAGCAGGTACGTTCTGGGCCTGCATGTTTGATTAAACCAAGCAGGTGACAAGTGAGGGCTTGTCCAGGATTTAAACTCACAACCTCTCACATCCCAATCATGTCCCTAAACCAATCATACCCCATTACAGATGGTTTCAAATGAGATTAAACCAAACTGGTAACAATTGGGGTTCGACCGCGATATGAACCCACAACCTGCCACAACATAAGCACCAATCGTGTCCCTAAACCAATCATACCCCATTACAGATGGTTTCAAATGAGATTAAACCAAACTGGTAACAATTGGGGTTCGACCGGGATATGAACCCACAACCAGTCACATCACAAGCAACAATTATGCCCCTAAACCAATCATACCCCACTACAGATGGTTCCTTCTGGGATTAAGCCATATTGGTAACAAATTGGGTTTCTCCGGGATATGAACCTACATCCATTCACACCATGAGCAACAACCATACCCCTCCCTAAACCAATCATACCCATTTCAGATGGTTTCAACTGAGAATAAACTAAAATGGGTAACAAATGGGATTCATCCGGGATATGAACCCACAACCCCCTTCACCACAAGCAACAATCAAACCCCTAAACTAATCATACCAAAATACAGATTTTTTTTCCTAACAATAAACCAAACTGGTAACAAATGGGCTTCATCCGGGATATGAACCCACAACCTGTCACAACACAAGCACCAATCATGTACTTAAACCAATCATACACTAATATAGATGCTTTCAAATGAGCTTCAACCAAACTGGTAACAAATGGGGTTCATCTGGGATATGAACCCACAACTTCTCGCACCACAACCAAAAATCATGCCCCTAAACCAATCATAACCCACTACAGATGGTTCCTTCTGGGATTAAGCCATATTGGTAACAATGATCCCACAACCATTCACACCACGAGCAAGAACCATACCCCTAAACCAATCATACCCATTTCAGATGGTTTCAACTGAGATTAAACCAAAATGGGTAACAAATGGGATTTGTCTGGGATATGAACCCACAACCTGCTTCACCACAAGCAACAATCATACCCCTAAAACAATTAAATCCTATAATACAGATGTTTTTTTCTGAAAATTAACCAAAATTAGTATCAATTGGGGTTCATCCAGTATATGAACCCACATATTTTCCCAGCCAAAGCAAAAATACAACCCCTAGACCAATCATTTTGCATTACAGTTTTCCCCCTTAGAATAAACAGCATTGGAAATGAGTCAGGGCTCGTTTGGGATATGAACCCACAACCACTTGCACCCAAAGCAAAAATAATACCCTAGACCAATCATATTGCATC
>CAIGQV010003909.1:6745149-6808269 GCA_903798115.1 Danio jaintianensis | reverse complement strand
CTTGCACCCAAAGCAAAAATAATACCCTAGACCAATCATATTGCATCACAGTTTAATGCCCTTAGAATAAACCACATTCAAAATGAATCAGGGCTTGTTTGGGATATAAAACCACAACCTCTCACACCAAAACCAAAAATAATACCCTAGACCAATCATATTGCATCACAGTTAATTGCCCTTAGAATAAACCACATTGCAAATCAGTCGAGGCTTGTTTGGTATATGAACCCACAACCTCTCGCACCCAAAGCAAAAATAATACCCTAGACCAACCATATTGCATTACAGTTTAATGCCCTTAGAATAAACCACATTGGAAATCAGTCGAGGCTTGTTTGGGATATGAACCCACAACCTCTCGCACCCAAAGCAAAAATAATCCCCTAGACTAATCATTCCCCATTACAGTTTTTTTCTTCTTAGATTAAACCAAACTGGTAACAAGTCAAGGCTTGCTCAGGATCTGAACCCAGGACTTCTCCCACACCATGTGAGAATTTTACCCCATAGGAGTGTTTTCTCTTTTATATAGAATAAATCTAATTCATAAAACAACCTGCAACTCTCTGTGTACGTTAGTATGCTGCTTACAGGCTTTAGATCAGACCAAGACGTCATTTCAAGATTTATGTACATGTCCTGAAGGAATAAAGTAAAACAATCTGACTGTTAACATATATTTTGTTTCCAAGTCTCTTTCAGTCAATACAGAATTCAGAATGCAAACTCACAATGCAACTAAAACGCTAAAGAGACTGAGCAGCGATGCAGGAAAGCATCATATATTTATGCACTGTGACATTCATTTCGGTCCGTGTCGTTCTGTCTCGCTCTCATTCCTAAAAGTTTGAAAGTTAAACGCAGACCATGATTGGTGCAATTTCACAGCTGGCAACGGTCACCCTGACAACTGTATCCCAGAATAAACCCATGACTGCAGAGAGAGAGAGAGAGGACGACAGGCCGGCCCTCAGGAGATGCAGCTCGAGGACGATTATTAGCACAGCGTGAAGAGAAACTAATGCTGTTATATTCTCCAACCTGACCAATTTACATAAGAGATGAAACAAGAGGATGAAAAATGACATTTCGCTTCACGAGCAGCGGATTACTGGAATCACAAGCAAATCCTCATCGCCAATATCAAAAGAGGGATTTCTGTGGAATCAGGATTGACCTACTACGTACATGCACAACTATTCATAACTACTCCAGTGGCATTTGATGAGGATTGATAAAGTCTGGCAAAGTAAAGAAAAAAATGGCACCAATGCCCAGAATTTTGGTGGTGATGTGTGGTATGTGAAAGTGAAGTTCTTGTTATATTCCCAGCAAAGGCAGGGCGATGCATGGAATATTTTCACTTTCATTTTGGTCTTTAATTAAACATGAAACTATTTTTACAATGCTTTTCTATCAGGAGCATGACTTCTTTTAAAATAATTAATTCCTTTTTTTTTTCCAGCAAGGACACATTAAATTAGTCATGGAAGAATGTCTTTACTAAAAATTAAGTATCGTGTTTCCCACAAAAATATTAAGCATTACAACTAAACATTGATAATAATGAGAAATGTTTCTTGAGCACCAAATATATACCAAATGATATTAGAATGATTTCTGAAGGATTATATGATACTGAAAACTATAGTAGAGATGTTGTTAATGATATAGTAGAGATGCTGGAAATTTAGCTTTAAGATAAAAAAAAATTTCACTACAGTGGTCCCTCGCTATAACGGTTCACTTTTCAAGGCCTCGCAGCTTTGCGGATTTTTTTCATGCAAATATGACATGGTTTTTTTTCTACAGCGCATTGTGTTCTGCGTCCGGATTGGCTGTAGACCATTGTCAATCAGTCTCCTCCGTGCCGTGTCTCCTGTACAGTACAGAATGCGTTCAGCTTGTCAAATTTAGATAAAATCTTCGATCGCTAGCAGTGTGACTCTGAAGTGCTGTACTGTATGTTTGCAAGTTTTCTCCCCACAATGTCCATGAAACATTCTGCACCGTCAAAGACACCCAAAAGGTAGAGGAAGATGCTAACCATCGCACAAAGCTGGACATGCTAAAAAAAGGTAGAAGTTACGCGGCTGTAGGGCGCAAATGGTTTTGATCTTTGGTTTCATCTATAATACTGGACTTATTTTTCTACGAAGGTTTGAACTTTGAGAGTGTTTAAACAAGAGAGTAGGGTTGCACGATACTGGAATTCGGTACCAATCGATACTGAAATTTTAAAAACGTCCATTTCCCGCTGACATTTGTGCGCTACTGAGCACGTTCTTAAACAGCGCTGATTTGCCATTGTGTTCCCGTGCTCAACAGAAATGACTGTGATTGGCCATGAAGCTCATCAGTTCACCGAACTCACCACTGTTTACTGCGTGTAACCACAGATACAGGGACACTGGAGTGTTTTAAAGCCGTGATTCATCAGCGGATCGCTCGTATGTCAGCTTATAGACAAACCAGCTGATGGACGTGACTTTGAAACGCTCCAGTGTCCCTGTATCTGTGGTTACACTCAGTAAACAGCAGTGAGTTCGGTGAACTGATGAGCTTCCCGGCCAATCACAGTCATTTCTGTTGAGCATGTGAACACAACGGCAAATCAGCGCAGTTTAAGAACGTGTTCAAACATGGGAAATGGACGTTTTTAAAACTTCAGTATCGATTGGTACCGAATTCCAGTATCATGACAACCCTACAAGAGAGAAAAGTGTGAAAATGTTAATGCCTGTCTGAGAAACTTTAACAATTGTAAGAAATAAAGCTGACTACTATTGGGGGTTATTTTTAGATCGTAACTCCTGCGATTAACGAGGGACCACTGTATTTTGTTTCTTTTTTCTGTTCAACACAACAGATGATATTTTGAAGAATGTTAGAAACCTGTAGCCAAATGACTCCCAAAGATAAAAAAAAACCAAATACTATGGAAGTCAATGGTTAAAGGGCGAGTAAATTATGCCAGAATTGTCAGTTTTGATTGAAATATTCCTTTAAAAATATAATATTTTAATATATTACAGTTTTAATATTTACAGTATCAAATAAATGCAGCTTTAGTGCGCAAAACTGACATTTGAACAGTAGTGCAGGTAACCATGTTAAACATTTAAGAATAACAACATGTTAAAGTGAATTCAACATGAAAACAAGACAAAATTGACCCACTTATACTTGTCGTACCAAGCTTAGGGAACACAATGAGGTACTCAGCATTGCATTGTGGGCAGGCGACCCGTGCGGTGCTGTTTCCCCTCTGTTTCTCATCAACCCAGCGCTGAAGACACGACTGATGAACCCATTTAGTGGATCCACGGCAGCGGCACGGACGCACCCACTCGGCTGTACGGTCATCTTCATCTGTGGCAAAACAAACCCAACAACTCCTACAAAACAAACAGAAGGGCAGAAATATTAGCATTTGGCTTTGTGTTCAGCTCAGGGCAAACAAAGTGTAAACACATAAAGGTGAGGAGAAAGTTTGTCATGTAATTGTGTAAAGTCCAAGAGCAGGAGACTCATTTATTTTTATAGTCCAACTCTTCAAAGTATCAAGGGAAAGTTGGCCGAAAAAAAAAAGAAAAAGCAAGAGAGGACTGTGGAGTAATGTGGGCCAGTAACTAAGCACAAACGAAATGAGATCATGAGAAATGAGAAACTCACTTCAAGGAAGTAAAGAAATGTACCATTTAAATGGCACCGTCATTTGATTTCATCATTCTTATCATTCAAACCAACGTGTTCCGGATTAACTAGTTTTATCAGATTTATTAGATCTAATTAAAGGGATAGGTCAGCCAAAAATGTAAATTAAGGCAATTTCCAATATAGGGAATCCTGCATGTGCTTGTTCATATAATGGTCGAGAATAGTGACGAGAATTTTAAAAAGAGATGCAAAGGTGAAATTATCAAGAAATGCTCCCATCTGACACTTAAATCTTAAAATGGCATCTATAAATATGTAATACATGTACAAATATGCAACATATATTCCAAAATAATGCAAAAATGGAAGACATGAGCCTGAATAATTTTTTTAAACTTCAAAAATTTGGCATACAAATATTGCGCTGTGTAGTACTGACCCTTAAATGTCCCAAAATATATGTGGTCTTTTAGATTTTGTGCTGAAAATTAGATTTTTTTTGCCATTTTGTTGCATCTGAACCTAAAATTGTCATATGTTGTGATTTTTGTGTTACTCTACACTCTCAGAAATAAAGGTACGCGAGCTGTCACTGGGGTGGTACCTTTTCAAAAGGTACACATTTGTACTTAAAGGGTCCATATTGGTACCTCAAAAGTATATATTAGTACCAATTATTTTTAAGAGGAACACTTTTGTACTTTTTAGGTACTAGTATGTACCCTTGAGGTATTAATATGGACCTTTTAGGTACAAATTTGTACCTTTTGAAAAGGTACCACCCCAGTGACAGCTCGCGTACCTTTATTTCTGAGAGTGTATATAACATGAAAATGGATACTCTTATGGTGACTTCACCATAAATCTTTACAATGAGATTGAACATTTTGCTTTCACGT
Organism: Danio jaintianensis; assembly: GCA_903798115.1. Taxonomy (NCBI): domain Eukaryota; kingdom Metazoa; phylum Chordata; class Actinopteri; order Cypriniformes; family Danionidae; genus Danio; species Danio jaintianensis. The sequence goes on along the minus strand of CAIGQV010003909.1, from coordinate 6,803,707 downwards.
CACAAAAAACGTGATATGCTGAGATATATTGTCAAGTCATATTAGTATGTTCACACATAACTCGGACAGTCAGCAAAAAAATTGTAACGTTTTCTTCTCGACTGACTGTTCCCGCTGAATTAAGATGAGAGAGACGAGCCGAATGCTTTCTTTTTTTTTTAAGTTTCATTCATCACGATGGGGCTGATAACGGAGCTCTCTGGAATGAATATTAATAAAAATGCAATGTTGCCTTGGTATAATGCAAGCATAATGTAAACAGAGGTAATCGATACTCTAAAAGTGCTCAATTAATAAAAATGCGTTGACAATTATTATCTGCATAATTGGTTGAGACTGTTGAGTCAAGATGTAAAACAGAAAAAGGGGGAATTTAAGCTCTCTTTATTTTCCATAAGCATTTTATTTGAACTTACAATTTTCAAAATGTCCTACTTTTATTTAATTAATGAGAGAACATGCAAATCTACAGTCATATGCGTGAAGCCAGGTGCATTGTCAGGTGTGTGTTACCCACTAAATATGTATATTTTTCTTTGAATATTTCTGTGACCATTTTTTTTTCTAAACATAGCACATATCGTACCGTACTAAAACTGTGACCCTAAAACCGTGATGCATATCGAACTGTGAGTAGATTGAACCGTTGCACCCCTATACATCATCTAAAGCTATGGTATGCTGTAATAATATCTTGTCAAAGGAATAACATAAAGGTATATCTTTTTAACAAATATGCATTTTTATTAGTATATTACATCATGGACAGGAAAAAATGCACGTCTCATCATCCACCCATATATTAATATATAAATATGCAATTATACATGAATATGACAGAATCACCATGTCACGAACACCAAAAAAAGTTATGTGCACTTCTGTCTATAATGTATTGGGGTTTTGTTCAAACAAAGCTGCAACAATTTTATTCATGTTAAAACAGCTCGGTTGGAGTGCTGACAAAATAATTTTTTATTTCTTTTATTGTTTTACTTTTTAAATGGTTTTACTCTGTTTCAGTGTTTACTAATAAATAATATTTTGAAAGGGAAAAAAATGGTGTAGTATCGATTTAGCATTGGTATCGTGTAGGCATGGGACGATAACCATTTTCAAGGTATACCGCGGTTTGGAAAAGTCAAGGTTTTAAAACCGTCAAAAGTTTCTGCTATACCATTCCTAAGGTATGTGTAAGATTTTTTATTTACGTTTTTTTTTTTTTAGGACAACAGTATCTCCAGCAGAAAAGATCTCCAAAGATGCCGTTTAAAAAAAAACAAATTGTTTTTGAAACTAATGAAGACAGCAGAAGTCAAGGATTCATTTGAATTATTTAGCCTGACATGTTTATTGTTCCAAAATATTTTAAATGTTTCTCAAAATAAAATATATTGTGTTCAATGGGGAAAAAGTTTTTGTTTTTTACCCAGACATTTAAAAAGAATATATTTTAGAGCAGTAATCACAATACTGTGAAAGCGTGATATTTGTACCCAAGGTTATCATACCTTTAGAATCTTATACCAGCCCATGCCTAGTATCGTGATATTTAATTTTGGTATTGTATAGAAGTCAAAATTTTGGGTATCATGACAACACTAGCTCTCAGTGAACTACGACTTTGTGTAATAAATGCTGCTACGTCTGAATATATGTGCTGGAGATTTACTAGAACCGGCTTTACTGATAAAATGCACATAACAATCGCATTTGATTAATCGCCAGCCCTAAACATTGATGTCGGTGGGAACATTCTGTCTTTTTCTCAGCTTAATCCTCGTTGTTATTCACTTCCATTATATAGATAAGTGTTAGCAGAACATTGTTTAAAATCCACCTTTTGTCATGTGATAAAAGAAAAAAGGGCATACAACATTAACATCACCAAGATGAGTAAACAATGACTTGAGTGAACTCTCCCTCTAATTACTCCAATTATCACAATTTCATGCATATTGGCATTTTTCCTGAGAAAAGCCCTTGAATTAAAATAATTTAAAGGCAGGTTAACCAATTTTAATTAAGTAGGGTTTTAATGAGTTAATTACATAATATGGAACTAAATTACTTCAAATGGCCAGAGTTTTATGCAAAATCATACCAGAATTTCTACTAAGTAAAGCCCACAAATTAAGATATAATATATACTAATTTGCATACTAAAATTCAAATAGGTTAATTACACACCATGCCAATTGACTACTAAAATATGTCACTTTTATATGCACATCCCATTACAAGACAAGTTTAAGACAAGGATAAGCCATTTTTATTTGTTAGGATGCAATTTAACTTATTAAAATGACTCAATCAGCCCAGAGAATGGCCACTCATTAAGATAAAAACAAATAATTGACTGAATAAAGTGTCCAGCATCACATCAACAACATCTAATGTCGAGGCTGTAAATAATCCATGTCGAATCTCTCGGTGTTTCTGCACTGCTGGAGGAAGGACAGAGACTCTTGTTCTCTCAGGTTCCTGCAGCAGATTTTCCATTCGCACTGTTTCTGAATAAAACATGAGGGATGAAGAGCTGCTCAGGTGACTGAAATCACTCGTGTGCTCCTGACATTGAAGCTCCTGTAATCTCAAGACCATCCCAGAAGCCAGAACCAAACAAAACCCCCTCTTTTCTTCACAATTTCCTGATTTCAATTTAAAAGCATAATTTGTCCTTTGGACACTCTCATATTCCCGTTCAGCCTTACTGTATGGTGGTATCCAATTTTCTTGTTTCAATTAATTGCTGAAGTTTTATCTCGGTATACATTATTATCACAATACTGATCTAAGCTGCAAAAATGGTTATTTTAACAGGTATAATAACAAAACAAAAAAATATGTGGCGGGTTGCTTAATTGTACATGCATGTTCAGAGTAAATAAATGTTTTATTCATTCATTCATTTTCTTTTCGGCTTAGTCCCTTTATTTATCTGGGGTCGCCACAGCGGAATAAACCGCCAACTTATCCAGCATATGTTTTACGCAGCGGATGCCCTTCCAGCTGCAACCCATCACTGGGAAACATTCATACACACTCATTCACACACATACACTAGGGACAATTTTAGCTTACCCAATTCACCTATACCGCATGTCTTTGGACTTGTGGGGGAAACCGGAGCACCCGGAGGAAACCCACGCGAACACGGGGAGAACATGCAAACTCCACACAGAAATGCCAACTGACCCAGCCGAGGCTCGAACCAGCGACCTTCTTATAAATGTTTTAATCAAATTAAATTGCAAAAAGATGACAAAGTACAATAGGTAATGCTTCACATTAAAGTCTCATTAATAAATGTTTGTTAATGGATTAAAATCAATAGTGAGAAAACTCTGTGACAACAAGCTCTGTGATTGGTCGGCTTGGGTAGCATTGAAGAGTGTGGGCAGGGCTGAGAGCCACGGGAAAGGAGCAAGCCCATGGAAGTGAGTGTTTAACAAGTGTCGAGTCCCGTGGAGGAGCCCAAGATGGATGCTTTTGTTTTGCGTTTACTGTATGATTGAAGTTTTTGCACGTCCATCAGTTCCCATCTCTGAATGAGCAAATTTGAGGTACTTGTAGTGTTGCACGATATACGGTACTAAAATGGTATCACGATACCTTGGCTCTCAAAACGATACGATTACTAAATTTTTTTAGTACCGGTACCTTTGTGTGACAGTTGTAGTTACGAGTGCTTGTCAATAGGGGGCAGCCTGGGGAGAGCGCTGCTTCTACAGCACTCCATAGTGACAAAACAATGCAATGACCTATGTTTCTAGTCTGAATATCTACAAATTCTTAAATTCTAAATAATCTGAAAATGGGAAAAGCAAAATAATCTAGTTTTTCGTTTTGAGATAAGATTATTTTGCTTACCCCATTGGCAGATTATTCTGCTTGTTTTGCGGAAAAACTCACTCGATTTAAGAATTGTTAGATATTTGGACTAGAAACAAGACAAAAAAATCTAAGCAAGAAAAGCAGTGTAGTCCAGATCAATATGTGAAAATGTTCATGTTTGAACTATTAAGCTAATTAACCAATTAAGTCTCCAATTATTTGGCACGATTATGAACATTCTTCAAAAGCACTCTAAAAGTTTCAATAATAAATATTTATTCACTGTATTTTTTTATTATTATTTTGAAGCACCCACGGTATCAATATTATGCATGTTCATTATCACGATATATTGAATATTGGCATATGTCTACTCCAGTTTTTAGACAACTTTCTGTGCTGGTGTTCAGATCATAGCGCAATGTTTCTTAAGAATCAGCTTCTCTTTTTCCTGTAACTCTGCCTCCATCATGGCAAATATCAGAAACACAATCTCCAGTGTAAAACCCGAGACACATCACCACCGTCGCCCCTCACTCAAACACACTCAAGTAACATGTTTTACACACTAAGCACCGTTCATTAAGGCCTGTAGTCAAGGTCAGACAATTATCAGACTGATTATCAGCCAATAAACAAGGTAAAACTAATTGTGCAGTGAAACAGAATCTGATTTAGGCTTGTTTGCCTTCACTCAACGGGGGTAAAGTTTCAATCTACAGCCTATATATTATCCAGAGTAGAATACACACACGACATATGATTAGATGATGAGATTTTTGTCTGCTTTGTGGTAGAACATGATTCACATATTCAACAAAAACACATATTTACTAGAGATATAAATATCATATTTAAATACATAGAAACTTTTGTAAATACTAATAGCTTTTTATATATTAAGAATAAACCAATGAAATAATAAACCGTTAGTGCTAAACAATGAAAGTAATTCTTTGATGACTTTTCAATATGTAAATAAACTAAATAAATAAGCTACTGTTAAGTAATTCAATTATTAACAAAAATAGTATAATATAACCTAAATAATGCTATTTATAAAACCAATATAAATGTAAATATGTACAATTAAAACATATATACAAAATAAATTACTACCTCTAAATGCATTATGATAAACAAACAAACACATATTTGCTTTAAAAAAAAAAAGAAGCTAAAATCATCAATACATATTCTTAATTAGGACTGGGTGATATGGCAAAAATGCAATCTCGAACAATAATGATATATATTTCGATATAAGTTAATGCTTCTACTTTTAAAAGAGTATCCCAACCATGACTGAAGGCGGATACTGCTGGCAGAAAAAAGAACTGCTGGTGGGAAAGTAAAATGAGCATGCTAAACAATACTGGGTGACACAGCATGACCTATTTTCGGACCATCATTTTCGGCAACCAAAAATTTGGTGAATCTCTATTATCAACACAATTATAGATTCTTGTTGTTGCATATATCTGCTGTGTGATTGGCTGATCCTTGGTGCTTAGGATCAATATCAAGTAAAAATGTCCAGAGCTTATCATCGTTATCGACATCAATTTTATTGCGATTCGATATGATGTTATTAGCCCTAATTCTAATTGATATTTAAACCAATCATAAAAAATATAAGATAAATAACTTAAAATAAAAATTACAAAATGCTACTTATTTTTTTATTAGCATTAATACATTAATATTAATATTTTATTTAAATATTCTTTTAAAAAAAACTATACAAACAAACACCATAAATAATTAAGCATTTTCAGTTGTAGTTTATAATAATATACTAAATATCCCAATTGCGTGTTAAAAATAAACCTTTTTCTCTAATAGCAAGTTCATAACTGCCTAAATCTCAGCAGAATCAAATCCCAATGCGTTTAATTCTTAGCTATGAAATTTTGTAACCTTGTAATCTAGATCATAAACCCTGTTCCTCAGGAGTGCTGACTTCTGTTCACAATCAAATTGTTTTCAACATGATAACACAAACATGCATTTATTACAGCACCTTATCTCCACATGTGCACAGACAAACCAAGTTTAGAATAATAAAGCTAACAAAACTTTGACTTTGTCCATCTGAACAATCAATTTTATGATGCTTATAATCAGGGCTGGGCGATTAAAAGTAATCGAAATCGACATTCAAAACATATAATCGATCAAATTTTTCCGGGTCGATTTTTTCGATTACTTTCCCTACAGCGTGTGGAGTCACGTGACCCTGCTCTGTTAAGCCTTTAAGACAGCATATTTTCCATTACATTAAAATTATTGTTTACATTCAAATATTTGCTTACAGAAGATAAGAAATGCACTGTTAAAAATATTATTTACAGGATATACAAGAGTTATTTTATTTAGAAGAGATACTGCTTATTTTTTTACTTTTAATATGAAGAACATTGAAAATATTTTGTATTTTCCAAAAGTGCAAGTTATTTATTTATTTATGAGAAAAAAGTGACTGCTGGTTTTAGGCAATGTGTGTTTTAATTTCAGTTGTTCAACGTTGTTGTTCAATAAATAACCATAGATAGTAGATAGTGTGTGTTTCCTTCAATTATTTAAAAATGAAGTAATGCAGGGGCATCACGGTGGGTGGCAGTGGGTAGCACGATCGCCTTACAGCAAGAAGGTCACTGGTTCGAGCCCCGGCTGGGTCAGTTGGCATTTCTGTTTAGAGTTTGCATGTTCTCCCCGTGTTCGCGTGGGTTTCCTCCAGGTGCTCAGGTTTTCCCTACAGTCCAGAGACATGCGGTATAGGTGAATTGAATAAGCTAAATTGGCTGTAGTGTATGTGTGTGAATGCAAGAGTGTATGGGTGTTTCCCAGTACTGGGTTGCGGCTGGAAGGGCATCCGCTGTGTAAAACATATACTGGATAAGTTGGCGGTTCATTCCGCTGTGGCGACCCCTGATTAATAAAGGGACTAAGCTGAAAAGAAAATGAATGAATGAATGAAGTAATGCACCCTTCATTCAAAAATCTCTCATTTGTAATATGTGAGCATATTTACTGTACAAAACTTGTCGTTGAACTATGAGGGCAAAAAAATTAAATAAATAAAACTATCATTCATTAATCGTAATCGAGTCAAAATGTTCAATTAATCTCGATTTTGATTTTAGGCCAAATTGCCCAGCCCTACTTATAATATCTGCAATACACCATCACACCATGTCCCATTGACTTCCATTATTCCACAAACAAATGCTTTATTAATGTCCTGAAAACATGCTTCTTGACCTCTAAATTTACATTGCTACTCCAGTTCCTACAGATTATAGTGCTAATGTCTATAAGATCCCATCAGGAGGTCAGAAAGTCGATACCGCTCACCTTTCTTTACATGTTAAGAGCCTGGTTACATGACACAGAAACACAATCTATACAACAGCGAGGGGTCTCTGCAACCGATAACCCTGATAATAGCTTAAATATCCTGAACGTCGGCTACTCTTACAGACAGGATGCGCTTTCATGGATAAAGTGGCTAATTTCGCTTGTTGACTGATGTTGCTCTAAAAACAGGAATCTGAAAGTTTATATGCTTCCTCTTGGTCAAATAATGTGGAAGCGATTTAAGAAAAATGAAACAACGTCAGTTTTAAGTACACTATTAAAGGTTCCTAATCTGGTTTTGGAGATCTCCAACAATAGATTCACATCCAAGCAGTGCACGTCATCATTTTGCCAAGTATGATGCGATCCTGGATTAACATCTATGTTGATCCTGGAACATCATTTTTGTTGGAAAATGTAATCCATACCTATTCTTTAACCCTAAACCCAACCATTACTGTAAATTATTCCCAAAATCAGAGGGGAATGATAGTTGGATAACAATCATGTAGAAGTGCATGAACCTAACCGTGAGCCTCAACTTAATATAAACGGTAAGCATATCCCTGAATACTGATTGGCTGATTGGAATGTTGTTCCAGGATCAACATTGATGTTAATCCAGGAACATGTCCTACTTGGTGAAATCAGGTTGGCGTTCATGCAGTATCAAAAAAACATTATAATTTTTTTAATATATGTTGTAGCATCAGTTGTTTTCTCACAGTGTCTGAAATGGTTGGTTTGTGGATCTAGCCTCTCTAAGGGCGTACTCACACTATGCTATCCCAACCGTGCCCAGGACACGTTTCCTGGTTCGTTTGACAAATGTGAGTGCTCCGAATCGGGCTCAGGCGCGGTTCAGTTGGCCGGCCCTGGCCGGTTGGAAGAGGTGTGCCAGAGCATGGTTCGGTTGGGCTTTGGCACGGTACGCTTGTAGTGTGAGTGCAAAGCGTGCCTGAGCCTGAAACTGAAGACGCGACATCACTTTTAAGGGACTGTTTCATATGGATTTATTAATCATTCTTACTTTTCAATGAACGCGAACTGCCATAGTTTATTACAGAAGCAAACCCCTCGCTGCACCTTCAGCAAACCTCCTTATACCTGCAGCACGAGGGCTTTTATGATAACTTATGAGCGTCAAAAGTTGTGGATCTGTTCAGCAAAATATTTGACTGTGTCACTGCATCCCAAATGACTAAAAATAATACAAAACGATATATCGCTTCTCTTTGTTAAACTGAACCGCGTATCATCGATGACATAAGCGTGCTCCGGCTCGGATGCAATGTGAGTGCAGGCCGTCGGGGGAGAGGGGAGGGGGACAACCGCGCTTCGGCACGGTTCAAGGCAACCGTGCCTAGTGAGAGTATGCCCTAAACCCAGAGTTTACTCTGCTCTGATCGGTCAGATCATACCCCAGTCTGTTGTGATTGGTCAAACACTTACAGCCCATGTCAGAAAACAAACGTTAAAATTCATACCTGAATTTCAGCTCTGGAATAGTGATGGAAAGCTCAGATCATTTTACCGACTCAGACCTTTGAGTCTCGTTCGAGATGAACAAATCTTTTTTTCGAGTCATTTCGTTCAATTTGCCAAAATATTATTAAAATGTTACAAGTTGCTTCTAAATGAAAGAACTACTCAAACCGAGGACTCGAGAAATGAATGGATCAAATCTTTTTCCGGCTCTGACTGCATATGACTGCTTATGTCTTTCATGTGAAAGGCTTATGTTTTCACGACAAGGGACTTGGCATATTGTGCCAAAGAATATTGTAGCTGAAGCTGTCAAACTGGTGTCATCAAAGAAGGACCACCAGTCCAAAAGCAGAAGCAAATGGTCAGACTTTGATTGAAGTTTGCCAAAACAAACATTTTTTGTGTGCTAGCAAAACAAACATTAGAAATTTAGATTTCACATGGACTTTAAGCAGTTCAGAATCACTTCACAATATCTCCATTCATCTCCACTTTGATTTTCAAAACTTTGCAGACCTTTGACTTTCACACACATTGCACCACATGATAAATAATGTCTGAAAAAGAATAAGAGTGACTTCAACCTTGAGCAGAACTCTTCAGCAAGCTCCAAACATTACGCATGAGCAATAGTAATACTGAAGTGCTGTGCTTCACAAGTGTTTGAAAGGCAAACTGTTCTCATTGATACCCAGGTCAGACTGTATTTAAAGTGGCATTAAAACCTGGACACAATGAGTTTATTCATCCGGCCACAGTCATGTGACTGTGGGAACCTGAAAGATCTTCCAGCCAACAGCGAATGAGAGAAAATCATCACCAGGGAACCGACAAAGAGCCGAGAACCAGAGGATCTGCTGAGATCCCAGACACTTCCGTCATCGTACAAACAGCACTGCCATTATGACCATTTGTTTGCCATTAAATGTCCTAAAAATAACTGGGATTAACCATTAAATAGCATTTTAGAAACATCATACAACACATTATGTATAAAAATACAAATCTATATTTAAATGTTAAACAATAATAAATTAATTTTGGACATGGAAGCAATAATATTGTATGATGGTAAACTAATATCATAGCATCGAAAAAATATATTATAGTATGAAAAATACAAATCTAACTTTGACCACTTTTTTCCCCATAAATGATTACATTACAAAAATGTACATTATTATTATTATTATTAATGCCAGAAATTATAATTAATAATATTTTACATTGATTTTGGTGGACTTTACCACAAATAAATGCAAAAACATGAAACATATACATACATTATCAAAAGCGTACAATTATTATTGCTAATATTATTATATTAATAAAGTATTTTTCTTAGATGGCATGAGGGTGAGAATTGACAGCATTTTTTCATTGTTTTTGTGAACTATCCTTTTAAGGCCAAACAGAAGAATAATATGATAGACTGTGACTATAGTGTAAAGTTTGCACCCCAGCTGTATCACCTACATGAGGGTTTATGTAACTTCAGTCACTGTTTTCCTGTAACGCCAGTCCTCTTGAACTTGTGGTCTATATTTGTACATGAGGGGGGTCAGATATGACCCACTGCTGATCCATAAACACACTCTCTCTCTTTCCCCGTGCTCAAAGTCACAAGACCCTTCCACAAGATCACGTTTCATCAGCTAATGTATAAAGCCAGGAGAAACAGGAACTTATACACCACAAAGAAAAACCAGCAGTTTCAGTGCAAACTAATACCCAAATTAACAATAAAAAAACAGACTTCATTACATTAATTCTTCATGCAAGTAGGCAAAGCTAATGATAAATTTTTGCACATTTTGTGTGCTTCGATCCTATGATTGGTGGAATTTTCTGTGCAGATTCTTTTTGTGCTCTGCATGTGCATATTTACAATTTCTTGACACTGTGTTTGCTACTGTATCTAAGTAGGAAGGCTTCAGTTACCATGTCTGCAAAACTAACATTTTGAACAAAATATTGATAACTAATTCTTCAGTTAAACAAAGAGAAAACTGAAGTCATTGCATTTGGGAACAGAGATGAGGTTCTCAAGGTGAATGCGTAGATTGGCTCTAGGGGTCAAACAACAAAAAATAAGGTCAAGAATCTTGGTGTGATTCTGGAGTCAGATATGAGTTTCAGTAGTCATGTCAAAGCAGTAACTAAATCCGCATACTATCATCTCAAAAACATTGCAAGAATTAGATGCTTTGTTTCCAGTGAGGACTTAGAGAAGCTTGTTCATGCTTTTATCAGCAACAGGATTGATTACTGTAATGGACTCCTCACTGGCCTTCCCAAAAAGACAGTCAGACAGTTGCAGCTCATCCAGAACGCTGCTGCCAGGATTCTGACCAGAACCAGAAAATCAGAGCACATCACACCTGTCTTCAGGTCTTTACACTGGCTCCCAGTTACTTTCAAAATAGATTTTTAAAGTATTATTACTTGTCTTTAAATCGCTAAATGGCCTAGGACCTCAGTGCATTACAGATATGCTCACTGAATACAAGCCTAACAGATCACTCAGATCATTAGGATCAAGTAAATTAGAAATACCAAGAGTTCAATCAAAGCAGGGTGAATCCGCCTTCAGCTACTGCACCCCCCGCTGCCGGAATCAGCTTCCAGAAATGATCAGATGTGCTCCAACACTAGACACATTCAATTCAAGACTGAAAACACATCTATTTAGCTGTGCCTTTCCTGAATTAGCACTGTGCTACGTCCGACAGATCGCACTATTATGTCTTTCTTTTCTTTTTCATTCCTTTAAACACATTTTAATCTGTTTTTAATCATTTTTATTCTTTGTTGTTTTTATTTTCTTATATTTGTTTCTTTATTCCTGTTTATGTAAAGCACTTTAAATTACCATTGTGAAATGTGCTTTACAAATAAACCTGCCTTGCCTTGCCTAATTGATATCCAATTAAATCAAAACTAAATACCATGTAATAAAAGTTAAATTTTGGATAAAATTTGTTAAAACTGATCACAATACCCAGCCCTACTACTAATATCCAATGTATGTTATAGTCCTAATCACTGTAGGAGCCACCAACCATAGTGATATCAGTTTTCAATATAAGTAATTTCTTCAGAAAACACTAAAATCTACAGGTATATTAACCACTAGGTAGCCAGTCAGTCGGCGGCCATCTTTGAAACACTTCTTGGACATGCAAGTGCAATCTTTTTGAAAACAAAAACATAAAATTCTCCAAAACTGTTTGCCAAGATTACAATTAAAATGTCATATTTGAAAGCACCAATGAAATTGAACAACAACTGTCTCTTAGATTTTGTTTCCAATCCTTCAAACCAAACAAAAAAACTATTTTTTTACATGACACCAACCTGAGGATGCAATCAGATGTCATCCTGTCATTCAAACTATGCAACCACCGTAAGAATCACCGTAAGAACTTCCTTGTTACACAATCATCATCTGAATAATGCCGTGTATGATTGTGGTCCTCTTAAATAATTCCCAACTTATGCTTGAAGTCAAATCTCCTCCCAAAATGATCACGGTGTCTTTGTTGACAAGTTTGTGGGCGTTCAAGTAGTTGCTGTCATGTGATTTGCATTTGAATGGCAGAGGCGGGAATTCATGAGGTCAGATGGGGCATAGTGTACCTCATGTTTGTTTCATACAGATTACAAAACCAGAGAACATTTGTTTTCAAGTGTAATTAATTTATTTAAAAGTAATGATTTCAGGTTTTATGTAGATATATTTCTCATGTCTGTGAAGCAAGTATTCAATGAGATTTCAGCGTGTTTACTGACCCCAGAGTGCTCATAAACACGAAACTGTAGGAATTGTCATAAATAACACACCTCCACCATGGAATAATCAGTCTACAGCAATCGATGATTGGCTGGGTCCAAAATCGCATACTTCCATACTATATAGTAGTGTTGCACAATATACAGATACTAAAAAGGTAATACGATTCTGCATTTTTTTAGTACCGGTACTTTTGAGTGACAGTTGTAGTTCTTAGTGCTCGTCAATAGGGGCATTGTGGGGGCAGCGCTGCTTCTATGGCACACTAAATGTGTGGCTGTTCCTCAATATGTGTTCTTCAGCGTTCTTACGTCCTTGTGTTCTGTCCGAATTCATAGTATTCAAAAATCAGTATGCGAGAAGTACTACTTCCGGCGAGATTCTGAAGTGCGCATTTAATGGACGCTACGCTATCCTATGATGCTATGCGAGAGAATTCATGAATGGAAGTGAAGGGACGCAACTGACGCAGGTAGGTAATAAGTCCGAGTTCCATTCATATTACTCACATATTACTTACATTCATACAATATAGAATGTACTTTTTTAATGGTCGTGTAGTAAATTCAAATCAAATGTAGTACATAATCAAGTAGTAGACGAATTCAGACGCAGCCATTGGCTCCTTTACTTTAAGGCGGGGCTTCAAATGTAGTACATACTCGAGTATTAGGCGATTTCGGATGCAGCCATTGGCTCCTTTACTTTAAGGCGGGGATTCAAATGTAGTACATGCTCGAGTAGTAGGCATTTCGGACGCAGCGATTGGCTCCTTTACTTGAAGGTGGGGCTTCTTTTGTTAGAGCAGCCATATATTGACAGTTAAATTTTTTCCCCATTCAAAACTATATGAGTGACACCTCTTGTGTATTCTATAGTCTTTGAACTTGCATAGGCACCATGCAAAAACCCATTTAACTGACAATCAATTAGAAACATAACACCAAAAAGGGTCCAAATGATGGTGGGTTATTTCCAGGCACTTTCAAACACGACTCAGACGTGCATTTGAAAAGACAACCTGCTTTATCCATGACGATGTGGAAACACATCAAAGCTGCGGTGGGAAAAACAATACGGCAGAGAAAGTAAGGTTTTAAAAACAGCCAAAACAAATGGAGCCAGCTTTCTGAATACAGCCGAGAACAAAAGAGGCTGATAGAGTGTCTGACACGTAAAGGTCAGACAGGATTTAAGCATGACACCGTCTTTTCAAGCGGTGGAGAGCTGCAATGCGGAGAGAGCAGCTGCGGGTGGCAGGCCTCGATAAGGCCGTGTGCTGGAGTCTGATAGAGCCGCATGCTGCCGTATGGATATCTGCTCTCACACAGACCTGTGAAGCTCGTTTCCTCAGTGATGGACATTAGAGATGCACTAGAGATGCACGCAGGATCCATTTGAGAGAGATGAGAGCTTTCACCATGACAACTGACACAGATATGTGGACAAACAGGCTAATGTGCCAGTAAACCACTTTACTGACACCCGTCAGTCCGGTACTTTCCTCTCAATACATGTTTCCTCTAATGTGAAAAGATTAAGTGTTCCTTCAACAAAGGAAAACGTACTGTATATATGCATGGCTTACTAATTATCAATAATTGCGAAAAATTAATTAATAACAAAAATGGATAAGAGCTGCTGCTCAAGTTTGTACGATTTTCTAAAAGAAAGAAATCGGTAAGACTAAATTAACAAGCTCAAAATGACAGTAAAACTGTACTATTATGAAATGCCATTTTAATTTAATTTTTTAATGAATACAAAAAAATGTTAAAAGAACCGTATTTGTTTACAGTAGAAATCCAATGTAACATTGTGTTTAAACAGAAGTTTGGCCAGAGGAGAAATGGTCCCAACAAGTTTTGTTCCTCGCCACTGTCTCCACTGGCTTGCATGGTTCGGGTCTTGTGGAGCTGCGCATCGATGGATTAGCTCTTCAGTGTTTGGACTTTCAGCAGTGAAATTTAAACCACACTGAACTGAACTAAACTGAACTTCAACTCTGAAAACTGGACTGACAGTTTCAATTTACTAGAACTTCTATGTTAAGCTGCTTTGACACAATCTACATTGTAAAAGCACTATAGAAATAAACATGAATTGAATTGAATTGAATTAAAAAGGTATTTACTAGGGCTGCATGATATTGAAAAAAAAATTACATTGCAATAATTTGCTTTTCTGCAATTATATATTGCTATATTAATGCAATTCATAAGATGATTAAAATAACTCTATAAGGAAAGAATTCATAATTTTACATCGAGATCATTTTGTAGTGAGTGTGTTTAATATAAAGTATAATCATTATAATAAATTACAAGCATAAATGTATACAATAACACAAATATACAAATGAAATAGACTGCTTTATGGTTTTCTGGATATTCGAACCGTATTGAGTTCAAATGTAAAATAACAATGTAATCAAATGTAAAATAACACTGTATAGTCTTCATTGCGATTAAAAAAAATACAATTCATCTTTGTTAAAGCTACAAATTTGATAACATCTTGTGCACAAATAGTTTAAATTAGCTTGAGATTTTATAGTCACATGCCGTAAAAATAAATTTGTTCACTGTAGTAGGGTTAAGCTTAGTTATTTTTATTGCTATTAAACTATTTCCTGGTTAATTCTAATCACAACTCAAAATTGCAGCTTCTGCGATGTAACTATTGCATATTCGCACATTGCGATAACGATGCCGAAACGATATATTGTGCAGCCCTAGTATTTACTGTCACTTTCTGTCTATTTGTTGCATACTTGTGTGCATAAAATTATTATTTTAGGCCTTTACCAACATATAAAATCTCCTAGCATCTTCACTCTCATAAATAAATGTAGTACGTGCGGTCAGTAAAAAAACTTGCACAACTATAAACATAAAAATGAACATCTTTTGCAATTTATGAAAATGTTGCTTTGAGGTCTTCTGAAACCTTCAGGGAAAAAAATTCAAAGTGCAGGTTTTTGAAAATGTTACTATTATTATTGATCTTGTGAAAACACTGATGACATGTTCATACGCACTACACGTTCTTTCTAAAGGCATGTGCAAGAACTTGACAACCAGAACAACAATTATGGATTACAGGACTACATGCATGCAGACACGCAGTGCTTCTTTACAACGTGACATCGCCAACTACTGGCCTGGCATGAAAAATACAGCATTTTAGGTTGCAAGATAATGGAGAAATGTGCAATATGTGATGTTACCAAGTGAGTATCGCGATAATTATATTTCTTGCGATAAAAAATTTGCCTATTAGCTATTTTTTTTATCAATTATTTATGTAATGATCATACTAAAATAAACATTCTGATGTAATTAAATCTAATTCACGCAGACAATCCAAAGTACAACCATTTAGGGTAGACTAAAAAACTATGAATGACTGAAAATCTAGACAGATATTCTGATTCTTATTCGCTGTTGTCATTTTCTTCATTTGTCTCTACCCCCACCATTAGTATATATTTAGCTCTCAGAGGCACTAAAGGTTCACCTTTGGGCCACTCAAGCCAATAGCATAACAAGCACCTACTGGGGAGGTATAGAGTATAAAGATAGTAAGGCCCTATCTGATTGGACAAATTTGGATAAACAACCTACACGCAACACACAAATGCTTAGGACATAAAATAAATGTCTTTTTTTTCTGCAATATGGATATCGCATATACTAATAATTGCTGTGTCATTTTTATGGGTTCATGTGAATGAAGATTGTTTTAACAATTCTGACATCATCTGCGCACAAAACTTGTCGGTTTTAAAGCAAATTGTCAAGTAAATGTACTTTTAGACTGAAGAACATTTAACAAAAATTAAAAAAAATGTTTACCACTATAAAGAGACTTGTATGATTTCATGTATGTTAAAGGTTATTTAAGAAACTATTAAAGGGATAGCCTAAAATATTACTCAAACTGGTTAGGAGTGAATAAATAGTGAAGAAAATGAGCCATTTTTGGGTGAACCATCCATTTAATGTCAGTATATCGCCTTTATTTCTTAAGGCCAATTTACACCACAAGCTCACAGACAAAGCTTCTTTTCGTTGGCTCAACTTGCTGAATCGTTGCCTGTCAGTATGTAGAGAATGTCTGAGAAATGACATGCTTATATCTGATGATAGTTCACGTTTGTCGGTTTCTGTCAGTGCAGTGTGAATTGGCCTTAAGACTGCTGTTGTCAAGTGGAAGGACAGGTCTGCTGGACTGTGCCTCATCGGCAGGCCAGTGCAGTAATCTCGCTTATTTTGCAAGCGCTGCCTGGCCCTATGTGGCAAACAGCACAGTCTCAGTGGAAAAAAACATAGACAAGGTCAGGACACCAAACAGCTTGACCCAATGAATAATTACTCATACTTAAGTCAGATTTTGTCATTTACCAAAAAATGCTCCTATGTTTAGAAAATCTGCAATTATGGGGAAGAGGCAATGTACTGTTTATTTATGACCCCTGAGGGTCAATGCAAAAAGTGACCACAACAACAGTGTCATTATAAACTTCTCCAGGGCACGCTGTCCTCTTTATGGGTTCATTAAAAGATAATCTCTAGATACTCACGGCAAGAGCTTTTTTTACCACGAACCGTCCCGAAAGCATCCACTGACCTGAGCAAGTGTGCAAGTCAGATCAAACAGGCAATCAAGCCTCTTATGACTTAAGCTGTTTTACTATTAAAGGAATATTCTGAGGTCAGAACAAGTTAAGCTGTGCTGTAGTGTTGATTAACGCATTAATCATCTTGCCGAACACTTTGAAGAATAAAGTAAACTGGTAAATGATGAGCATATTGTAAAGTCAACATTATCAAGCAACATACTCGAGCAACAATTTTGCCAATTTACATAACTAGACGTTTAAACAGCAATCCCAATGCTATAAGGACAATTTAGTCCACTTTATAGCTATAGCATGTATTCATAAATTCATTCATTCATTCATTTTCTTTTCGGCTTAGTCCCTTTATTAATCTGGGGTCGCCACAGCGGAATAAACCGCCAACTTATCCAGCATATGTTTTACGCAGCGGATGCCCTTCCAGCTGCAACCCATCACTGGGAAACATCCATACACACTCATTCACACACATACACTACGGACGATTTAGCTTACCCAATTCACCTATAGCGCATGTCTTTGGACTTATGGGGGAAACCCACGCAAACACGGGGAGAACATGCAAACTCCAGACAGAAATGGCAACTCGATGAAATGGCTCGAACCAGCGGCCTTCTTGCTGTGAGGCGATTGTGCTACCCACTGCGCCACCATGCTACGCTGATTTATAAGTACATAATATAAAAATGTAGTATATTTAGTGTATATATAATTTTTTTTCAGATAATTTTTAGAAAGACAAATACAAAATTGCAAATACACTTAAGCCAAATGTATTTTTGTATGCCAAATTGGAAAAACAAATTGGAAACAAAACAGTATCCTATAAGAGTTTTAAAAATCCACTGATATTTAGAACAGGGGCTGATATACATAACAAGGTTATAGATGAACTGAAGTATTTAAAAACATATAAACAAAGGAGCAAAACTAAATCAAAACAAAATTAAAATGCCAAATCAAGGTCACGCCCCCTCGCCAAAGACGTCACGTCATGTAAGTAACACAATTAGCATCTCTTTACAAAAGCAGAAACGCTCTAAAGCTGCAAAAAATCTCTCATCAGATACTCTTATTGTTCGTTAAGATTACTTATATATGTGATTAAGAATGTTATTAACTTCTATATGAAGCTTTGACAGGTCGACGAAGCTGACATTAGCCGTTTGTTTACATTTGTTTCTTTCACTCACCTGTCCACGATCTGCTGCATTACAACCGCTCCTTCTTCTGCCATATTTACATGAGTCCACGCACTAGTTATCGAGTAAAAAAATTACTGTAGTATTATTTTAATAATAGAGATTCAATCGTCAGGCCGCAGTGAACGTTAACGCGATGCTAACAACGCATATGGCCACCTTACTTACATCAAATAACAGCTGGAATGCGATCATAGACTATTGAGATCAATTATTACTAACGGATCTGTTAATGAATATTCATAAATGCCAGTATTTCCAGAAACACGCAGTGACTCCATTGACTGCGCGTGAGAAAACGCGAGCGGACGCGACACCGCGCTTGTGCGAGCGTTAACTTCGTTCTCGCGAGACCGCAGGTGCATTCTGGGACGTGTAGTCTTCATTCCATGTAGCCAAAAATATAAAAATTTATGTTCTTGCAGAGGCAGGCAGCCCAGAACAAGAGAGACTACGCCTGCTGGAGCAACATGAAGATACATATTTGGCTTCAGAATACCTCGTACTGTGGTAAGGAGAGTGAACATATTTCAGCACAACTTGACTATGACTATAATGTTTTATTTAACTGGTTACTGAAAAGCATTCAGTAATAATACATGTGATTAGTGAGGGCTTAATTCATTTCCTAATTCATACAGCACATACTTTTGGAATTGTAAAGTGTTTGTTTATTGCTGATGTGTTTTGATATCTAATATAAAAATACAGTGTATACACTATACATTGTATAAAACAGTGTTTTGATGACAAGCATTTGTATGCCTCTTTAGCTAGGCTATATTTCTGTAAATTCAGTATAGCATATTTACTGCACTGTTCTCTATAAGGAATTTATACCCCACATTTGACCCAAGTGAATAGCTTTAAAAATGAATGCATTGTTCATTAAGTTACTATTTGTTCAATGTTCTGTTGCCCCTCTATTGTATAGGCTAATGGTATAATTGTAATGGAATTTAATGAAGTAATACAATAAGAAAAAAACTGTTGGTCACTCATAGTGATTAAAAAACAAGAATACATAATAAATATTGTATTCCCTTTATTAGTATTAATTAGTGTTAGTTTAATGTTTAATGCATAGATATCTTGCAGACATACTTTCAGTTCATTGTTTTTTTAAACAAATAAATCTCTACTAAATTACCCTAATGTTTGGCTTTGTATGCTTTTATTGTGTTTATTTTGATATTTGATTTGATATTCAATACCCAGATTAAACATACTCAAGTAACAATATTCTGCTAAATATTGGGTTATAAATATGAAATGGGTAGTTTCAGCATAGCAATAGCATGCAAAACACTGCACAAATAATCCTATTTCTGTTGCATGCTGTAAGGATGTTAGGTTATATATATATATATATATAAAATAATAAAATCTAAGAATACAAAAATTTATCTGATTAATGTGTAAAAACATTTTCATTAGTACAATTTTTTTTAATTACTTAAAATTTTACATTTAGAAGCACTGGGACCACCATGCATTTGAAATTAAGTCTGAAACAATACCGTGATTTGCATATTATTCCATTAAGCTTCACAACATGTCACATAGTGAGTTTGACGGCTGTTCTGACCGAAAAACTACAATTCCCACAATCCCTCGGTGCATCAGCCATGCGCCGCAGTCAATCAGCTGTTGAGGCGACTGCAGAAGGGCAGCTCATCTGTCATATCAAAACCCAGGCGAGACAAACAGAAATAGCCTTATTTACAGAATCCCAAAAGCTGAACGATAAGGTAAAGTCTCATTCATGTACAGCAGGAAAAACGAAAGCAAACGGGGAAAAATGTCAAGCCATCAGATGCATGTTATGTGTTTAAAAATAGCTACAAATGAGTTGTGTGCGGCGGATTGAAGTGCTGGATTTGGTTTCTTTCCCTTTCCAGTAATCCGGTGCATTTTAGAAATGCATTATCATGTTCGTGCATGTGCTGTGAAGGCATAAAGCAGTCTGATTTGCTGTCATTTAGGTGGTCAGCGCGGTCTCTGATGTGATGATTTCTGTAATGACCTTGAATATGCAGCTCTAATGCAGCAAAACGAGGATTAACGGACGGAATATTTGGCAGAAACGCTCTTCATCTTGTTACGATCGTCTGTTCTGATTAAAATTTGATTAAAGGTTGATTTCATAAATCCATCAGGCTCGCTGAAACTGTCGCACTCTCGGCCTGTTTTTCATGGGAATATATTTGGCATCGTAGAAACCCCCAAGAGGTATGTTGAAACTGATGTACTTTGTTCAGTAGGCTAAGTAAAATCTCTTTTCATATATGTTTTGATATGCAGAGTTGGTAACCCTTCACCTAATGGGTAAACAATATATCAGACATAATTCCTGAAGAGTGCAAAATGAGATCTGTGTCTGAGATATAATTGTAATACAGTCAGACTAAAAGCTATGAAGTAAAAAAAAAAAAACATCCAGAGCTGTTGGGATCTCTGTTGTGTAGATGTTTTGTGCAGCATTGCTGGGTGTAACCCAAGATCCTGCAGCAAATATAACCTAGTTGTTGCTGAGCTGTGCCATAGACTGTTGTACACCATCCAAGTTGAAATGTCTGAACATACACTTTGCAAAGTTTTGCTTACAACCTTTTTCTTTTGCATTTTAGAAAGATTTGTACATTTCTGATTGTATAAAAACATATATGTCTATTATAAACAAGATGCACATTAATCTGCACTATATATGTACATTACAACATGGGTAAGAATAAACATTACATACACATTGACATAAAGTGCACAAAAGCTATTGCACATGGGTCATGGGTTTTGGCATCAAAACAATAAAAGTGCAATACTTTTTTTTTTTTCTCGCACATTAGAATGTGTCTTGCTTATTTGTTTCATCAATATCCTGACCTTCATGCATTTTTACCATGATTTACAGAAAACACCTACTAAATATCATTCACTGTAACAGTAGTTTACATGCCAAAAAACTCTTGTCAGGTATTTTAAATAAAATAATAATTTAACGACATAAAAAAGACCATTTAAGTGTAGCCCCACTAATACATTTTCAATTTAGATCTTCGAATTAAGGTTTTACCCATTTGTCAGCAGGACATTTTTAATCTTTTAAAAATCGTATTTGTGCAGACACCAAAAAACTCTTTGACTCATATGCGTTATATTGTATTGTATAGGGATTGACATTGTTATGTGTTGTGTTATGCACTGAATCAAGAATATCTGTTATTGATTAAAAAGCATATTTTATAGACTAGCTGTCATTCAGCAAATGACACACGTTGGATGTATTGTGTATTGGGTAAAACACACTTAAAACGTAAACTCTATTTATGACATTAAAACAGTAGTGTTTCTCTTATAACCTTGCTGAAGGACGCAGCTGTATTTATTGACGTATGCAAATTTATGGGCGGAGCCTACGAAGAAAAAAAACAGGAACAAGAATCAGTTTCTCATTTCTGTCTGGAGTTCCGGTGAGAGAAAAACGAGACGTGGCGAAAATTGGCGAATATCGGTGACCTCCGAGCTTTTCTCGTGTATTCGCGTTGGGGACACATGAGTGAGGGGGATAAAACCGGAGTACAGACAGATCCGGTGCCACTGATGGCTGATCAGGGGCTCATTAATAATAATAATCCCAGCCCGATCGGTGTGATCAATAACAACTGGTTGTCTGTGTTTCAGCTCCAAACATGCAGGATGATTTACTGATGGACAAAAGCAAAGCTCAGCCTCACCCACACCAAGACCCGTCAAACACAGAGCCTCCATACACCCCGACCCCCTCCGAGCCTCCGATCCTGGACGAGCAGCACCACGTCGCTCACTCCGAACGGCTCGCCATGGAGTCTCCGGTATTACCGGGTTTGGGTTTCCCTCAGGATTCCTCTCTCTCACCGTCGTTCGGCAGCACTTGGTCCACCAACACCGTGGACGAGGGCTTTTTCCAAGGGATTCCGTCGGTAAACGGAACGATGCTTTTTCAGAACTTTCCCCATCACGTCAACCCGGTGTACGGTGGGAATTTCTCCCCGCAGATGAGAAGGTCTCCGCTGGGAGTGAACCAGAGGAACCCCTACAGCCACCAAACCCTAATTAATAAGGTTGCCGCCTCGTCCGCGTCCTCGTCCGCCTGGAATAACCACCAGAACGCGGTGTGGAGCTCCGCGGCCAACCCCTGGAGCGGCAGAGACCCGCGGAGAGCGCTCGGGCTCGGGCTGGGCGTCCCGTCTCCGCTCAACCCCATCTCTCCGACCAAGAAGCCCTTCCCGAGCACTGTCATCGCGCCCCCGAAATACCAGAGACCCGGAGTCCTGCAGAAACCCTGGATGATCTCAGAGCCTCCAGAGCCCTTCAGAACCGACAACAGCAACAACATGCTGCCATTTCAGGTGAGATTCTTTACTTCATCAATAGACTTAATGAATAAGGATTGAGGTAAAGTTGGTTTTATAATCGCGCATTCGGACTTTCTCCTTAATAATATAGGCTATAGAGTCAGAGAAGTAGCTATTATTTGCAGATTCTAAATGGTGAAATCATATTGGCTTCCAGTGACTAAGTACAACACTGTTCACAGGCAAATAGCCTATAATAGTGTTGTTTTTAAGTCATGCTTACGTGTGATTTCAGCCCGAATATTCAAAGTATGGTAAGGGAGCATGTCACAAGTTGTCACTGAACGAATGTGCGAATGTAAAACAGCGAAATGTATCATCCTACGTGATAGGCTGTACGAGCTGTGTATTCACGTATAAAATGTTTTTGAATTACAATTTGAACACACATTTAATTGTAATGTGGTAAAAAGTTTATGAAATGATTTATATAATATAGCCTAAAACGTAATTTATAGACGTATTGCTTCATGATAATCATAAAATAGTTCATTGACATCAAAAAACACCCTGGATGATCTCAGAACCGACAAGAGCAACACCATGCTGCCATTTCAGGTGAGATTCTTCACTTCATGAACAGGTTTAATGCATAGAAAGTAGACATTTTATATATAAATCCGTTTAATTTATCATAATAATTGTCTAATACAATAAATGAATGAAGTTCATTCACGTATAAACTGTTTTGAATTACAATTTGTATGGGTAGTGGGCTACATTTATTGATATCAAAAAGTAATTAAGCTATGTGTCGTCATAATAATCATAAAACAATTCATTGACATAAAACACTGAAGTGTTGTTGTTGTTGTTGTTGTTGTTGTTGTTTTACCCGAATGACATTTTATTTTCTTCTTTGTGTATACTAAATGATATGACTAGGTTTGTTCTTTAAAATTCTCAGAAACGCCAGTTATTCCGACTGTAGGGAAGTTGTTTTGAATTATTTCCCAGCTGTTTCTATATATGTCATTTGTAAGGTGGAAGGGTTTAAATTCCCATCAGAGTTTCTCCCGCAGCTCGTTTGGGGGCGTTTAAAGGGAACACCACTCGAATCTGATTGGTGCTTGTGGAGTGATGGGGCGAGGCTTGCTCTGCTGTCATGAACGGAAACATTGTAGCCATATACTGTTGACACAGTGATATTCTCAGATAGATGACATTGATATTTCTCTTTTATCAAAGCAGTTTTTGTTCATTCCGTGCATTGTAAATGTGTTATCTTATTACGGTCAATTATATGCAATGTTTTCTCCATAATTGCCTGGGATTATGCTCATAAATGGTTTTTGATGAGTCATGCATGCTGGCCTGATAAAAAAAAAGATTGTTTAAATTGCCCTTTTTGTTAATAAACTTAAGTAAAAAAAATAAGTAACCCAATAAATTCTAACTCCAATTTGGAACAAAGAACTGTGATTAACAGGAAGCATGGAGCTATTTGTGTAATTTGTTTTCATAATGCACCCTTTGAGAAACTTTCTCACTTTGTATCCTTCTGTTAATACTGATTTTGTAGGCTGTATGTAACGTTATAAACAGATAATTACTTTTTATATAGATGTTGTGCATTGATTTTCAATTTCCTCACTTGTATTTATGTGGCAAATTTGGCTTTTGTTTGAAATGACCTACAAAAGAGAAGATCAGTAGAAAAGCAATTGGACAACAAATAAAACAAACAAATAAAAATAATAGGCTACAGTATAATAATAGGTTTTTATTACATGTATCACCATTACACCCAGCATATGTCATTAAAACACACAGTCAGAAGTCTTATTTTTAGCCCTGTTTCATCCAGTTCTGTAAATCATAGATTTCTTGTGACATCATTTGAAGAATATCTTTGATAGATGCCCACAAAATTGTAATTTAAAACAAATCAACAAGGTTTCCTGCCTCCATTGGAGCAGTTTTTATAACACTTTTTGCAAATCACCCCTTCAGACCGGAATTATGTTCCAAGTTTCTGAAAAATGTTTTCAGTTCTTAAGGCTCCTATAAATGAGACCAAATAATAATAATAAAAATTCAACACCCTTTAAGTATATATATTTTTTGTCCATTTCAATGGACATCAGGTCAGAAAAAGTTGTACTTCCTGAACATTATACCAACATAAAATAAATTAAAAAACATACATGATTGCTGGTATAATCTTGAAATCTATTTTCAAAATCACAAACATTAAGATTGTATCATTTTTACTTTCATTTTGAGTTTTTTGTTGTATAGATTGCACCTTGTTTATAACAAACTTTATCTACGTCTTCCTCATCACTCCACACAAAGTCCACATCTGAGATATTTACATATGCTCAAGAACTTCAAGATCTGTATATTCTGCATATGAAGTTGTTTCAGCAATGAATTAGTACATCGATATAGTTTTTTATATATAAAAAAAAGTACCATCAGCATTACTTTAGATGTAATTTCAGTAACAGATTTTGAACCCATTGTCCATCCTAATGGACAGACATATTTGAAGAAATCCTGATCTAAAGCTTGCAATGTTACAAAAGATTTTAAACTTTAATTAGTAAGTGCAATCCCACTTTTTAACATACAATCTATGAAATATTGGCAAACATATCAATAAATCTGAATCTGAAGTGATGCCATGCTGCTTTTCAGTGTAGTGGATTATTTTCAAATTACGACATGCCGAGCCTTACCGCCATTTGATTGGATGACAATCGTCCACTCTCATGGACTGCAGGCTTTAAATTATGAAATGCTCAGGAACCACAAAAAATATGGGCTAGCATGTGATATCCATTGTAATGGACACAGAGTCCGAAGGGGTTTATATGGGCCCCATGAAAGTTTATTTATTTTTTTATTTGTTTTATTGGCTATATAATAATGGTATGTTTTAATTTTTTATTCTTATTAATTCAAACATTTTTAATTTAACAGGTTGGGTTCAATAAACATGTACATTTTTAGTAATTTAAAAAAATGTGTTTTACTTATTGCTCAAATTATGTTTAATCCTTTCAAATTAAAAGAGTAATTGATTACCTAAATCTTTTGAAATTAAAATGAAATTTTTTATAAAGTTTTTATTATTAGTGTTAAAATTATTATTAGTATTATTATTATTATTATTATTATTATTATTATTATTATTATATATTATTGTTATTCATTCATTCATTCATTTTCTTTTCGGCTTAGTCCTTTTATTAATCTGGGGTGGCCACAGCAGAATGAACCGCCAACTTATCTAGCACACGTTTTATGCAGCGGATGCCCTTCCAGCCGCAGCCCATCACTGGGCAACATCCACACACTCCCATTCACACACATACACTACGGAGAATTTAGCTTACCCAATTCACCTATAGCGCATGTCTTTGGACTGTGGGGGAAACCGGAGCACCCGGAGGAAACCCACGCGAACACGGGGAGAACATGCAAACTCCACACAGAAATGCCAACTGACCCAGCCGAGGCTCGATCCAGCGACCTTCTTGCAGTAAGGCGGCAGCGCTACCCACTGTGCCACCGCGCCGCCCCATTATTATTATTATATAATTTTTATTATATTATTATATATTATCATTATTATTATATTATATATTATAATTATTATTAGTAGTAGTACTACTACTACTACTACTACATTAATTCTAATATATTTCTATTACAATTGAAGTTAAATTATTTTGAATTCTTTCTGTGTTTATGTGATATGACACACATAAAACAGTAAAACAGCTCTGTAGAATAAGTTCACGTGTTCTTGTTTTTATATTGTGAATTGACAGATTCTTTTAGTATGTGTGTAGTAAACAAAACCACATCCTTTATTATGATTTTTATTATGTGTACAGTCCTACTTTTGATTTATGCATCCAAAATTTCCCAAATTCCATGACATTCTCTGTTATGCAGCTACTTCCATTTTTTTATGACTGAAATTCACAGATTCCTCCTTGTTTTCCCAGAAATAAAAAACTTACCACAGTTTTAAGAACAGATATATGCCTGTGTTTTATCTGCTGAACTAGAAACCGTATTAGGCGTGCAAGCAGGCTGTCACAATACAAGATATGGCATGCGTGCGTGCGTGCGTGCGTGCGTGCGTGCGTGCGTGCGTGCGTGCGTGTGTGTGTGTGTGTGTGTGTGTGGTTGTTTAATGCTGAAATATGTGTGGCTGGTGTCTGATCGTGAGTGAAGTGAAGAGCTCAGCGTTTTGATTGCTCATGATTTTCACAAAGTGGGCAGATTTTTATCTGGAACCTGAGAGGGGAAATATCGCTTTTTGAATGCTCAGCCAGTTGCGTGACAATAGGCTCGATGTGCAAACAATGTGCTTCCCTGGGTTGGCCTCTGCCCACTGCCGGATTCATCCACACACACACAGACATTCACCGGCTCACTCTCTCTTTCACTTATGCTTTATTCTCCTGCTCATTGTCTTTAACTTGTTTAACTGCATATAATGTGGACGGGCCATCTCACCTGATCTGAGTCTAGCTGTGAGACGGCAGGAGAAATATTGAAGTGGAGATGAAGACGCAGATTAATCGTCACGATCATGAGGCACAGCACGAGTTAGAAATTCAGAGCACTTCTGATCAAAAAATAGATAATGCTGCCCTGAGCCATTATTTCTGATGTGTTTCACTTGCTACCAACTGCACAGTTTGTTTTTATATGTTTATGTGTATATATGCTGAATCATTATGATGACACACACAACCATACACACACACACACACACACACACATATATATGTACATGGGACATTCTACCAGAAACGTACATTTTCACTTTTAAAAAATGTGACAGGGCCTGACTTAAGCTTGTTCTCCTCCAAAAAAAATCATACAAAAACAAGCATAAAATCACACAATTTAATGTTTGAACGCGTCCTTGATCACTGTCAGCTTCTTCTCCGTCAAATGATGTCACTTCCGAGTCATAGCCTTAAAGGTGCATTTTTTTATATGAAATTTAATGCAAATGTGAGAGGACTGACAGAAACACAGGGACAATTGTAAATTTATTTGTATTATATATTTGTAGTACTTATTTGTAGAATTAATTTGTAATTTCATGTTTTTAATCAATGTTGTGAATGATAACAACTTAAACTTGCTGTTTATGAAGTATTTTTTCTAAATGACAGTTTTTAGCATAACAAATCTATTAAAGCTGTAGGTTCAATTGGGCTGAGGACAAGGACAATGACAGGCTTTGTACATTTGTAAAGTGTTTTTAATAAAGAACAAAAATCTGAGAACCAAATAAATGACATATTCCTTTACAGAGCAATTCACAGAAATCAACCATCAGTTTAGAAGTTTTTGGGATGAAATACTTTTTTATTCACTGTATTTATGTTTTTATTTCAGGGACAGATAATGTACGTTTCTGGTAGAATGTCCCACATACATAAAATTAAAAAGTTAATCGGTGGTCTTTAGGCCACTCTACCCTACAGTGTCTTTTCTTAGCTCACCTGATCGCTGTTGTGGCTAAATAAAAATAAATAAAAAATAAACTACATTACTATTTTTATTATCATCGCTAATGTTGTATTCAGCCTGTCTCTCCTTTTTTATATCTATATTAATTAACTTATTTTAATTAATTAATTTCTTTTATTTTGTTTAATTTTTTTATAAGAGTTCAGATGCAAAAGCTTCCAAGTGCCGTCTGAAATGGAGCATTTGAGCATTTGAGTGGTTCAGTGATTTCACCTTCATGGAGAAGAATAGCTTCTTTTCATTCCCTTTGTAATGAAATAACTGAATATAAACATTAAAAGGGGCGACGCGGTGGCGCAGTGGGTAGCACGTTCGCCTCACAGCAAGAAGGTCGCTGGTTCGAGCCTCGGCTGGGTCAGTTGGCATTTCTGTGTGGAGTTTGCATGTTCTCCCCGTGTTCGCGTGGGTTTCCTCCGGGTGCTCCGGTTTCCCCCACAAGTCCAAAGACATGCGGTATAGGTGAATTGGGTAAGCTAAAATTGTCCGTAGTGTATGTGTGTGAATGAGTGTGTATGAATGTTTCCCAGTGATGGGTTGCAGCTGGAAGGGCATCCGCTGCGTAAAACATATGCTGGATAAGTTGGCGGTTCATCCCGCTGTGGCGACCCCAGATTAATAAAGGGACTAAGCCGAAAAGAAAATGAATGAATGAATGAATGAATGAATAAACATTAAAAGGCTGAGAAAAATGGTCATTTTAGAACAATAAATTAAACAACACATGGAGGTTTTTACATCTGAACTCTTCATTTTTTTCACCCTTATCTCTCAAAATAATCTTAGATAATGCACTGTGTGTCCTTCCTCGTATACACCTAGACACATTGTCATACGCACAGACACACACACACACACACACACACATGCTTGCTAACATATGAATGTACAAAAATATGTGTGAAAGCTGGCAGTGAGTTTATGTTATTTGGTTTTTGTTTTGTTTTTTGCTGATGTGGTTTATGTAAATATTGTAATAAAAAACACCTAGCAGCAGAATAAAATTAAAAAAAGTTAACAGTAATACTGTAGTGGACTGCAAGCATGATTCAAATAATTTTCCTTTACTATTTTGTCTCTCTGTGTGTGTGTATGTGTGTGTACATTTTGAGTGTAGAGGACACTCGCCAACATATCTAAGGCCTGTACCCTGAAGCTGGATTAGCTGGCTAGCCGGTTAACTTTCAGTTTAGTTTGCATCAGTCTTGGGTTTTAGGTATCATGAAGGCAGCTCAATTTAATCACTCTTTGTTGCCATGATATTATGGAGCAACTGATCTGAGCTGAGCTACATTCATGGTACCTAAAACCCAGAATTGTTGCAAACTAAACTAAAACTTAACTGTATATCCAGCTAATCCGGCTTCATGGTACAGGCCTCTGGTGTCTAGTTTGTGTTTTTGTTTATTGGATCAGATTTGGTCCAAACCTTGGGAATGATTCTAATTAGAAAGGCTGTGAAATGGTAGTGCAATGTGGCTCATCTTTAACCTCAGACCTTTAACCCTTTCCTTCTGTCTTTCAGGAACGGAATCGACCCTTCGACCCCTTCAGCTTGCAGACTCTGGAGAACTCTTTAATGGACATGATTAAGAACGACCATGACAAAGGTAAACACCATCCTGCTGCTGGTCCACTAATGACTATTGCTGATATTTTATGGAGGAATCATTTAGCAGGTTAGGACTGTTTAAACATCCACCCTTTTGGCTTCAGATTATTCAAAGCATTTGATTACCTGTTTTTTTATGTTTATTTTAATAACTGATGATCTACTATTTATAAATGATAAATAATAAGTATATTATATGATAAATAATCATAAATAATATTATATTATAATAATGTAATAGTATTATAAATAATATAATATACACTACTGTTCAAAAGTTAGAGGTCAATGTTTCATAGACACTTATATGTGTATATTTAATTTATATATTATATATGTATATATGTATGAGTCAATATTTTTTCAAGATGTTAATACATTTATTTAGCAAGTACACATTACTCATAATTTATTTTAAAGTATTTCTAATTCATATAATAAGTAAAATGGTAAAAAATCATATTAGACTGAATTCTGAAGCATCATGTGACCAGAAGCAACGAAATAAATTATGTTTCAACGTATATTATAATAAATAAAAAAATTTTGCAATGATTTGCACGATATTGGCTGCACGATATTGGGCAAAAACTGATTTTGCGATATTTATTTTGTCTGCGATACTGTATATATTGCGATATGAATATAATTTGACAAGATTGCTTATGACACCATTTGTAATGAAATCATATCTTTACATTGATTGGATCATTTTGTAGAGGAGTCTCTGCATAAAGTATAAAACAATTGAACAAAAGCTAATTAATTTTATGGTTTTCTGTGGAATCTAACAGTATTGAGGTACAGAAACTCAATAATAATAGATAAAATAACAAACTCGTTCTCAAACTCGGTCCTGGAGGTCTGGTGTCCTGCAGATTTTAGCTCCAACTTGCCTCAACACACCTGCAAGGATGTTTCTAGAAAGCCTAGTAAGAGCTTCGCTGTGTCCCAATTTGCATACTTATACTACGCCCTAAAAGTATGTACTTTTTGGGGAAAAATATATACTTTTGAGTAGGCATGGGCCGGTATAAGATTCTGACAGTATGATAACCTTACGGTATTGTGATTACTGCTCTAAAATATATTCTTTTAAATGTCTGGGTTAAAAACAAAGACTTTTTCCCCTTTTGAACACAGTATAGTTTATTTTGAGAAACATTTTAAATATTTTGGAACAGTAAACACGTCAGGGTAAATAATTCAAATGAATTATTGACTTCTGCTGTCTTCATTTATTTCAAAAACAGATTTTTTTACAATTTAAAACAACGTCTTTGGATATCTTTTCTGCTGGAGACACTGTTGACCTAAAAAACAAACAAAAAAAGTAATTAAAAATCTTACAGATACCTTAGGAACGGTATTGCAGAAATTTTCCAAACCGCGGTATACCTTGAAAACGGTTATTGTCCCATGCCTACTTTTCAGTGTGTAACAGAAGAGTATGCATGCTTTGGGACATACTGCTTCCTTGTTAACAGATCGTTATGTTACTTCGTTATGTCCCCTGTCAATCATCTCCACACATCATCCACATTTCTTTCATATTTAATTACCTACCTTATTGGAGATTCAGCTGTGTCTTAATCTGCCATTTGCGAGTCTTTCATGCAGAGAAATCTCCTCAGGTCTTTGGATAATTATGCATTAATTCAGAAGTTAATGTCCAAACATATCTTGATATAAGTTCACATTGTTGTTGCAGATGAAATAACACGGAAAACACGATTTAAATATTTTCCAGTTGGCTAGACATTAATTAATAGGCATTCAAACAACTTTACCAAAGCCTCTCTACTTGATGGTTGGTCTCGCGCGTCCACCATGTTTGTAGTTTATTTACACTTTTTACCCGAGTTTGTAGTTCTAATCAAATTCATGTCCAACGCGCAGTGTATTGTGGGCAATATTAGCGGTTAGAGTATGGACGCTTTTACACTTCGAATTTTTATCGGAAATAGTAAACCATCCGAGAACCTTTGGCATACTCTTTTCAACATAGTATGGTTTAGGACATACTAATTCTATTTTTGAATACTAATTAGGATGGATAGTATGTGAATTGGGACGCAACAATGGATTAGCTAGTCCAGGTGTGTCTGATTGGGGTTGGAGCTAAAATCTGCAGGACACCGGACCTCCAGGACAGAGATTGAGAACCCCTGCTGTATAGTGTATACTCTTCGTTGTATAAATAATAAAATACAAAAAATTTTGGTTTATATACTTTTATAACCTCTTGCTTTAAGTTTGCTTAAATTTTACACGGTCACAGGTCTTAAAAACACATCCAAATGAAAATCGTTCACTCTATTTTAGGGTTAAACTTTGCGATGACCCCACAAATCACATGTTCTGTGATGCTGATCAGCTATAATCCCAACTTGACATTGCAGATTCACACATTGCGATACTGGCGCTGAAACGATATATTGTGCAGCCCTAATTTGTAATATTATTTCACAATAATACTGTATTTCTGTTCAAACAAATGCAATAAAAAACCGTACTGACCCCAAACCTTTAAACAGTATGGTCAAAATAATATAAAACTGTATATATTCAAAAAAATATATTTTCTTAGTATTTTAGCCTTTTTTTAAAGCTGTATTCTTCCATAAATGTGATCATTCCTGCGTCCGCACAGACCGTTTTAGTGGTTGTCATCAGTTGTGGGAAATTTCTCTCCTCAGATGTTTTAAGATCTCACTGGAGTCTCATGGGACGTCATGAGAGATGACTTTCCTGCCATAGACAATGGAAGCGTGTGATTGTGTAAAACAGGAGGCCAGAGAAATTGTTTTTATATGCTAGATGCATAGAGAGCCTTAGCATGGGCCCCCCGTCTCAGGTGTTTTTCCAGATCTAGGGAATAGCTGGGTAGATTTGAGAGCTGCTGGGTCGAATGTGTCTGTGAGAGTGAATCTGGCAGTTGGAGGATCTGGATTCTTGAGTGATTGCTCCTGGAAAGGTAGAGCTGAAAATCCTGACCGACTACCAGACGCCCTGGCAAACGGCTCACCTCGAGCAGATGTCAGTGAAGTGGGTTACAGTCTGAAAAAGAGACTATTTGCTGAATATCTGAACTTTCTTGGAACGTCCTACAAATTCTACTTAAATTTCTGAAGAATCTTTTTCCTTCATTGTATCTGTCTGAGTAGTGATTGTGTTTTTCCTATGTATCTGTGTGTATGTACAGGTTTATGTGGTTTACAGTAGGGCTGCACGATATTGGTAAAAACTGACATTGCGATATTTAGTTTTTCTGCGATATATATTGCGATTGGAATTAGGGCTGTACGACATTGGAAAAATCTAACATTGCGATGTTTTATTTGGCAAGGCAAGTTTACTTATATAGCACATTTCATACACAATGGTAATTCAAAGTGCTTTACATAAACAAGAATACAAGAAACAGGAAAATAAATACAACAAAGAATTAAAAATGATTAAAAACAGATTAAAATATGTTAAAACAAGTTTTAAAGGAATGAAAAAGAATAGAAAGACATAATAGTTTGATCTGTCGGACGTAGCACAGTGCTCATTCAGTAAAGGCACAGCTAAACAGATGTGTTTTCAGTCTTGATTTGAATGTAACTAATGTTGGAGCACATCTGATCATTTCTGGAAGCTGATTCCAGCAGCGGGAGGTGCAGTAGCTGAAGGCGGATTCACCCTGCTTCTTGGTATTTCTAATTTACTTGATCCTAATGATCTGAGTGATCTGTTAGGTTTGTATTCAGTGAACATATCTGTAATGCACTGAGGTCCTAGGCCATTTAGTGATTTATAGACAAGTAATAATACTTTAAACTCTATTCTGAATGTAACTGAGAGCCAGTGCAAAGACCTGAGGACAGCTGTGATGTGCTCTGATTTTCTGGTTCTGGTCAGAATCCTGGCAGCAGCGTTCTGGATGAGCTGCAACTGTCTGACTGTCTTTTTGGGAAGGCCAGTGAGGAGTCCATTACAGTAATCCACCCTGCTGCTGATAAAAGCATGAACAAGTTTCTCACTGGAAACAAAGCATCTAATTCTTGCAATGTTTTTGAGATGATAGTATGCTGATTTAGTTACTGCTTTGACATGACTATTGAAATTCAGATCTGACTCCAGAATCCAGAATCACAAGATTCTTGACCTTATTTTTTGTTTGACCCTTAGAGCCAAGGTACGCATTCACCTTGAGAACCTCATCTCTGTTCCCAAACGCAATGACTTCAGTTTTCTCTTTGTTTAACTGAAGAAAGTTTTGGCACATCCAACTGTTTTGTTATTCTGCGATATATATTTCGATATAAATACCATTTCACCAGATGACTTGAATATTTCTATTTAGAAATTTTAGGTTGATTGGGATGATTCTATAGAGAAGTGCATCTGACTAAAATATAATAAACCATCTACAAGCATATATCAATTAGGGTTGTCACGATACTGGAATTCTGTACCAATCGATACTGAAGTTTTAAAAACGTCCATTTCCCGCTAACATTTGAGCGCTACTGAGCACGCTCAAGCTGATTTGAAATGAAATTCTTACTTTTTTTTAAAATTCTTACTTTTTTATTTATATGTATATATATGCACACACCTTAATCCTTACTTGGCATTCAGTGCGGACAGCAAAGTAAGAATTTCATTGTACTTACTGTGCATATGACAATAAATGCTTTGAATCTTGAATCTAGTAGCTAGGGCTGGGCTATATATCGAAATTAAATCACAAAGTTGATTGAGCAAAGCTGCGATTGTCATGCACATCTTGTCAGGGAAGCCCGGTTCTGTGATTAGTACTAAATCTCTTCCAAAGGCCAGAGGGCGCTCTCATGCAGAAACTCCAAACCCCCATGAAGAAACAACTCAGGAAATCCCCATGACATTGTATTATAAACATAAATTTTAACTTCATTCATTGATTCAGTGTGACCAATAATCACACGACTTCAGAGAATCATCTCACAGAAGGATTAATTTCAAACACAAGTTATGAAGTGAGTAAAAAGGTTATTAAACATGATATTTTCACTAACAGCATTTACTTAGCCATAGTTCTGTTCAGAAGCTGTTATTATCACAGAACCGTTATCTCAATGTCATTGTCATCTGATTAAATCGATTTCAAATTTAAAAGCGATTTTGTGTAATATATAAGTGAACTACGACTCTGTGTAGTAAACTCTGCTCCATCTGAAAGGACATGCTGGAGATTTACTGGAACCGGCTTTACTGACAAAATGTGCATCAAAATCAGCCCAACGAGTCACCCAGTCTGAATGTAACTAAATCATTTGGAATTAATTGGTCAAATAAAATAAAATTGGATTCAGATTGTGAACGGTGGTTAATTTTTTTGTTATCTGATCAATAGTACATCTAAAAATCAGTATTACACAGTTACAGTATAACAGATTTAAAGCTGAACTGGAAATTTCTGCTTTTGTACAGTGACTTAGAAATGGCGTATCGGCATATGACACAGAACATTCAGTTGTTTATGAAGACAGTAATTACAAAAACAACCGTTGCCTGACTTTAATGGCGAAACACAAAGTTGCTTCTTTCATATTTTGCTTTTTCTTGTTTCTTTACATTGTTAAAATGTCTGATTTATTTTATACAACTGTACTTACTAGCTGTTGAAACCTATTAAATTAGGTTGGACAACTGTAACATGGCTGTTCACTTTCAGAAGTTGTAGTGATGCTTTGTTTTCACTGAATTAATATTAAGCAAATATTGGTTCTATCTTTTTTTTTTACATTTTGTACTGCATATTGAATATTGCATTGTTTAGCATGCTATCAGACTTAGCATTTTTCTTCAATATCCATGTTCATATAAACACTATACTTTATTTCTCAGTCAGATTTATTTAATTCCAACTGAAAGTGTGTATGTAAAGCTGACTTCTATTGTATGGGAATGGACAATTTTGATATAAGCTTAAAATAAAAATTAAACAACTTAAAAAAACAACAATTTAATTAAACCTTTATTATTTATTTATTTATTTTATTATTATTTTATTATTTATTATTTATTTAATTACTTTCCTATAATTTTAGAAAAACATTATTATATATACATATTATATTTTCTAATTAATTTTTTTTTTCTATAAAAAAACAACAATTTAATTAAACCTTTTGTTATTTTTAATCCCTGATTTTATTATGAATCAAATAGTGAGCTTAAAAGACTTCTTTCAAAAAGCAAACTATTAACTATTTTTTTTTGTGCTCTACAGGAACAAAATCTATACTCTATATATAGCACACCAAAAACATATTTTTCAAAAACAGAGACTCTGTATTGCACTGAGCGTTTCCTCAAAATGCATTTAAATGTGGATAACAAGCGTTTTGAGCGTGTTAAATGTTTTCAATCAACATCAATCCAATTGAATTTTGAGGAAATGTTGTGTTTCCAAATGCAGAACAGAATAATCTGGCCACGGTCTCTCTATTTCTTTCTGAGATTCCCAACTCTGACACAAACACACGATCACAAAGATGCCTTTGTGCAAGCACGCGCGCACATATTTCTGTTGGACTTCTCACATGATCTGTCTTGTGTAACTGTGACCAAAGGTTTGAACTAAATCGCTTGGTTTCCTCCACGTCATATGTTTTGAAAAATCTTCCAAAGCTTGACTGATACTGTGGTGACAGTCAGCACTTGGCAGCCTCCTCAGTCTGATTTCATTATGCTCAATAACTCAGTCATAAGGATCATACTAAGCTAGCTGATGAGAGAAGTATATTTGAGGATACAGTTTCTGCACATCTGCATCGACTGGTTCCTCTCATTACAGTCAGAAGTAGGAAACGTTTGACTGGGTGACCTGTAATCTGGGAGGTCTGCTGGGTTCAGTCGGGGCTCTTTTTGACCCTGTAGGCCAAAGTTGAGACGGTGTAGCCAAGATTATGATGCAAGATGTTTGTCAGGCCTGGGCTGGTGCAACTTTGAACGTTGACAGTGACAAAAATGTCTTATGGTTCACGGTGCAACTCGTCCAGTTTTGAAGACGTGGGATGAAAATAATATGTATAGAGAATGGGGATGCCCTTAGAGGGCACCTACTGTATGATGCAAAATCAACTTTTGGAAGCTGTTTGAACAGAACTGTGGGTTGGTATAGTGTGTCCACTGTCATATTGGAGTGATATAAACAAAATAAGAGCAATTCCATGCAAATGTTAATCTTACTATGAAAAAAATAAAGTTTTCACCAAAATAGCAAAACCCTTTCTGGGTAGGGACAAACCCTTTTTGTGTAGGCTTGTATTTTACAGTACTGTAAAAAAAATTAAAAATCTAAAATGTCTCTGTCAGTGTTTTCAAACAATTCTATTTGATTTACCAAAGTCACACAAGTGCCAATTTCACATCTGTCACATCCATAACAGAGAGATGTCACATCCATAATTAAGCTTTTTCCTCATAATTGCAAAAATGTAAAATAAAATAAAATCAATCATTTTTGTTTTAAATTATTTAAAGTTAATTTGTAAGACAATTTAAATTGAACTCAATAACAAACACAAGACAGAATGATTACCACATTTTTTGACAGTAAAATTGTATTGACAATGAACAAGTCGAGAGGTGTCATTTTACCAGCGTTGCCATGACAGCACAGTAGTATACTACTATACTACAGAGATTGCACTTTGGTCGGTGCAACAACAAACTGCCCTTGTGTGGCACAATCCATTAAAAAGAATGAGTTTCATAGCGTAGTGCTTTCTGCTCCTGGTGTGAAAGCCATTTCACACTGCGCAGTGACTACGGCTGGGGGGAGAGTGAAACCAGTGTGCTAAACACTGTTGGCCAGTGTAGCACAGCCTTTTTTTGACACATTCTTTCAGCTGTTTTTTTCTGTTTAGGACAAAAATTAAAAATTACATTTTCAGCCGATAATTTCTGGCATCTGAAAAATCAATGAATCCTTAATAAAGAGCATGAGCTTAATAAATGTCTCATTTTACAATTTATGGACAATCAGGAAGGATGAATATTTTTAGTTTAGTAGTTTTATTTGTGTCATTTTAATAAATACGTAAATCAATCGTAAGGTTGCAATTTCTGTTGTCTATTTAATTTGATGTATTTAAAACAATCTGATCCATAAATCTAACTGATCTTTTAACACTAGCATCCCTTTTCTATTTTTTTTTCTCATTCATTTTACTTTGTATAAAAGCTTCTGTCAGATGTTTACATTTATTGAATTTGAGATCAAAATTTACCTTTATGTTGTATAATTTTGATATCAAATTGAATAAATGAATGCTTTAAAAGTGGTTTTTGTTACTTTTTATTACATTTGTTAATATTAATGAATGCATTGACTAATATGAAGAAGCAAAGAGATTTTTTGAGATGAACAATGAGATGAACAGTCTCAAAAATGTACATTTCCATAATTTACCCACCCCAGTGTTGTTTCAAAACATGATGGCATTCTTTATTTTGTGAATAATATTAAAAAACGATGTTTAAAAAAAGTGTCCATACTGCTTTTTGTCCATACAATAAATGTCAAAGGTGGCCAAAACAACTTTAGACCCCATTGACTTTCATTGTATAGACAACAAAAGCACTGACATGTTCTTAAAAATATCATGTGTATACCACGGAAGAAAGAAAACCATGAGTAAATGATGCCAGAGTGTTGCACCACTGCAGTTTGCCTGTTCTCAGCACGCAGTGTTTCACTGTAGGGTCTTTTCTATTAATAGTTTAACATTGTTTGTCTTTCCTTAAAGCCGTCCCGTTAGGGTGGCCGTGTGAAGCTGAAGGTGTGCGTATGTTGATGTGATAGCTGCTCAAATTCAAGGACAATGCTATCCTAATCTGATTTTCCACAGTACTGATGGCTCCTAAAGACAGGTTTGGTCGAACTCGCATGTCATAATTTTGCCAAGTACGATGCGATCCTGGATTAACATCTATGTTGATCCTGGAACATAATTTTTGTTGGAAAACGTAATCCATACCTATTCCCTACCCCTAAACCCAACCATAACTGTAAATTATTCCCCCAAATCAGAGTGGAATAATAGTTGGATAACAATCATGTAGAAGTGCATAAACCTAACCGTAAGCCTAAACTTAACAGAAATGGTAAACATATCCCTGAATTCTGATTGGCTGATTGGAATGTTGTTCCAGGATTAACATAGATGTTAATCCAGGAACATGGATTCTGCTGGGATACCAGAATTAAGTTTGTTTTAATCTCAATTTAGCAATGTAACGTGTTGTATTAAACTGACAATGCATAAATTAACTGTTATAAATAATCTCATTATAAAACCCAACACTGGGAGGAAGCCACGTTTTAGTCATCAGGTCCTCAAATTTTAAGTTAGTGTGTCAGGAGGGAAAAGGCTTATGTGTGTCTGTCATAACAAGAACAGAAAATTGCCCTCTTTCATGCAGAAGGAAAGAGTCTGACATTTTGCTTCCAGAGTTCAGGGCTGATCAAACAGCGAGAGGGAAAGGGAAATGCAGGATTTGCATAACCATAGACCCCTGTGTGGAAATGTCAGGGGAAACGTGTTCAGCTCTGTCTTTGAGGTGTCTCTTCTGTCAAAAGAGTACTGATGGTGATTTTAATTAAATGTGAGCTGTAGGTTTCCATTGGTTATTTGTTTTGTTTTGTTTTGTTTTGTTTTGTTTTGTTTTGTTTTGTTTTGTTTTGCAATTCTCAACAAAAATATTGCACATTGCATATGTTCCCAGTATCATGCAGCCCTGTGACAAGTATTTATTAATTCAAACCATTAACGTACATGTTTTGTTTTCTTTGCTTTGGAGATGTTTTGTTAAGAGCCATGTTTGCAATCAAAATGGCATAAAGGATTTTGAAGTGCACTACGAATGGAGCACAATTGTTAATCTGAAGATTGATAAAACTGCTAAACAAAAAATCATCCCATGAAAGGTCCCATGAAATTAAAATAAAGTTTTTTAGATGTTAGTATCAGTATTGTTAGTTTATAGGATATCTATAAGCTAATGTGCTCCAAAACAGTGACAAAATTCACATTTAGAAGGTATAAAACTGATATAAACATGTAAAGCTTGTAGTTTGTAACTTCCACTCAAATGGATCAATGGTTTCTTTCACGTCACCGCATACTTCAGTTTCTCATCAAATCGTGACCAATCAAATGCTCTCAAGCATCTAACATGCCCCGCCCCCTTCCAGACGCTACACATTACCACCTGGTAGTCCATCTGGTCAACCCTATAAACCATCTTGGACCACGTCCCGCCCACCATCTTAAGCTAGTTTTAGGCAGATTTTTACAGAAGTGTAATGTTCAAACCAGAGTCACTCTGTCCATTATGTCACCGTTGAGTCTGTAGAACTACAGCTGCATTCAGTTAGAGACGTGCTGAACAGGAACTTATTTACTACCGACTCTTTTCCAGCTGTCCGAAACAAGTGAAACCAGCCTCGGAATTAAAGACACTCTGAAACATTTAGATGCATCACTGTACACTCAAAAAATGATGTTTGCTGTTTGTTCAAACTACTTATTTAAAATGAGCTGAAACAACA
Source organism: Danio jaintianensis (assembly GCA_903798115.1). NCBI lineage: Eukaryota > Metazoa > Chordata > Actinopteri > Cypriniformes > Danionidae > Danio > Danio jaintianensis. Next base: position 6,763,280 of record CAIGQV010003909.1, on the reverse strand, counting down.
CAATTCTTGAGTTTTTAGGGGACAACTTAATTGTTTATGTTCAATCCACAAGTTAACTTGATTTCTTCACGTTGACCCTACACAAATCGATTGTGTACAGTCGTGGCCAAAAGTTTTGAGAATGACACAAATATTAGTTTTCACAAAGTTTGCTGCTAAACTGCTTTTAGATCTTTGTTTCAGTTGTTTCTGTGATGTACTGAAATATAATTGCAAGCACTTCATACGTTTCAAAGGCTTTTATCGACAATTACATGACATTTATGCAAAGAGTCAGTATTTGCAGTGTTGGCCCTTCTTTTTCAGGACCTCTGCAATTCGACTGGGCATGCTCTCAATCAACTTCTGGGCCAAATCCTGACTGATAGCAAGCCATTCTTTCATAATCACTTCTTGGAGTTTGTCAGAATTAGTGGGTTTTTGTTTGTCCACCCGCCTCTTGAGGATTGACCACAAGTTCTCAATGGGATTAAGATCTGGGGAGTTTCCAGGCCATGGACCCAAAATTTCAACGTTTTGGTCCCCGAGCCACTTAGATATCACTTTTGCCTTATGGCACGGTGCTCCATCGTGCTGGAAAATGCATTGTTCTTCACCAAACTGTTGTTGGATTGTTGGAAGAAGTTGCTGTTGGAGGGTGTTTTGGTACCATTCTTTATTCATGGCTGTGTTTTTGGGCAAAATTGTGAGTGAGCCCACTCCCTTGGATGAGAAGCAACCCCACACATGAATGGTCTCAGGATGCTTTACTGTTGGCATGACACAGGACTGATGGTAGCGCTCACCTTTTCTTCTCCGGACAAGCCTTTTTCCAGATGCCCGAAACAATCGGAAAGGGGCTTCATCTGAGAATATGACTTTGCCCCAGTCCTTAGCAGTCCATTTGCCATACTTTTTGCAGAAGATCAATCTGTCCCTGATGTTTTTTTTGGAGAGAAGTGGCTTCTTTGCTGCCCTTCTTGACACCAGGCCATCTTCCAAAAGTCTTCGCCTCACTGTGCGTGCAGATGCGCTCACACCTGCCTGCTGCCATTCCTGAGCAAGCTCTGCACTGGTGGCACTCCGATCCCGCAGCTGAATCCTCTTCAGGAGACGACCCTGGCGCTTGCTGAACATTCTTGGACGCCCTGAAGCCTTCTTAACAAGAATTGAACCTCCTTCCTTGAAGTTCTTGATGATCCTATAAATTGTTGATTTAGGTGCAATCTTAGTAGCCACAATATTCTTGCCTGTGAAGCAATTTTTATGCAACGCGCAATGATGGCTGCACGCGTTTCTTTGCAGGTCACCATGGTTAACAATGGAGAACAATGATTTCAAGCATCACCCTCCTTTTAACATGTCACGTCTGCTATTCTAACCCAATCAGCCTGACATAATGATCTCCAGCCTTGTGCTCATCAACATTCTCACCTGAGTTAACAAGACGATTACTGAAATGATCTCAGCAGGTCCTTTAATGACAGCAATGAAATGCAGTGGAAAGTTTTTTTCAGGATTAAGTTAATTTTTATGGCAAAGAAGGACTATGCAATTCATCTGATCACTCTTCATAACATTCTGGAGTATATGCAAATTGCTATTATAAAAACTTAAGCAGCAACTTTTCCAATTTCCAATATTTATGTAACTCTCAAAACTTTTGGCCACGACTGTAGAACCAAGCATTTTTTACAGTGTAGTATCAGAATTATTCTACTATAGTACGGTTATAAACCATGAGTACTTTGTTTAGAACTCGTTTGTGTGCCATTATCAGCTTAAGCTGAAATTGACTCCTGAAATTCTCCCACATGTATTCAGTTTTAAAACCAAATGAATGGTAAGAAGACGAAGTATTTGTTAATTTTTGGTCTCATTTTCCAGCAAAATGTACAAAAATACTCACCACAAATGCAAAAAAGCATTTGATACAAAACTAAATTTAATGAGGTTTATTTCTAGGTGAGTGAAATTACAATGTCAACTTATAGTTCACCCAAAAAAAGATAATTTGCTCACCCGCCTCAAGTGATTTCAACAAACCTTAATAAGTTTCTTTTTATGAGTTTCTGAATACAAAAGTAACATGTAGTTATTGACTTCTATAATAGGAGGACAAATATTATTGAAGTCAATAGCTATGTTTCCATCCAAAGATGCTAATTAAATTTATGCGCAAAACTGTAATATGGCATAAAAGACGTGCGAATAAAGCAGCGTTTCCATCCAACGAGTCAAAGAGAACAAAATCATCACTTCCTGATTAACTGGCGACAAATATCAACAGTAAATATGAAATTTGCTGCGGGAGGGGAAGCTGCGTGAATCTTTTCTTTATTTAATAAATTCAATTCAATTCAATTCAATTCATCTTTATTTCTATAGCGCTTTTACAATGTAGATTGTGTCAAAGCAGCTTCACATAGAAGATTATAGTGAATTGGAATGGTGTCCGTTCAGTTTTTAGAGTTTAAGTTCAGTTCAGTTCAGTGTGGTTTAATTTTCACTGCTGAGAGTCCAAACACTGAAGAGCAAATCCATCGATGCGCAGCTCTACAGGTCCCGAACCATGCAAGCCAGTGGCGACAGCGGCGAGGAACGAACTTCACCAATTTGCGAAAGTGAAGGAAAAAAAACCTCGAGAGAACCAGGCTCAGTTGGGCACGACCATTTCTCCTATGGCCAAACGTCTTGTGCAGAGCTGCAGTCTAGGCGCCGGAGGCTGGTGAACGCTGGACGTCAGAGAAGACTCGTCTTTCACTGGGGTCTCACAGGAATCAGTCCTTTTCTCTCCACTCCTCCATGACCACCACAGCAGCTCCTCAGGATACGGCCCGGTCTGGGATTATGGAAACCTTGGGGTCATCTCTTCACAGGTCTTGGATTGCATTAGTGGCACTGCATAGTCTCTGGGGGCCTCGGGATGAGTATCCCCAGGTGGAAATAGAGAATAAAGAGAATAATTAGCGTAGCTGCTGTTCATAGTGTATATAAACGAGATGCAAAAACCTGCGTGGAGCACATTCATGCATCATACCGTTATGCAATGCATTGAGTGTATGCTTTACTAAAAAGATAGGTCTTTAATCTAGTTTTGAACAGAGAGAGTGTGTCTGAGCCTCGAACATTATCAGGAAGGCTATTCCAGAGTTTAGGAGCCATAAATGAAAAGGCTCGACCACCTTTACTCGACTTTGCTATTCTAGGTACTACCAGCAGCCCTGAGTTTTGAGATCTTAAAGAGCGGGTTGGATTGTAGCGAGACAGAAGGTTGATTAGATAAACAGGCGCTAAATTATTTAAAGCTTTATAGGTAAGAAGCAATATTTTATAATCAATACGGAACTTAACAGGCAGCCAGTGTAAGGAAGATAAAATTGGGGTGATATGATCATATTTTCTAGACCTGGTAAGAACTCTGGCAGCTGCATTTTGTACTAGCTGAAGTTTATTAATAGAGGATGCTGGGCAACCAGCGAACAGAGCATTACAGTAATCCAGCCTAGAAGTCATGAAAGCATGAACTAGTTTTTCTGCATCTGAGATGGATAGCATACTTCGTAACTTAGCGATATTTCTCAGATGAAAGAAGGCTGTTTTTGTGACATGGGAGATATGATTTTCAAAGGTTAAATTGCTGTCTAGTATAACAGTATGTCTAATAAATGACTTGCGCCGACACGCAATGAACGCATGGTGACGTTTAAAGGCGTGAGATGCGGAGCACAGAAACTCTTGATTCTGGAGGTAATTAATAATATAACAACACTAATATTGAAATGGTTAAGGCATTTTAGAATGACCAAAACAACATTTCAGATGTTTTACAATGGACAAATCAGCAGGCTGAGCACATTCACACACATTTTTATTGTCACATGATCTCTTATAACAAAATCACATGACTTTTTTTTTTATGCGCATACTGGAATTTATTTAGTAAAAGTGTTTTCATCGTAGTTTATTCACATTTTTTCTTATCAAATGAAAAGTTTATCCTACTCAGTTATGCGCATTTTCAAAATTGATGCGCATCTAATGTTTCCATCAAACATTTTTTATCCGAATATCCAAAATGTGCATAGAAATAGGTGGATGGAAACATAGCTTATGGCTATTAGAATTCTTCAAAATATATTTTGTGTTCAATATAAGAAAGTTTGAGTAAATGATGACAGAGTGAAATTTTTTTGGAGTTGATTTCTCTGAAAATAATCAATATATGAACATTTCTGTTTTTGTGTCTCAGGTAAATTTATCTTCCTCTAGAAATATATAAAGTGAACTAAATCTATACACTGAATATAGATGTGGCCATATTTACGGCTAGTTAGCAAATTTTTGTGTGCAAAAACTAAGGGACTAAGGGCTTAGTCTCTTATTTATCAGGGGTCACCACAGCGGAATGAACCGTCAACTATCCCGTCATATGTTTTACGCAGCGGATGCCCTTCTAGCCACAACCCGGTACTGGTAAACACCCATACACTCTCACATTCACACACACTCATACACTATGGCCATATTTGTTTACCCAATTCACCTATAGCGCATGTCTTTGGACTGTGGGGGAAACCGGAGCACCCGGAGGAAACCCACGCCAACATGGGGAGAACAAAACTCCACACAGAAACGCCAACTGGCCCAGCCAGGACTGCAGCGACCTTCTTGCTGTGAGGCGACGGTGCTAACCACTGAGCCACCGTGCCGCCCTGTGTGCAAAATTATTAAAGTTATTTCAATAGGAATTTATATGATTTGGAAATTTGAGGATGAAAATGTCACTATGCCATATTGTTTATTTAAAACATTTATTGATATATCATGCACATTTCATATACCACCAGCCATAGGTTGGACTGACAAAAACCAACTTAATATCAGGTTTAAATAGGGGACAGTTTTACTGCATGTTAAAGGGATAGGTTTTCAACAGAAGTAAGAAACTCTTACAAGTTTAAAACCACACGAGGGAGAATAAATTACCACACGAGGTAATTCTCATTTTTGTGTGAACTATCCCTTTAAGTCTCTTTGGTTAATAACATCTTTCCCTGTAGTGTTAGGATCTTTATTTATATTGTGTGGAAACAAGTATAAAAAAAAACACTGAATAATAATGGCTGTTTATTTGTTGTGTGTCTGTACTATTTGTTCAAGATGACTCAGCAGTGACGCTTAACTCAAATCACTATGTATCTGAAGCATAGGTTCATCTGAAGGTTATTGTTGTCGCACTGTTAAATAAATGAATCATAGGGCTCTTGAAAAGTGTTGATGTTTTATGTTGAAATTGTGATGCGCCATTCATTTAGAGGTCAACTTTATACCCCTGTTTATTAGTAATAATAATTTATTTGGCTACAGTTGAAGGTTGAGCTGCTTTGATTTGCATTTTGTTTTGTAAATAATATTGTTTTACATGCACACACAAACCGTTAAAGTCCACATGACCGGTTTTTTTTTTCATATTGTGACGCAGTTGCTAGAAAAACTTAATATTAAATGAGAAAACAGTGGGCGTGGCTTGTTTTTTCCTACTGCGAGTTGATTGGATGTAGTAAAGTAGGCATTTCATTCAGAAAGATCGGGAAAAGGGTTTTAGAAGAGTTATTACAACGTAACAGACACCTCCTTCTCACTATTTCTGTTTGTTGTCAGAACTGACAGTTGGAGGGGCGTGGTTAAGTATGTTAGCCACGCCCAATACCTCAGACAGATGTAATCTGAGAATTTTACTGAAAACAAACAGGAAGTGCATTTTCAGATTTCAATTAAAGATTACAAGGGCAAACATTTTTTTTTCTTAATGACATGCACAGATGAATTGTTCACAACAAAATTAGCAATGTGAGCTAACACAATCAATATGGTTAGTTTTGATTTCATTTGTACTTTAACGTATATGTTTTATTTACTTTGCTATTGAGATGTAACAGAGATTTATGCTTGTAAATCATAAGTCACCTATAGCTTTCGTCATGAGCCACATTTACGTTCAAAATGGCAAAAAGAATTTCGAAGTTTATTAGTAACATTAATTCCATTGGCGACTGTTGAAGGTTGAGCTGCTTTGATTTGCATTACTTTTTTGTAAATAATATTGTTTTACATGCACACACAAACACACTTTTTTTATCCAAATCCAATTTTTTTTATTGATTCAAACCATTAACATATGTCTTATTTACTTTGCTATTGAGATGCAATGGAAATTTAAGCTTGTAAATCATAAGTCACCTATAGCTTTCATCATGAGCCACGTTTGCATTTAAAATGGCATAAGGATTTCGAAGTTTATTAGTAATATTAACTCCTTTGGCTACTGTTGACGGTTGAACTGCTTTGATTTGCATTTGAGATTATTTTCTCACTCAATATGTGAAGGATGCGGTCTCAGCACAGCTGCTGGTTCTCACCAGAGACGCTATATATAGCACTCGCCCAAACAACACATACAAGCTGGGAAACATTTGTCCTGTACATCTTGCAATCTCACAGGGCCAAATACCTGTTGAAACTCCTCCACGTTGCCCAAATTTCACCATCACTACAGTTTGTTGATCCACTGAAGGGCAAAGCCTCGCTGAGATTCTTGATGTGCTGATGGGAAAAAGTTTGCAAATGTGACTTGCGACGGTTTAGAATTTGCGTAAGAGCCGGTCGAGGCTTGCTAACAGCGTTCCCTGGAATCCCTCAGGAGTGTTGCTGTCATTTGCAACCAAAACTGCTAATGCTGGCACTGAGATCTGATTCTGAAAATAAATCAACAGCTGTTTTACAACCATGCAAATGAACACCTTGTGTAGCTACAGACGCTGTGTGTGTGTTTATTTGTACTTTGGGGATGCAATTATGACTCACTTAAAGTGACAACATACTTTGAGGACATTTGGGGCTGTCCTGTTGTATAAAAATGATTAGTAAATTAATGTTTTGAGTTGTATTGGTGGACTTGCAGTTGAAGTTTAACTTAAGCATGCTTTACATCAGCAGTTTGAAATGTGATCACCTTGACAGGATCTGGAACGTCACTTCAGTATTGTGTCATATTTCTGACTAAATGGGAATATTGAGTAGAGCAGTGGTTCCCAAAGTGGGGGTCATGGGACAATGTGTGGGGGGTCGCTTGGTGATTTCCAACAATCAAATAAATTTGATTAAACTATTAGAATTACCATATTTTATCCATAACCTACAGAAGATAAAAATTAGTTTTTACTAGTTACATAAAAACAACAACAACATGCAAATAAAAAGCCATCAGCCTTTCGATTAAAAAAAAAAAAAAAAAAAAAAAATATATATATATATATATATATATATATATATGTTTTTATTTCATTTTTTTTCATTTGGATTGCGACCCTTGGGGTGTTTACGTTATATTAATAATATAATAATTAATACTAATTTTAATAGTGTCAGTTGCAGCAGATTGATTTTACGGCACCATGGTAAACTTTGACACCTTTACGGCACTCACGTACATTAAAAATAGACGTTTTTTTTTTAAGATTTAAAAAATCATACACTACTGAACATAGAGGACGAATTCAAAATTAATTAGACTTGTGCAGTAAACATTGTGCCCACCAGTCTCATTAGATGAGGTTAATATTAAATTAAACAAATTCACACAAATTTGCCACTTTGCTCAGCTGTTAAAGTGTTTATTATTATACTATTGAGAATAGACAAAAGATGATATTCCACAAATAATATTGTACAAGTGAGAATACACAGCGATTGTTTAGCTTTTAGGTGTTATGTCAAATTAGTAGTAATGAATGAAGCGCTGTTGCTGTCACATCATTAAATGTTTGGACTGCATACATCATTAAACATTGCAGTTGCACTGTATTTCCACACAGATTATCCACACATTTCTGTCACAAATTGCGCTCTTTGCTTACGACACCTGTGTGACAGCTGAGGAAAAATAAAGGATCGTCAGGCTGATAGCTATCCCTTAAAAATGCTTCCGACACATTCCAACACATGTTGCCAATGCAAGTCTGTAGAGCTGGAATTTTGTTGATTTTAGTTCAAGTCTGTTATTTTCAAAGCCATCTGTATGCAAAATTCATCGAAGGATCGCAAAAACAACTTTCAGCCAAATATGCATTTAAGATGAGTAGTCTTTTTGGGAGAATTGGCTATGAATATTGGTGTTTTACATTTGTTTGCATTAAATCATGTGCTTCAATGGTGTTTTCTTCTCATCTCTTTGTAGGTCGCATGGGTCTCAACTTTCACCATCCAGTAGCTGAACATATATTACCACTGAACAGTGAGTATCTTTCTTAAACTGTGGCATTATTGATGTGTTTATCTTCTAAGATAGCAAATCATTGTTTATTCTCTTTATTTCAATCTGTTGAGTCAAACAGTTCAGTAAAAACTACTGTTTAAAAGTTTGGGGTTTGTAGGATTTTGTTTTTGTTTTTGAAAAATACTGCATAGGCTTAATAAAAATGTGAAATATTTTTAGTATTTAAATGAACAGGTTTTTTTTATATATATATTTTGACATATAATTTATTTCTGTGATGCAAAGCTAAATTTTCAGCAGAATGCAGATGTCCCTTCAGAAATCATTATAATATGCTATATAATATTATATCAATATAATTGCTTCAAAGAAACATTTATTTTATTTATCAATGTTGAAAACAGTTATTCTGCTTAATTTTTTGTGAAAAATTATGTATTTTTATTTAGGATTTTATGATGAATTTAAAAAAGTTGAAAAAGAACAGGATTTAGAAATCCTTTGTAACATTAAAATTTTGTTGATACACTTTTGCTAATTGATAATAATAATAATTATTATTATTAATATTATTATTATTATTATTATTGTTAATAATAATATATTATTATTATTTAATATTTATTTGTTTATTATTTTTATTTTATAATTATAAATATATAAATTATAATTAATATATATAATTTATAATTATATAAATAAATAAATATAATTATATTATAATAATAACTATTATTATTATTATTATTATTATTATTTATATATTATTATTGTTATTATCATTATTATTTAATATTTATTTATTTATTATTATTTTTATAATTATAAATATCTAAATTATATTTAATATATAAATTATAAATATCTAAATTATAATTATACAATAATAATAATAATTATTATTATTATTATTATTATATTGTTATTATTTTTGTTATTATTATTTGATATTTATGTATTTATTTATTATTATTATTATTGTTATAATTATAAGTATATAAATTATTATACAATAATAATTATTATTATTATTATTATTATTAATGTATTGTTATTGTTGTTGTTGTTGTTGTTATTTTTATTTAATATTTATTTATGTATTTATTTATTTATTTATTTTTATTATTATTATTATTATTATTATTATTATTATAAATATATCAATTATAATTATATAATAATAATAATAATTATTATTATTATTATTATTATTTTTTTTTATTTTATTTTTTTTATTTATTTATTTATTTATTTTTATCTTTAATTATCCCAAACTTTTGATCAGTAGTATATGCTTTTTTTCTTATTTTTTTCCCTTTTTTTCTGCACATTACTTCAGTTTTAGACTGGAAGACCTACACATATACAGTATGTGTATGTATATGAATGTGTGTATGTATGTATGCATGTATGTATAAATTGGATAATATTTGTTTAATTATGTGATCAGCCTGTTTCAATATACTTATTCAATAAGTTAAACAGAGCAATTAAAATTACATTTAGTAATTAAATAACTTTGTCATAAACATTGCCCTAATATACTGTATATCCCACTGAATCATCATCAGCCAATTGCAAAACCTGTTTGACTCCTCCATTAGTGTCCAGCAGGCCCCCAGTGCAATGTGCTGACCCTCGGTTTCCTCATGTTTGGTGCCACCAAAACCGCACACATGAGTGTCTCTCCTGCTATGATTAGCATCTCTAAAAGCTTATATATACACACCCACACACACACGGTCCAGAGCAACACAAATGAAAGAGCGGAAACGCCCCGAGCATTTTTTTTACCAGGTCACCATGATGACTTGTGCTAATTGCGCTCATTAGCCTGATGGTTGCAGTAGGTGTTTGTGTATCTGCTGTAGGTAGTTTTGAACAGCTCCGGGTGGGACGTTTGAGGTCTGGCGTGTCATTGGTGTGTTTTATGGATGCCGTTGGTGGAAACAGCACAGGAAGGAGTCTTAAAAACCTCTAATTTGGACAATATTATTGGGAGAATAGTTTTCATGTCTGTTTGTATTAACTTGCCTTTAAAGTCCTAAGTTGCTCAGGCCGGAGTTGTCTAAAATATTGTAAAGTTTATTTTTATGCAGAGTAGAAAATAACACTTTAGAATAATGGTCAATTATTGAAATAAAATGAAATAAAAGCAGTTTAGTATTTTTAAAACATATTTTAAGGTCAATATTATTAGCCCACTTAAGATTTTATTTTTCTGATTGGCTACAGAACAAACCACTGTTATCCAATGACTTGCCTAATTAATTTATATAACCTAGTTAACCTAATTAACCTAGTTAAGCCTTTAAATTGCACTTTAAGCTAGTATACTAGTATCCAGCAAAACATCTAGTAAAATATTATGTGCTGTCATCATGGCGAAGACAATGGAATTTAGTTATTTGAAATTAGTTATTAAAGCTATTGTTTAAAAATGTGTTGGAAAAAAATATTTTAAAAATAGTTAAAATTTCACAGGAGAACTAATAATTTTGAGCACATTTATTAATTAATATTAAACATTGTGAAACCATTTGAATATTCCCAGTTTCTCTTTATTTACAATTTATAGTTATGTGTTTGAGTAAGACATATTTGTGTGTTCTGTAAACTATTGATAACATTTCTTCCAAATTTAAAATAAAAAATATTGTCATTCACCATTTTTTGGGCATAAAATATCAAACAGTGGCAGGTTTTTTAAGTATAAAATTATTTAATTACTTAATTTTATACATAATCTAACATTTTATTATAATTATTATAAAATGAATGTATTAAAATGAATATATAACATAATTTAAACATATTTGCTTTAAAAAGGAATGTCAATGACTTCTCACTTTGCTTATGTTTATTTAAGTTTATTTAAAGCAAAACATTTATTGTTAACTTCTTTTATTTTTGATTTCAGTTTCTTCATTCTTGCTCATATGTAAATATGTTTTTCTTGCCACACAGATTTAGCTGACTGCTCCGGTTTTAAAACTGACATTGATATGCTGCCCTGCATGTCAAAAGCTCAACTATTTTTAGCTCGACGTGATGTCTTAAAAAAGTGGTTTGAGGTGCTGAAATAACAGCGAGACGTGTTGTAATGGCTAAAGATGTCCAACTAGTACAAGGTCATGTAGTCCAGCACTTGAGAAATGCCACAGATTGACACAAGATAATGTTTTTTTCATACTAAGTGTAGAGAGTAGTGTTGTCAAAAGTATCAGTATTTTGTTAAATATTAATACCGAACATGGGCGTTGCTAGGCCTATTGTAAAGGGGCTGTAGCCCCCCCATATTTCTACTCAGCCCCCCCTAAAACTTTCATTCATTTTTGGTGATGCAACATTTATCGCCCATACATAAAAACCAATTCTAGCAACTAAAATACCCTATGCGTTTCGGCAGAGAGCTGCCTTCATCAGGGTTACGCTGTTGAAGGCAGCTCTCTGCCGAAACGCGTAGGTTTTTTTAAAGATTAGCCATGTGAATAAAGGCTTTTTAATATCCTTTCCACATCTTTCGAGTGCCTTGGACTAATTTTTGCTGTTTGTTCTAATGAATCCCTTGCCCAAAGAGCACCGACACATTATTTGAGCTACCCCAGAGCACTTTTTGTTTGATTTGAAATTCTAGCAACATTTTAGCTGATTGTGCAACATCTCTATCTGTATTGGAGGTGTCAGTATGGTTAAAAAACACTATAATATTTACTATAAATTACTATAGTATATTTTCATGTGGGTGACAGCTGAAAATAGATCTGCTAGCAGATATCGCAGCCTCTGCTACTTTTTTTTTTGCCTTGCACTTTTTTGTTAACATTTATTATCATTTCTTTTTTAGGACATGTGTTTTTACATTCTGACTCCAATGCCTAATTATTACATTGTTAAAATGACTATAATTAAATGAAATATTCTTAAGAATCAAATATTATGTGTTCTTTGGAAGACTGTACTTGCATTGTGATGATATTATATTGTCATTCTGGCATTATATTGTCATTCTGCCGTTTCATTTCATTTTTATTATCTTTTGATTTAAAAGAAATCTTGCTGCCATTAATTTTTTTGTTGTTGAATCAAGTGAATTTTTCAAGTCATCTGAACTTACATCAGTCAAACTGATTATTAATTTAAATTTTGTATAACTAAACCTTTTTTTGTTGAAACCTGATTAACTTAGTACAATAAGTTAAAGTAACAATCATTTGTTGTCATGACCTTTTGTCATATAATTTCCAACAGTGTGATTAAAAACAAATAAAAATGATAAGATTATCTTTTTATATTGTTGATGAGGCAAAATTGTCATAGATGAACTTTTTTTTTTCATTATAAAGACTAAATCAACAGAAAGCCACTTATCCAAACACACCCAGACTTCCTGACCGTCATAGAGTTTGCCAGACTCCATGTATTTTACTCAGTATCGCAGTGTGTGGAGGTTGTGTGATATGCTTTGACTTGTATTAAGAATCAGCCCGAGGGGTTTCCACGTACTGTTTCTCACTCTTGCGCTCTTGCTAAATGTGACAGCGGTTATTCTCCGACAGAAAGAAAAACTGCTGTATCACTGAAACTCTCCTTTCTCCTGCTGACCTATACAGTCACTTCTCAAACAGCGGGCGATGGAGACTCAATCCTCTCCGCTTTCAGTGTTGCCAGGAGTAAAAGACCTCCTGACATCTCCTGTTTCTGTGTGCGCAGACCGTTTTAATGAAAAGTCAAAAAGTGAAACATGGCAGGATGAAAACCGTACATTCATCCAACCATGAAAATGTCATGCTTTCTGTTAAAGAAAGGTACATAGTGTAGTGCGATGATTAAATTACTTCTATAATTGTCAAAGATGAGATGACCCTTGTTTTATTACATGTGTATTATTGGAGTGTTTAATATAAGCAGGAAATTGTTTATGTATTTTCACTCAGAAAATGTTATTTAAAAAAACTATTGCTGTATTTTTCTATTTGCTTGGGCTTTTTGTATTTAAATTACTTGTCTTATTATAACTCAGTTTTTCGCTATGAAAATAGCCTTAGATGTTGGAATAAATTTTTTTTAATATAGTAATATAATAATCATCTACATTTAATAATATATAATAATAATAATAATAATAATATAATATTAGTATTAATAAGAATTATATTATTAATATAATTATTATATTAATATATTAATTTATTAATATAAGAACTAATATAATATTATTTATTTATAATATATATAAATGTAAAAATAAATATGTATTAATATAATAATTTATATAATATATTCATATACTGGTAATATAATGATCAATAATAATATATTAATAATAATGTATAATAATGTAATAATAAGGATTTTGCATAGAAAGCATAAAATGCTATAAAAACTTACTTTTATATGTAAAATATCTTTTAAAAATAAATGTGTAAGTATTGGTTAAAAAATGTGTAGCTTTACACATGAATATCAAAGTGACAGTGAAGACATTTATATTGTTACAGAAAGTATACTTTAAATTAATGTTGTTGGTTTTGGAGCTTTCTGTTGATTGACTTAAATCAGAGCTGTTTTTAAAATTGATAATAATATTTCTGAAGCACCAATTGAGCATATTTGATTGACACTGAAAATCGTAGTAATGATGCAAAAAGTTTAGCTTTACAATCACTGGAATCATTTATAGTATTTTATTACTAAATTTTATTAAAACTTTAAATATATTCAAACAAAAAATTGCTATTTGAAATAATAATATAATTTCAGAATATTGCTGTGTTTAGTATATTTCTGAACTGACCCCAAACATATAGTAATGCAAGTGTTTTATCAAGACAAATCTCAAACAAACAAATAAGCAACATAAAATTTGTTTCAAATGTTTGTGCTTGTAAACTAGATTTGATAGTCATGTAATTTTCTTAAACTTGAAATAAACATGTCAGTGGTTTAGCTAATTTTAACTTGATCAGGAAGATTCGCTTTACTTGAAAGAGAAAACAATCTATTAAAAAACATACTCAGAAAGCAGTGCATGCTAGTGTTGCGTTATGTGGTTATGAAGTATTTCATAATGCAATGACAGGTGAAACCAAGCTTAAAAAAAAAACATGTCCGTCTCTCACTCTTCTGTCTCTCTCATCTCTTTCTCTCTCTCTCTCTCTCTCTCTCTCTCTCTCTCTCTCTCTCTCTCTGCTGTCGAGCAGCCAGGAGTTTTGGTCGCAGAAGAGGTAACCTTTCGCCTTCTTCATGTTTGTGCTGGCAGAAATGATGAGGCTTTTGCTCGGGCTGAATTGTTGGTTGTTTATGATGGAGGGGGTCATAATAATATTTGCTTCCTTTTGTTGCAGTGATGCCATTAATTTGTTAATTTAGATTTCTGCTAATCATTCGTTTTGTGTTGCTGCATATCAGCGGAGTCCATTAAGCCATTGATATTCTAACAAAAACGGTTGACAAATGTTGTTTATTTGGAATGAATCAGGCTTTGCTGCATTTCTTATTTTAAGAGTTGGACTAATTTTGTCATCTTGTTGTGTGAGATTTACATCTAATATGTGTTGGTTTTTATTTTAGTTTAACTGCAGTATTTTTCACATAACCATTTTTCAACACTTTGTATGTCTGACAACTATGATCACGAAGCTGAATGAAAGTAGCCAGTTTGGCATGATGGATTTATTTCATGGATATTTTGTTTTTATTTTTACTCATTTCCCATTTGTCTAAAACCTAAGTGATTTATAATCTTAAATGCGAGTTACGTCTTTTTTTTAAAAACTGATTAATTAAGGCCGCATTATGACGCTGAATTTAATAACTTTGCATGTTAAAATATGCTTTCAAAAACTAGAAAAAACGCTCTGTCATTAACTGGAATTTAGATTTTAAAAGGATATCTATGGAAGCATTTTATTTACACCATAGAATAAATAAAAAGGGAAATGCAACTGTTTATGTCACAATTAATTTTTTTTTATCTCATTTGCATATTCTCACAATTCAGACTTTTCTTCTCAGAATTGCAAGTTTATTTTTTGTAACTTTGACTTTTTCTCTGGATAAAAAAGTTGTGAGATATGAAATTAGAAGTGTGAGATGTGACATACAGTAAAGTCAATGTCTGAGAAAAAAAATCCAGATTGTGAGATGGAAAATTGCGAAATGTAAACTTGTAGTCATGAGATGAAGCCGAGAATTACAAGATATAAACTCAGAACTGCAATTGCGAGAGATAAAGTTGAAATTGCTAGAAATAAAGCCAAAATTGTGAGAAATAAAGCCGAAGTTGCAAAAAATAAAGCCAGAATTGCGAGAAATAAAGCTAAAGTTGCAAGAAATAAAGCCAGAATTGCAAGAGATAAAGTCGGAATTGCTAGAAATAAAGTCAGAATTTTGAGATGTAAATTCATAATTGCAATTTTGAGAAATGAAGTTGGAATTGAGAGAAATGAGGTCGGAATTCCGAGAAGTCAACATTGCCTGAAATGAAATCAGAATTCCAAGAAATGAAGTCGGAATTGCGAGAAATAAAGTGAGAATTGTGAGATGTATACACAATTGCAATTGCAAGAAATGAAGTCGGAATTGCAAGAAATGAAGTCGGAATTGGGAGAAGTAAGTCGGAATTGGGAGAAGTAAGTCGGAATTGGGAGAAGTAAGTCGGAATTGGGAGAAGTAAGTCGGAATTGCGAGAAGTAAGTCGGAATTGCGAGAAGTAAGTCGGAATTGGGAGAAGTAAGTCGGAATTGCGAGAAGTAAGTCGGAATTGCGAGAAGTAAGTCAGAATTGCAAGATATGAAGTCGGAATTGTGAGAAGTCGAAATTGGGAGAAATGAAGACGGAATTACGAGAAGTCAGAATTGGGAGAAATGAAGACGGAATTAGGAGAAGTCGGAATTGCAAAAAATGAAGTCGGAATTGGGAGAAGTCCGAATTGCAAGAAATGAAGTCAAAATTGGGAGAAGTAAGGCAAAATTGGGAGAAGTCGGAATTGCAAGAAGTAAGTCGAAATTCTGAGAAATCAGAATTCCAAGAAGTCGGAATTGCGAGAAGTCAGAATTCTGAGAAATAAGTCAGAATTCCGAGAAGTTGAAATTGCGAGAAGTATATCAAAATTGCGAGAAGTCAGAATTGCGAGACGCAAGTCAGAATTGCGAGACGTAAGTCGGAATTGCGAGAAATTAAATCAGAATTGCGAGAAATTAAATCAGAATTGCGAGAAATTAAATCAGAATTGCGAGAAATTAAATCAGAATTGTGAGAAATTATATCAGAATTGTGAGAAATTATATCAGAATTGTGAGAAATAAAGTCGGAGTTACTAGATCTAAACTTGACATTGTAGGAAATAAAGTCAGGAGTTTCAGATAGAAACTCAAAATTGTGAGAATATAACTCTATAGAATAGAACTGTAAAATATTATATTGATACAATTCAGTTGTGAGTTGTAAAAAGTCATTTTTTTTCATGGCAGAATCATGCTTCCATAAACATCTGTTTTGTTTTTAAAAGGTCTTTTTACTGATCACAGCACTTTGCATTGCAATATGAAAATATGCCTTTGAGCATATTTTGTTTTATGAGTCTGTGGATAGTAAGGCCTACTTTATCACGTTGATCACATCTGTGTTTTTTTAACATGTCTTCAGTTAACACTTGAAGTTTTTATGGGTGGTCAAATGGATGATTTTCTGAAATCTTTATTGCATCTTATTGCTGCCATAATCAAGTCTAATCTAATAAATTAACCTTTTTAACCAAACTTTATTGCAATCTATGTCATGAAAATATAATATTATAAGATGTGCGCACTACTGTTAAAAAGTTTGGGTTTGGTAAGATTTTTTTCTGATGTTTTTGAAAGTCTTTCATGTTCATCAAGGCTGCATTATTTTTGATTAAAAGTTGTTGTAAAAACATTGGAATATTGTAAAATGTTATTACAATTTAAACTGTTTTCTATTTCAGTATATTTTAATGTCATTTATTTTTATAATAAAAAGCTGAATTTTTAGCATCATTACTCCATTAATATTTCTTATTATTATTATCAATGCTGAAAAAAGTTGTCCTGCTTAATATTTTTGCGGAAATTGTGATACATTTTTAATTTAATTTTTTTAAAAAGAGAAATTTGTAAGAACGGCATATAAATACAAAAATTAGAAATGTTTTTACTGTCACTTTCGATCAATTTAATGCATCCTGTCTACATAAAATATTGCTTATCATCCTGATTGTTGTTTGTTTTGTCCACTAATCATCACTAATTCTCTGTCTGTGCTCTGCTCTCCTGTGGTTCTCCTCCTCTCCTCTTTCTCTGCTGTTGTTCTTGCGGTGCAGGTCGTTCTTCACTGTTTCCCTTTGAGGATGCTTTTCTGGATGATGGTCATGGGGATCAGTCTTTGACTCCGGGTCTCAGTTCTCCGAGCCGCTTTCAGAACGGAGAGAGGATGGAGAGATACTCCAGGAAGGTGTTTGTCGGGGGGCTGCCACCTGACATTGATGAAGGTACATCACACACACAGACATGCGTACAGACACACACACTTTTTGTGAATTGTGGGGACATTCCTTAAGTTTCCATTGTTTTTATGCTGTGCAAACTGTATTTTCTATTGCCCTACCCCAAGTTTACACCAAACCCCTAATGCTTACTTTGCAGGTTTACTTAACTTTACATTCTGAACAACAAAAAAAGTCATCCTGTATGATTTATAATCCTTTTGAAAAATCTGCATTAGCAATATCCTCATAATTCACCATCTCCTCACATGTGTCATACCTATGACATTATACACATTTGTGTCCTGATATGTCACAAAAACACACACATATACACATGCATGTTGGTATTCGTGGTTTACAGGGACT